>RPOG01000594.1:103224-289444 GCA_008086565.1 Thalassoma bifasciatum | reverse complement strand
ATAATTAAAAAAAAAAAAAAAAAAAAGAAATTTTATAAATAAATAATAATAATAAAGTTAGTTTGCTCTAGGCAAATTATTGTACAGCACCAGTTAACGTCATTGTTATAGAGTCTTTGCAGTTTAAAAAAGACCTGATGAAGAAACACAGTATCTGTACATTAATGATGAAATTTAGATTTATTTATCCTAAACTGAGCCTTGCAAGTTTTGAACAGCACCAGTGCTCTTTTGCACATAATGAGAGTTTCATTTAGTGTATTTGAATGAGTTTCTGTAGGTGTAGCTGTCCTACAAAGCTGTCTGATATAGTTCTGTCCTGGCAGCTGGCAGGTTTAAACTACTGAGAAAGTTAAATGCATAAGTATGGGAGCTTGCTGGACTGAGATATTGTCATGAGTAAGTGTATTAACCCTTTATGCACCACATTTTTTTTCAATAAAGTATTCAGTTTTGATATCACTATTCAAAGGATTAAGCTTCAAATTGGTCTGAGATAAAGGCGTACTGTCAATGAGAAAATCATCAGTGTGACCCAAAGTTTTTGATGGAAGTATATTTACTCATCTTATTTGCATATTATGACATCATCAGGCAGCCATATCGGATTACATAACTTTCACAGAAGTTGTGTAAATATCTTTTAAAGTATAGCGTCAGATGCAGCTTCTACTGCGTAGAATGAGAAAAATCATCAGTATGACCCAAAGTTTGAAATGGGAATGAAGTCACTCAAGTACAGAACATCTGTAAACATTCATAAAAGTAAAGGGGCAGACACGGCTTCTACTGCGCCTGCCACTAATTTTACATTCCCACTATACCCATACACCATTAGCGGTGATTTGTCCCCCTGCTACACTTTCTGACACGGTGGAGAGAAGTATCAGCTCCAGTATGTGCCACTTGTGGACTGTCATGGTGAACAGACTCATTGCCACCACATCTGTCTCACTGGACAACTGACCGTCTTCTTCACAGGGTGATTATTACTCTTCAGAATCTGAGTCAACTATTATTTAATGAAATACTTCAACACTGTTGAACAGACCTCTTACTAAAGTTTGCTTTGTTGCTGACTGATGTGTTCCTATTTGCCTCAACTGGTGGGTGGGTGTCAACCTGTATAAAGTCCAAAACTTTGAATAGAAACACACCCACAAATATTGCTCAGATTAAAGTTACAGACGTTCACCACCTCTTGGTGTAAAGTACTAACTACATTTGGCATCATATTTGCAGCTATGGCTTACTGAATTCAGCATTGTTGCTTATCACAACTTTGCAACTTTGTTGCGTAAAGAGTTAACAGGCTGATGTTAACACATCACAAATCACATTCAGCCAGTGGGAAAGAATCCGAATTGTTTTACTGAAGATCAAAAATATACACGAATTATAATATGAGAAATAAAAAAAGTCACTTAATTCTTTTATACTGTACAATTGTTTTGTATTGTTGTTGATGGTAAATGAAAAGCATTTTATGTTTTCAAATATTTGATCTTTGTTTGACCAAACTCATAATTAACTAATGAAAGGCAAAAATGAAAAATGAAAAAAGTTCAATGATCAAACATTTCAAGTAAAATGTATCCGTGTCTGCAACTCTTGCGCTGTATTCATTTGGTATCGTATCAATACTAATAATCCTAGTATGGCCGACCCACTCACTGAGAGTTGTGACACATCACTATCAGACGATCTAATTAAGCTCAGCCTGTCCCCGCCCTTCTCTGTCGGCTGTGGCCATGAGAGCAGAGCAGGCAAAAGGCAGTATTTCAAAAGTCAGCCTTGATCACAGTCTTGATATGCTTAATTTACATACGACCATTTAATAGAATTATTTGATGAACTGTTATGAAGAT
Organism: Thalassoma bifasciatum; assembly: GCA_008086565.1. Classification (NCBI taxonomy): domain Eukaryota; kingdom Metazoa; phylum Chordata; class Actinopteri; order Labriformes; family Labridae; genus Thalassoma; species Thalassoma bifasciatum. The sequence continues at coordinate 287,576 of RPOG01000594.1, read as the reverse complement.
TGTTTCAGAAAAAAATTAAACTCCATTATACTGCTCTACGATGTAATGATTTATGTCTGATTTATGTCAGTCCAGTTTAATTATCCAGAATATTTCCATATTAAATTCCTCTTTGCACCATGGCTGGTGTTTGATAAAGCCATAAAAATGATGTTTGCATCAAGGGAAATAACAGATGCACGGGCGCCTTTTTCCGGGTGTTGGTTAAGGGGCAAGAGATTCTCAGAAATAGAGTTTGTGCAGATTCAATGCATCACTGATCTCTATCTGCACCACACACACACACACACACACAAACACACACACACACACATGAACACACACATACATCCTGTTTTGCAAGACTGACAAAAAAGAGATAAAAACCAGAAACAGGCAGTTATTGAAATCTAACTGCATTTACTGTGGTGATTAATATGAATAACCAAATTAGATCTCTCCCTGCTCAAGGGTTTTTTTTTCTCTTCTATTTAGTTGTCAATTCACAAAAAACAAACTACAAAAAAAATAAACAAACAAACCAAAGCCTTGAAGCATTAGCACTGTGCGAATAAATAAGTATGAACTGAAAACTTCTTACCATTATTAGCTGTTATCAGAGAGCTGGTCAGGCATAGAGAGACGATGAGAAGAGGCCCCATGGTGTTCATATTAAGACTCAATGTCACATCCTGTAAGAAGCCCTGTTTATAAGGTTGAACACACTTCCTCCTGCGGGGAGTGACGAGAAGTTTAGAGGTGTTCACTAAAAATGAAACTTTGTATACTGCGTATGTGAAAGAGCCAGCAGCCTTTACAACATGCTTTAAAATGTTTGATGATGATGATGATAAAACATCTGTTAATACACATGTAAAACACCCAGAGAAGAAGAGCAATGTGATTTCTAAAGCATACTTTGTCACAGGTAAAAGCTTGATGTGCTTTACCTCTTTTGGTTGCTCCTCTTCTATTGTAGATGATAGAGCTCAGTTCATCCATCCCGATCTCTTCTTTTAACAATTCAACACATTCAATGATTATTTTTCTGTAGTTCTTTATTTAATCTGAACTACTCATAATCACTGTAAATGTTCCTTTAACTTTCTGTCTGTGGTGTGACATGCAGTGTGACTGTCGTATTATGTTTATATGTTTCTCTGTACGTCCTCTTTGTTTTATGGGGCTGTATCATTCATTGGCTGAGATATCAGAATAGTTTCCTGGAAGTTGTCAACATGCCCTTGAGCCTCCAACTGCTCAAGATGTGCGCTGATGGTGCAACTCCTTCACTCTGCACTCTCCATCAGTTTATAGATGTGTGTCTATCAACAGCATGTTTTATTCAGAGAGAAAAATTGAGCTCCCCCCACGGGGATTAATGATGTTTCTTCTTCCTCTTTTTTTTATATCGGCTGCTTATATTTCCTCTTGACCAGGTGGAAAAGAGCAGAGGCCTGTACTGTCAGGTTTAACCCTGGGTCATCTGTACTACGACGCTGGTTCACCTCTTTCTGTGATAAATCACCACGGTTACTCATGCTGAATGATTAACCTGCTCCAGAGCTCGTTTTGTTCTGGATCAGAGGTCAGTGAGTAGAAAAACACCACCTGCTGACCATCAGCTCTCCTGGAAAATGTCTCGCTCATTCCTAGGAGATTCTTTCGGGGTTAGTGCACAGATCATGAAGCTTAAAGAATTTTTAGGGATTGATGTGGTCCTTTTGATGTCCCTGATGACATCCTGTACCTAATATACAGCATTAAACACAGTTAAGTGCTCAGCAAAAGTAAATTCTAAAGGCTATTTCTTCTTTGTGTTATCTGTACTTCCAGGATGTTTTCTTTCATGAACTTTCACATGTACAATACAGAGAAAGTCTGTTCCACAGAAAGGTGTAACTCCCTGTGGTTTCCTGTCAGTTGAAGTTGCTGCAAAGGCGTGAAACAAAAGTTATGGGAGAAAAAGTGTCAGTTCATAAAGAAAGCTTAGAGCTATACATTCATATCCCCAAACATGAAGAAATCAGTAATTTATCCTTTTTTTATTTCACACAAAGACAAATACACTAAGAAAGAAGAAAACAAATCTGCCATTTGATCTGTATGGAAGCTAATTTCTGCCAGACAAACAACAACAAAAAAATAAAAATAAATGCGGGACACAGCCTTGACGAAAGTCACTGGTATTAAAGGGAACCCCGACTGTAAGGACAGATAGGCCTGAATATGCTTAAATGTTTGTCTCAAACTAGAATTTGTTGTTAAAAGACATAACTAATTGGTTTTTCTTTGAAAAAAAAAAAACAGTTTAAAACACAGTTTCTATCCTTCGGGCGCAGCCATTGTTTTACTGCCGCAATGCATTCTGGGTTGATGACGTAGATTGGTTGCTTGGTGCCGGGCATCTGGATTTGGCCGTTTACTCACTACTAGTCACCGTAAGTCACTAGGTTTCGGGACGGACAAAAACATAATAATGCCACATGTGGCTGCTTTTGGGTGCACTTTTCAGTCCAAAGGAAACAAGGACACTGATGTTAGTCTGCACAGCTTCCCAAAAGACAAGAAAAGAAGGAAGTTGTGGGAAATCGCTTGTGGGCGTAAACAACTTCCCATGGACCCGCGGCCATGTTCTGGCCACTTCTCCCCAGAAGCATTTGCTGCATTTAGCCGGCCCATGCTGATGAAAGAGCTGACAGGTGTGGGTCATTATAAACGGAGACTAAAGCCAAATGCTGTGCCGACTATTTTCCAACACAAACCCACGAAACTTCCTTGGGAAACCACTGAAGTCCGCTCCAGGACTTATATGATCCTATATGAGATCGAGCCCGGTGCAACCATATGACATCACTACCCAGACATTATTGTGGCATAAACAGCAATGGCGGCCTACAGGTGAAAATATTTTTCAAATTTTATACAAACTAAGATATTTTGAGAGATTTTATTATCGTTCTTATGTAGTTGGTAAAAACACTGATCATTGAGGAAAATGACGTTCTGGTAGCCAGGGTTCCTTTTAAATTGTAATGAGAGTAACTTTAATCAGACAATTTGGTTTTTAGTTTCAAATCTTTTTATCGGTCATTAAAATTTTGTATTCATAATGGCAGCCTGGCTGAAGGCCCAGAGCCTCTTCAGGGAAAGAAGAGCAAGGGCTAAGATGGAAAATAAGAAATTAAAGAGTTATCAATGAAATACAGTCAACGATAGCACAGCAGAGGCAGCCAACAAGGCAACGTGTTTGTAACAGTGTGTTGAATACCTGCCCCACACTGATAATCCTTCATAGTTAACGCGATTAATACGTTGTTATGTATTTATTAACATTATTAATACGTAATTACGAATTTATTGACGTATTAATATTTTTTTGGGGGGGGGGGGGTCTGTGGTATGCTCCCTATTTTTATGGATATGATCATATGACAAGAGCACAAACTTAGAAACACTTTTATCTTAATTATTGTTAAAAGGATAAATAATAATCCTGAAAGGGATTGGGAGGAAAATGAATCTTTTCAAGTGAGCAACTGAAAACATTCAAAGTGTTAATGTATGTAGCATTCACTCTCAAAATAACTTCTTCTGATCACTTCCATAGGATAGGTTTTTTTTTTTTTTNGTCTGTGGTATGCTCCCTATTTTTATGGATATGATCATATGACAAGAGCACAAACTTAGAAACACTTTTATCTTAATTATTGTTAAAAGGATAAATAATAATCCTGAAAGGGATTGGGAGGAAAATGAATCTTTTCAAGTGAGCAACTGAAAACATTCAAAGTGTTAATGTATGTAGCATTCACTCTCAAAATAACTTCTTCTGATCACTTCCATAGGATAGGTTTTTTTTTTTTTTGTTTTTTTTACGTACCAGCTATTTGAAGTTGTGTATTTTATTTTATTTATTTATCTTTTTGCCACTAAGGGCCTGATCTTCTTAGATCCCAAATATCCAGCGCTAAATTGCGTGTGCAAACTAAAAAATTGCATGCGCTAAAAGTGGGCGTGTTGTGGGTGATCTAAGGTTGTGCAGTTGATAACAGGAACAGACCACCTTATTTAAATGAGGATTTAACGTGTGCTACTGTCTGTCTCTAAGAAGAGTTTGAGAGAGCAGAGTGGCTGTAAATGGAAAATGACATTTGAAATCGTGGAGTTGGAGATTTAGGAGGAGGGCATGAAAAATAGAGACACAGTCAATATCATGTATGGATAAACGTTCTTGTGTGCATTAGGTATCAGCTGCACAACAGAAACCAGTCAGTCTTCTGTGTTCTTGTGATAAAAATGACAGTTCAGGACTTAGTTGAGATATATTCTAATCTTGGACTTAATCACTCTGACATAGCTGCTTTTGATTGCACACAGTCACCGTTACATCATCTCAGAAATTCAAAAAGGATGTTTAAGTGTTTTATCTTTATCGACACAAGGGAAACATCTGTGAAGTAACAAAAGTGCTGTGATCTTACTGTAATTCTGAATCAAAGAGGAAACATGGTTCACCTCATACTTTGCTGCTGACATTATCATAATTTGCACTTTCTGTCAGTGCTACAAAAAGACAAATTCGTCCTTTACCGCAGCTAAACATGCACTGTAAGAAATTGCTGTTAATTTACAGCCAATTTTCAGCAGTAATCTGCTGTTTTTATGTAATATGGTTTTGTACTGTAGTCAGCAATGCATTGTGGTCTGGTAAATTTGAAGCAAGAACCATAACGATATGATTATAAATGATGGTTATAATGATTTAAATCACAGTAAAATACTGCATTTGTGTGTAGTCAAGCCATCTGTGGTCCACGGAGTATTTCTAAGTATTTCCCACAAACTACAGTCATTTACAGTACTCCAATGTACTGCTTATTCAATATATTTATAAGCTGTAAGGTGTCACACATATTAACCACATGTATTCTGACTGGTTGATAAAAGTTCATCTGTGACTCTTAAACCAGTCCTCACAGTCAATCTGAAACATCTCCAAGAGTTTGATAATGAGAGAACTCATAGACAACAACAACAAGCTGAACAGTGAACCACTGCATGATTTCAGGATGAGGAAAAATACAGGTGTAGGTTCCACTGTCAGACACCTTTGTCTCTGTGATCTTTATGGAGGCGACACTGTTCTTCAGTTCTTCTGGAAAATGTGAGACTCTGCCTTTGAACTGTTCATCTTGACGTGTAAATCCATTATCATAAGTGCGGCCAGCAACATACAAGAACACCTCTGTGTGAGAGTCTTTCTCCCAGACAAACAGATTTTGCTCCAGGTTCCCCCTTGAGCTGAAGGAACAGGGTAAAACTACATCACTGCCTTCTGTCACTGAGATTACAACTGCTCCTGAAAGACAAAAAAGAAAGACTAAATCAAGTTATTTTCCTATGAAATCATCATAGATATGTTAACAAGCAGATAATTTGCTTCTCCAGATCAGTATTTCATGAATCCATTTTAACTTTGGTTAAGTCAATTCCTCCACAATCACCAAATGTTCCTGCAGAACAAAAAAAAATGAAGTGACAATTTTGAAGCCAATCAAAGTAATACAGACAATGAGGAACCCACCTTGTGTCAAAAAATGTATGACGTCCTGCACCAACTCCTCCTGGAAGTTCACAAGGTAAAAGGTCAAGAGGTCGCAAGGTAAATAACATGGGATGTGACCAAGTTGCAACCTCCTGTCTGAAAACGTAAAACAATGCAGAAGTGCTAAAAAGCTGCTGTCCCTTAAGTGTCTGCTTGAGGGCAGCTCTGGAAGTACTGGAAGTTACCTACACACCAAGCCAAAAAAAACAACCTTCAGAGCCAAAAAAAAAATGTCTTCATCCAACCTCGAACCATGGGGCACAGAAAGGTTTTTGTGTTATCATTCATATTTTTTGAGAAAAAGGACAAGAAATCAGAAAATTCTGCTGGAGGTTTAAACTTTTAGGCACAAACGTGTGTGTGTGTGTGTGTGTATGTGTGTGTGTGTGTGTGTGTGTGTGTGTGTGTGTGTATGTGTTTACATTTGCCCAATAAATGACCATGCAGACCTCCTGCTCATGTTCACTTCTTACACCCAGGTCCCTACGATGGCCCTTAAAGCCAATAGGAATAAAAATTTCAAAGAGCAATTAATAAATTTCACTAAACACAAAAGCATTTTCCAAAGCAGAAAGATATTTAATTGAACACAAATAAACTGCAGCAATCACAAAAAATTTTTTTAGCGATCATGATATAAATTCTCAGCTCACTGTTTATCTACTTCTTTGTGCTCTTTTNAAATCAGAAAATTCTGCTGGAGGTTTAAACTTTTAGGCACAAACGTGTGTGTGTGTGTGTGTGTATGTGTGTGTGTGTGTGTGTGTGTGTGTGTGTGTGTGTATGTGTTTACATTTGCCCAATAAATGACCATGCAGACCTCCTGCTCATGTTCACTTCTTACACCCAGGTCCCTACGATGGCCCTTAAAGCCAATAGGAATAAAAATTTCAAAGAGCAATTAATAAATTTCACTAAACACAAAAGCATTTTCCAAAGCAGAAAGATATTTAATTGAACACAAATAAACTGCAGCAATCACAAAAAATTTTTTTAGCGATCATGATATAAATTCTCAGCTCACTGTTTATCTACTTCTTTGTGCTCTTTTCTCTTTTTTAATGGGCTCTCAGTGGGTTTTCTTTGTGACGCTTTGACCTCAGGATTGACCACACACACACACACACACACACACACACACACACACACACACACACACACACACAGAGTCACTTTGATCTCCACAGGTCATGGTGTCTGTAGATTTACAGTCCTCAACTAGCGAAGATAACCTGGAGGGTGTAAAGATGCCAGAATGAAAATCATGTTTTATTTGCATGGGACGTCTTAGACACCCCCCAGTTATCCCCCCAAGTTAAAGACTGTAATTATGCTGACACCTTGAACTGTGGAGATCAAAGTGACTCTGTGTGTGTGTGTGTGTGTGTGTGTGTGTGTGTATACACATGTGTACATATGTGCATTGGGCAGGCAGATGAGTAAGTCAGAGTTAGGTTCTCTCACACTGAAGCAAACAGACCAGAAGTCTTGGCTCAGGTTGAAAGTCACAGAAAGGTGTTTATCCTCTCAGGTCAGATAACTAAACAGATAGCTAAGTTAGCTTAGATAACTAAGCAGCTGCCTCTCAGAATGGGTACATCGAAAATTGTCTCTCCTAACCATTGACTGTATCATCAGTGGACACTAAAACAGTCTGCTCTAACTGAAGCAATCCCCACTCCCCCTGACCCCTGGTGACTGACCACAGCATTGGTCAACATCTCCGTCTCTAATGCATCAAGATGAGAGGTGGTAAAACTTTAAGAAATTATTATACTTCACAGAAATATTTCTCACATTTTTACACAGCAGTGGTATGTCCTCTTGTTTTACTGAGGAGTCAATTTCTTAAACAACCATGGAGAAAAACACATCCTGTGGTTGTGGAAAAGATGTTTGTCTCTTTGAGAAGGGTCATATCATTGGTATGCATCAAACGGCTCAAATTGGGTTAAGAACTGTCCAACACATTATTAAAAACTGGAAGGATGGTGGGGGTCTACTGTCTTCCAGGAAGATGTGGTCAGAAAAAAACACTGAATGATCGTGATTAGCAATCATTAAAAGTTTGACCAATTCAAATGGAAGAAAAACAACAGAACAATTCAGGAGTCGGTAAAATGGTGAAAGTAAGAGTGTTTCACACGTACAATGCAAAGGACTCAAGGGGACTGGGACTGAACCAGTGTTGTTTTCGTCAACGATGACGATGACGAAATTATTTCGTTGACGCAACTTTTTTTCATGACGATAACGAGACGGTGACGAGCTAAACACGGTTCTTTGATGACGAAAACATGACGAGACGTACGTGAGTTTTCGTTGACGGGACGAGACTAGACGAAAATGTTTGTGGCTGCTCTGTCAGACGTTCAAACTGTGTGATATTTCTGCCTATTGTGCGTGTGATCTGTCCGTCAAAAGCTAAAAAATATCAGCGATGATTCTGCATCCTATGTTTGGTCACACCCACCACCTGACGTTCAGCGCACATTCTGCACAACACACCTGTGGTCTCCATGATTATGTCCATATTTAGTGATCCCACATCATGATGTGATGACTTACACTGCTGAGCTTATGTTTGAATGTGGAAACTGTGGAGAACAGAAAACTGCATGTGGATCACTTTGATGATTTACTTTAATTCCGTTTCATGCTACATGGAGAGNATGGGGGACAGAAAGGTTTTTGTGTTATCATTCATATTTTTTGAGAAAAAAGACAAGAAATCAGAAAATTCTGCTGGAGGTTTAAACTTTTAGGCACAAACGTGTGTGTGTGTGTGTGTGTGTGTGAGTGTGTGTGTGTGTGTGTGTGTGTGTGTGTGTGTGTGTGTGTGTGTGTATGTGTTTACATTTGCCCAATAAATGACCATGCAGACCTCCTGCTCATGTTCACTTCTTACACCCAGGTCCCTACGATGGCCCTTAAAGCCAATAGGAATAAAAATTTCAAAGAGCAATTAATAAATTTCACTAAACACAAAAGCATTTTCCAAAGCAGAAAGATATTTAATTGAACAAAAATAAACTGCAGCAATCACAAAAAATTTTTTTAGCAATCATGATATAAATTCTCAGCTCACTGTTTATCTACTTCTTCGTGCTCTTTTCTCTTTTTTAATGGGCTCTCAGTGGGTTTTCTTTGTGACGCTTTGACCTCAGGATTGACCACACACACACACACACACACACACACACACACACACACACACACAGAGTCACTTTGATCTCCACAGGTCATGGTGTCTGCAGATTTACAGTCCTTAACTAGGGAAGATAACCTGAAGGGTGTAAAGATGCCAGAATGAAAATCATGTTTTATTTGCATGGGACGTCTTAGACACCCCCCAGTTATCCCCCCAAGTTAAAGACTTTAATTATGCTGACACCTTGAACTGTGGAGATCAAAGTGACTCTGTGTGTGTGTGTGTGTGTGTGTGTGTGTGTGTGTGTGTGTGTGTGTGTGTGTGTGTGTGTGTGTGTACACATGTGTACATGTGTGCAGTGGGCAGGCAGATGAATAAGTCAGAGTCAGGTTCTCTCACACTGAAGCAAACAGACCAGAAGTCTTGGCTCAGGTTGAAAGTCACAGAAAGGTGTTCATCCTCTCAGGGAAGGTAACTAAACAGATGGCTAAGTTAGCTTAGATAACTAAGCAGCTGCTACTCAGAATGGGTACGTAGAAAATTGTCCCTCCAAACCAGTGACTGTATAATCAGTGGACACTAAAACAGTCTGCTCTAACTGAAGCAATCCCCACTCCCCCTGACCCCTGGTGACTGACCACAGCATTGGTCAACATCTCCGTCTCTAATGCATCAAGATGAGAGGTGGTAAAACTTTAAGAAATTATTATACTTCACAGAAATATTTCTCACATTATTACACCGCGGTGGTATGTCCTCTTTTTACTGAGGAGTCCATTTCTTAAACAACCATGGAAAAAACACATCCTGTGGTTGTGGAAAAGATGTTTGTCTCTTTAAGAAGGGTCATATCATTGGCATACATCAAGCAGAGAAAACATCTAAGGAGATTGTTGCAAAAACGGCTCAAATTGGGTTAAGAACTGTCCAACACATTATTAAAAAGTGGAAGGATGGTGGGGGACTACTGTCTTCCAGGAAGATGTGGTCAGAAAAAAACTCTGAATGATCGTGATTGGCGATCGCTTAAAAGTTTGACCAATTCAAATGGAAGAAAAACAACAGGATAATTCAGGAGTCGGTAAAATAGTGAAAGTATGAGTGTTTCACACGTACAATGCAAAGGACTCAAGGGGTTTGGGACTGAACTGCTCAACAGCCTCAAAAAACCACCAATCAGTAAGGTTAACTGGGAAAAAGGCTTCAGTTTTCTAGAACGCATGAAGATTAAACTCTGGAGGAATGGAAGATGTTCCAGAGTGATGGGCGCATCAGGGTAAAAAAAAAAAAAGGCAGGTGAAGTGATGCACCCATCATGCCTTGTGCCTACTGTACAAGCCTGAGGGGGCAGTGCTATGATCTAGGGTTGCTGCAGTTGCTCAGGTCTAGATTCAGCAACATCATGTGACCAAAGAATGAGGTCAGCTGACTACCTGAATATACTGAAAGACCAGGTTATTCCATCAATGGATTTTTTTCTTCTCTGATGGCACAGCATATTCTAAGACGATAATGCCAGGATTCAACGGGCTCAAATTGTAAAAGAGTGGTTCAGGGAGCATGAGACATCATTTTCTCATCTGGTAAGAATCAGATTAACATCAGGGTAAGAAGAGAGGCAGGTGAAGTGACACACTTATCAAGCCTCGTGCCTACTGTACAAGCCTGTGGGGGCAGTACCATGATCTGGGGTTGCTGCAGTTGCTTGGTTCAGGGACATTATTTGCCCAATGAACGAGGTCAGCTGACTACTTGAGTATGCTGAACAGCTAGGTTATTCCATCAATGGATTTGTTCTTCCCTAATGGCACAGGCATATTCCAAGATGACAGTGCCAGGATTCATTGGGCTCAAATAGTGAAAGAGTGGTTCAGGGAGCATGAGACATTTTTTTCACACATGGCTTGCTCACCACAGGGTCCAGACCTTAACCTCATTGAGAATCTTTGGGATGCTCTGGAGAAGACTTTGTGCAGTGGTCAGACTCTACCATCACTTGTACAAGATCTTGGTGAAAAATTAATGCAAAACTGGGTGGAAATAAATCTTGTGACACTGCAGAATAATACTGTCCCAGTTCTGAGGATGATATTCCATAGAGGAATGTACGAAGCACTCTCACCATCAGTTTTAGACTCTTTCCCCCCAGTGAAGAAGCAGTTCAGCCGGATCATGGGGACTCTGGTCTGGGACAGAGGAGAGCTGTCCTTCTCCGACCCTGTTACTAACATACACACACACACACACACACACACACACACACACACACACACTTTCACTGAGACAATGTTTCCTTACATTGCTCCTGGACAAAAATTGGCATTAATACCTCTTAAGGTGCAGTCACACTGGTCATTCAAACCGTGCTGTGCTCAAGAGCCATCCACCCCCCTCAGCACTGTTGTCTCACAGGACGGTACGGCCAGTGATCACACTACTCCAACATGAAGTACAGGAAGCACAGTTGCAGGAACACGTACAATACTCTGAAGTGTCTGTTTAAAAGACGCCTTCTAATCAGAGTTGGCAGATTAGAGCAGTGTTTCCCAACCTTTTTGGCAGTGACCCCAATCTGACACCACAACTTTCTGGGGACCCGAGACACTGTTTTTTTTTTGTTTTTTTTTCCTAAAATCAGTTATTTTCTGTTTTTATACTGTGTTGTAAATACATAGTAGCCAGAATTAGTGCCCAAAGTGACAAATATATTTTTCCTGATCAGGATATGGACTCTATTTGATGTGAGCTTTTAAATAAAAAAAATACTCATTTCTATCCAAGGGGAAATTAAAGGCACATAGAACAGTAAACAATGTAAACAACTGTGGACAAAGATAAGAAACAAACAGCATAAAGTTCAGCACTGCACTGTAAATTCAGTCTACTTATTAGACTGCTAAAATAATGAATCCAGGAAATAAAAATAGAAAACAAGTTGTTTTAGATACTAAAGTACTTAAAAATAAAATACTACAATACTTGAAAATAAAACACTAAAAACGCTAAAATACTTGATAATAAAATGCTGATTAAATACTAAAACATATCCAACAGTTGTTCAGTGTGCTGTGTTCTGATTTTAAAAAGAATAATAAAAGCTGGAAAAAAGTTTTATAATCATTTTTTAAAAATTCATAACTGGATATTTCAGGGGACCCTGTTTGGACTCCAGGCAGCCCCACTTGGGGTCCCGAGCCAAAGGTTGAGAAGCACTGGATAAACAGTGAGTGAAATCAAGAGTCTGATAGATTCTGCTGACTGAAGAAGGTTAAAGGTCACCTGTGAGGTGCTGATCAAGACAGAACCCATTTGGAACATGAGAAATTTGAGCCATTTCATTAAAGTCAATGCAGATGTGGAGTGTTCAGCACTGAGGCGTCTGATATACTTCGGTTGTCTTTGTGCTTTTGACAGGAAATGTAAATGTACACATACTTAAGAATATGATATATTTCAGTGACATGAATAATAAAGTTTAAGATATGTTGAATAAGAGCATTTAATCCAAAGTTAATATTATTCCTTAATTTTACATCTCCACAATATGCTCTGTTTTCTTCACTCTTGAGTGTTTTATATGTAAAACAATTAGATGTTAATTTTACCCAACTTGTAGGTCACCATGGTAACCAGCTAGAGTCTTAAATGTTTGATAATTTAGTGCCAAACTCTAAAGCTCTCCTTTAATACAGGTTAGATAGTTGAAGGGGGAGGACATTTTTATATTCCATTGTTCTTTGACTTTCAAAAGAAATTCTAACTCATTCTGACTCTATGTGGTGTTATTTTAAATGACTAAAGTGTGATGACATTTTTTTTGCTTTGTAACTTCAAAAAGTTCAGCATGCAAAGAAAAAAAAGAAATCACTGAGGAGGTTTATCTTGTGGTGCATAGTGGTCACTACAGTGGACACCTATTTAAAAGTTATTTACTCCTAAATTCAATGGTTCATGTGGATAAAAGTCATATTAGCCTGTGTCAGGATATTTTTATTCTTCTTAGGGCTTGAAAAAGTGTTTTCAATTCTTTTTCCAAATATATATACATTTATTTAAAAAAAGTTATAGAAAATCATTTGAGGGTGAAAAAGCTTATAAACTATGAATTATTCAGTGTTAAAATGGATGAAAGAGAGTTAAAATGTTTTGAAAAGCATTAAAAAAGATTTTTCATGAAATTACCAAAAAAAAAAAAGAGTCAAACAAAATCAAAAAAGTCATATTTACATTCAGTTCACACTGTTTTATGTTGAATGCTCAGCTACAAATATTTGAAAAAAAGGAAAACTTTATTTCATGCCTTGAGACAAATAAAAACACTCAAGGGGAAAATCCTGACACTGACTTTCTTTATTCATGCATCAGAAAGTTTAAGTGTATGATACATGTATGATTTATTTGTCTTGACAGAAGGTGAATAAAAAGAAGCATTTAACTAAAGTTTCTGAGACTCTTTCTGTGTTCAGCTTCAGTCTGGTGTGATAGGTCTTACTTTTGGTACAAACAATGACACCTGGTGGAGATTTTTTCATCATACATCACAGGAGCAACAGCAGCAATAGTTGCTGCACTTTAAAAACTTCTGGAATCTCTTGAAGTGTTGGTTTGACTTTGGGTAGCTAAGCTAAGTTTTAAAATAAAACAACAAATTTATGCATGATGATAAAATTGTCCATTTTTATTTATTTTATAAATGGTAAAATACAAATATAACAAAATAGAAAAAAAATCATACATGGGGAATAAACTGCATGCACTTTTGTTGTAAGGATTATTTTTTTTATCATACAGAACAATACAGAAAACATTTACTAAAATCTGAATAGTTAACATATACCAAAAATAAATTCAGGATTATATAATAACTACAACAGCAAAAAGATAAGAAATAGTGTTAAGTGTAAATAAAAACTGACTGCAATGATTTACAAACCCCATAAAACCACATTTAATTCACAATACAACACAGACAACGCAAGCAGGAGTTTAAGGAGAAAGGGTCAGGACTCAGACCAAACAGATCAGTGTTTGGGCTCTTTCACCAAGAAGCAATGCTTTTCAAATACATAATACACATGCATGTCTCTTTTTTATTAATGCAGTGATCTCTACTACAGAGTCATGTCTTGTGTTTTTCAAATCACGTCACTAATCTATAAATAAATTCATCATATTAGTTTCAAAAAGATTCTCTGGCTGTTTCCTTAGCATAACAACTTACTTTTTCTGCCTTTTTTCCAGACTAACTTTTTGTTGACAACACCAAAATGGGCTCTAAAGTCTCTTTCCATCAGAGGAGCTGTGTTAATGTAAAATGAATATGATGGTTTGTACAAAGAATAAATTAAAATTGTTTCTGGAAATTAGAGTTGGTTTGACATATTTTTGATCTGAGATCTGCAGACTCCAGCTTCAGAGTCATTTCTCAGTCAGAGTGAACTCAACATCAGGTCTTTGTTGACCTCTGAACTTTCTCAGTTCTGTACTCATCCTATCCAAATGTTTGGTGACTGTCTCACACTGATTAGCTGACTGGATAATGGAGTCTCTGAACTTTTTATCCTGCTCAGGGTTTGCAGTGAGTCTGAAAGTGGCCACAATGAGTTCCAACAGTTCACCCACCTTCTGATACATAATTACAACTACATCAACAGTTTCTACACTCATCTTTTTCAGTTCAGTCACTTGTCTCAGGAGACTCTGAAACTCCTGAACCTCACTCAGAGTGTTTTTAGCCTGAAGTTCGGTCGATGTTTCCTCTAGTTTCTCACATGTTGTCTTTATTTCTTCCAGATTCTCCTTCATTGGTTCAACAATCTTCATGAATGTTTCCCCCAGATTTTCAACCCTCCTCATGAAGTCCTTCTCTCCCCAACGTTTTCTTACGTTTGAAGTAACCACAGCAGATCCTCCTACTGCTGCTACTGCTCCTGCTGCTCCTGCTGCTGCTTCTAATGCTGCTGCTGCTGCTCCTAATGCTACAAACCCTAACCCTCCAGTTAACAGACCAACAGCAACAGCTCCTGCAGCTCCTGCAACTCCTACTGCTCCTACTGCTCCTACTGCTACACCTATTTTCCTGAGTTCATCTGTTTCTTTGTGCATCCTTACTGCCTCATCAGCTATTCTCATTAACTCTTGTACAATCTCTTTCATCCTGGGCTCATGTTGCTCAAACTCTCTGATGAATGAATGACTAAGTTCAATAATTTTGTTCATTAAATCAGACAGATCAGGAGGCAGCATTCTGCTCAGTTTTCTTTTTCTTTCTCCTCCATATGTGCTCTTGGTTGTGTCCATGTTGCTGTGTGAGGTTTTGGTCTGATGATCAAACTAAAGCCTGAGGCTCAGGTATGAGGCATGGCCAGCTCTCTAAGGAGACACAGATCACATGACTCAGGTGAGACACAAAGAATTTGCCTCCCACACACTACATTCTAATGTAGTAGGCACTGCATACTGTAGTTGAATGTAGTTTGTAGTATGAGAGTTCTGTTTGGTCTGTTTTGTAGTTTGCTACTCTGGTTTCCAGTCTAAGGAATGCGAGAGTAAAGCTGATGGATTTTTGTGTTTTTACTTAACTATAATTTATCATTATTGAGTTATTATATATGAGGGCAACTTAATATATATTGAATCAATAAATTCTCCGGAAAGAAACCTTTACATTTTTGAGGAAAAAGTTGGAAATTGCGAATTTGAAAGTTGCAAATTTGTTACAAATGTATTTAACCATAAAGAACAGGATTAAAAACACATACATCCTCTGCATTTATTATAAATGATTATAGGTCCCAGCGCTTTAAACTACTGATCTTTTGTAATAACTTCAGAGGACGTCTGTGTTTAAATGTGTATGTTGCGAAAAAATTTTGGAATTGAAATTGTAGCTTGCTTTGTCACCTTATACCTTTGTAAAACACCAGCTGGTCTCAAATCTCAGGACAGACATCTTTACAAAATCACCTTGGCTGCAAGTAAAAAAGCCATCACACGCAATTGGATGCAGACAAATCCACCAACAAAGCAAGACTGGACTGCAATCGTCAATGAAAAATACATTATGGAAAAACTCACCTTCTTCATAAGACTACGAGCTGATGACTGCAAAATACTGGAAAAAATGGAACTCTTATATCAACACATGTAACCCCTCTTCAGTGTAGATGATATACAATGCTATGTACTGTTGATTGGCCTTAAACAACCGCCCTTATATTTCGTTTTGTTGTATTTTATTTTATGTTTTGTAAACCTGAAATTATAATAAAAAGAAAGTTAAAAAAAATGTGTATGTTGCAGCAAAATTCATCATATTTGATTTTTAATATCACACAATATGTTATTCATTGAAAATAACCTGGAGTAGATTGACTTTTTACATCAAGAGATGATGGCAAAACTGCTTTTGATAATGCACGAATGATTTCAAATAAGTTAATAGGAAAATGTAAACAATGTAAGTACCCACTTAAAAGATGTTTTAGGGTTTTACACTTGAATTGTTCCACTGCTTCACCCAAACTTTCTCCATTTTCCGTCATTTTCAATTCACACCTGCGGCCAGGCGCTTTGCATTGTGGGAATCAGTATGCCAGGTAGACTGGTTTGATGCATACTGAGAAATTTTCATGGATCAGTAGGTCATCATGCAACTTTCACATTTGTTCGCATACTGCATTATGGGCAAATCAGTACGTACTGTTAGTATAGTATGTGAATTTGAAAACAGCCGTCCTCCCTCCTCTACCCCTTTTTTTAACCTTCAGCTCCTTCACTGATCTAGTCAGTGTGAGCCCCTTTTTACCTTAAATGGATTACCTGTTAAAGGTGCTGGAGCTCCTGCTGCTCACTGGACGTCCTCTGGTAGACCCCGCCCACTCAACAGGTACAAGCTTCAATGGAGACGCTGGAGGAGAAAATAAGTGTTCATGGTGTCTGTTGAGGAAATTTCAGGAGCTGAAAGAACAAAAGTCCTGAGCGTCAGATTTTAAAGTTGAGATGGTTTATATACTTAGATGGAGAAGTGGCAGACACAGAAACAGACTTAGGGCCTGATCTACTCACGGTTTGTGTGTACAAAACACGTGCAAACTCAACTGTGTGTGCAAAGCTGATCTGCTAACTGAGTGCAGACGTGGACTCTCATGTCAGCAAAACAGCACGAGCTATCCATTTTGTGCGTCTGCCTTCATGAATATGCAGAGTGCATGCAGATCACCAGGACACGCAGAATTCCGGGAGGAAGAACCTAAGTGAAACCTAAAACAGTTTGTGGGCTCTGCTTTAGTGTCTATATTAATTTAGCACGTGTGAAAAAGCAGGTGCAAACAGCTTCACGCACAGACAGCTGCGGTCATATACAACTACAGACAAATGTTTAGACATCTCCACAACCCATGAGGTTTAAAAAACTAAATAAAATCACAGTAAATTACTGGCAAAATTTTACATGACTTTCACAGTAATCTTCACGTTATTTACTGCTAAATAGTCTCACAGTAACTTATTGTAACGTCACAGCTGTAATGTTACAGGAATTCTTCATGAAATAACTTTTTACTGTAGTTTAGCAACTGCAAGATAAGTCAGATATCAGTTATTTGTTGTTTGCTTACACTTTTATACTATAGTTTTACAGCTGTCATGTTACTATGAGTGAGGAGGGCAGGCAGTGGACATGAGAGCCTGCTGTACATGGTTGTGTCACTCATGTGACACAAACTGTCTTCACCCAGGCTATCTACTCTGCACTGTGGAGCACACTGTTAGAACCATATGGCATAAACAGTGAATCTACTCCATGTGTTGAAAACAGCCAGTCCACACAGTGGAGCATAGACAGCTGCTCAATGCCCTGTGTCTCCAGTGTGACTCACCAAAGTGTAGCAGGCTCTCATTTCCACTGTGTCCCCTCCTCACTAAGGGTTACAAGGTAAGTCAGTATTTTCCTCTAAAATATATGCCTTTTTATTTTTCATTTTTGTAACATTTATAGTAAAAGTCAAAGAACGTTCACCAGGTTTGATGGCACCTTCTGTTAATAAAGTTCCCAGAAGTTCATTCAACACATTCAAAATTTACAGTAACACGCTGTGATGTAACAGGATTTTGATATTAGTATTTGGTTAAATGCTGTGAAGTCTAGTGACACAGTAGTTTTTACAGGTATTACTTGTGATATCACGGGGGCTTCTGAATACAACATTTAACTGAAATATAACACCGTTAAAAACCGCGAAGTAATTTTTAACAGTGTATGACTCGGATTCTCTCTCTCTCTCAGCGCGTAATAAATATATTAATAAATACATAACTGTTACATACATTTACATGTAAATTCAGATGAGGAGGGCAGCTGAAAAGCATGTTTTTCTGCAGTCTGCAGTAAAGGATGAGTTTACCTCTTTGAAGAGTTGACAGAATGTGCACGTTATGTTAATGTCAGCAGCAAAATCTCAGGTTAATCACATTTCTTTTTTGAAGACTTCAGAATTAAAGAAAAATCACAGAGCGTCTGTTACTTTACAGGTGTTTTACCTTGCGCGATAAAGATTAAAAAACTTAAACATCTGTTTTGAATTTCTGAGACAATGTAACTGTGACGTGCACGATCACAGCAGTTATGTCCCATTAAGTCCAAGATTAAAATATATCCCAACTGAGTCCTGAAGTGTCATTTTTATCACAAGAACACAGAAGACTGGCTGATTTCTGCAGTGCAGCTGATATCCAGTGCACATGAGAAGGTTTTCCTTTTTTGATATTGATCTGCAACTCTGTGGATTCAAACGCCATTTTTACGTTTACAGTCACTCTGCTCTCTCAAACTCTCTATGGAAACAGACGGCAGCACACACTAAATCCTCATATAAACAGGGCGGTCACCTCCTGTTATCAACTGCGCGCGCTATCTTAATAGATCACTCGCAACATGCCCACTTAAGCGCGTGCACTTTTTTAGTTTGTACACACAATATAGCGCTGGGTGTTTGGGATCTTGGTAGATCAGGCCCTTAGTAGAACAGAGTCAGTTCTAACAAAACAATCTCTGTGTTCAGCTTTAAGGTCTCTCAGGTTTTTATGACTTTTTTATGACACTTATATTTTCAGCTTAACTCAGGAAGTCAATGCAGAGATCCAACAAGACGATCTGATCCACTCCAAACTGGAGCCAAACTCTTAGGAAAATACCTCCACACTGACATTATTCATGTTTGAGCTTTATCATATTAAAATGTTTTAGAGGTTTATGAAACATTCCAGCACAAAGAGACAGAGACGGAGAGAGTGAAAGTGAAAGTGTTTTGTCTGTTTTTCATTAATGGTGTTTCACTGTTTACTGTTCCAGCTCCCTTGCTCAAGTTTTATTGTTTAGACTCTCTGTCCCTCAAACCTTCTTCATTACTTTCAAAGATCAGAGTTTATCAGAGTTTATAAAGATCAGAGAAATGTTCTTACCTTCCCTCAGACTGAAGACCCCACACCCTCGACTCTTCAAGGGACAGAGCACTGAGGAGGTATCGGCTGTTTTCCAAACCGCCTACTACACTAGCGTTGCCTACTACTTCAGCTGAAATTCAGTATGTAGTAGGCAGTATGCGAAAACTTGCGAGATCTGTAGTATACTACAAGTTCCCGGATGACCTACTGATCGGAGAAAATTTCTCAGTATGCAACGGACCAGTCTACCTGGCATACTGTTTCCCACAATGCACGGCGCTAATGCCGTTTGTCAGTTTGGGGGCGCTCAGGTTGAGGTGAATTACCGACACTTACTGGAATAAATCAACTCAACTACAACACAACAACAAAAATGTGAAACGGTCAGATAGATAAAAGTGAAGTGACAGGAAAGAAACAGCGGTAAATCTGCTCACTTCATCATGAAAGAGCTGTTTACTTTTACCAAATTCATAAAAGCCCCTAAATCATTTATCACTTTTTATTTTACACTAACAGCCTACGTGGGTAATGAGGACGCAGTTTTTCCACCAGCTGTAAAAATAAAAAGTGAGTTGGTTTCAGATTTATTTTCAATACACGATAACTTTTGGTGCAAGATTAAAAATCAAATATGGCGATTTTGCTGTATTTTATACCTTTACAAATGTGATCAAATCAGAACTTTAATCTCTCCCTGAATTTGTTGTTTTTCTAAATGAATTAAAAATGTTCCTTGAACCACTAAAATAATTAAAAAACCATAACAATTCTCAAAAAAATTATAACTTCCTTCACATGCTTAATTTCATTTATTTATTTTCCTTTGTATCTCATTGACGTCTAATTTAACTTATCTACTTTTATTGCTCCTGTAACTTCATCACTGATTGATGTGGTGAAGTAATGACTGAAATGCCAAATGTACTCATGGTTTACTTATGATGAAATCAAACATTAGAAAAAAATCCATCAGCTCCACTTCCTGAAATCCAGAGTAGTATACGACTGAACAGGTCCAACAAAACAGTCATACTACACACTACATGTGGAAGTAGGCAGTGCCTACTACCTACTACTGTAGTATGTAGTATGTAGTAGGCGGTTTGGAAAACAGCCAGAGCTTCAGTTCAGTTGGCGATTCGTTCACGTCATTACGTTCAGTACGTTTAGTACGTCAGTACGTCAGTGCGAATCACTGATTCGGAGCTCCAGCTCAGAGCTGTGTCTCTCTTTCTCAGTCCGTTAGTGATTAATTCATGAAATAAACGTTATTTGAGACCATCAGAATTAATTTTAAAACAGTCAGCTGAGTTATAATGGATATAGAAGCAGTTTGCGAAACGACAGCAGCCATAAAAAGCTCATATATATTTTCGCGAAACCGAAATATTTACTACTTCATCAAGTTTGGTGACACGAGAGGGAGATGTTGGGGCGGGCTTGAGCGACACAGGACTTCCGACCGACTCTGTCCTGTTTGTTGAGTCATTACTATCATTGCCATAAATGGGTGCGGGGGGGAGGGCTTGGGCGACTCACACCGTCAAGAGAGACAGACACAAGAGTCAGGAGAGGGAAGTGCAACTGCGGTTCGTAAATGAACGAATCTTTTCAAGTAAGTGATTCGGTTCAGTTCGTTCACCCAGAAGATTCGTTCAAATGAACGAATCGTTCGCGAACGACTCATCAGTACTGTAAGTACATTTTTTTTTCATTCTCTGGGGGTTCTAGGTTTACACTGCAGGTGTTGGAAAGTACTGAGAGTGTCCAAAAGTACATTTATACTCTCAAAGTCTCCACATGTAACATTTAATTTGGAGCATATAATTTACCCTTTTGACAGTGTTCAGTGAACACTGCACTCTTTGACCTACATATACACCTAAATTGGTGTTAAATGTACACCTAGAGAGTACAATATACACTGTGATTTTTGCTGTGCAGCATACATCACAGGAGCAACAACAGCAATAGTTGATTTTAAACTTTTGGAGTTCTTGAAGTGTTGGTTTGATTTTGGGTAGCTAATTCAAGTTTTAAAATAAAACAACAAATTAACATATGATAATAAAATTATTAATTTTTATTGATATCATAAATGCTAAAATAACAGTCCAACAAAAAATATGATACATGACTCAGGAGTCATAAGGAATAAATTGCATGCACTTTATTGTAAAGATTTTTTTGTTTGATGATACAGGGTGATACAGAAAGAGTCTACAAGAATCTGAATGGTGAACATTTATCAAAACCATTGACACCTTCAAAACAAAATACACCAAAAATGAATTCAGGATTATATAATGACTACAAAAGCAAAAACATTAGAAATTGGGTAAAGTGTGAATAAATACTGTCTACAATGATTTACAAACCTCATAGAACCACATTTAATTCACAATATAACACAGACAACGCAAGCAGGAGTTTAAGGAGAAAGGTCAGGACTTCTGACCAAACAGATCAGTATTTGGGCTCTTTCACCAAGGAGCAATGCTTTTCAAATACATAATACATATGCATGTCTCTTTTTTATTAATGCAGTGATCTCCACTACAGAGTCATGTCTCTTTTTTATCAATGCAGTGATCTCCACTACAGTCATGTCTCTTTTTTATCAATGCAGTGATCTCCACTACAGAGTCATGTCTCTTTTTTATTAATGCAGTGATCTCCACTACAGAGTCATGTCTCTTTTTTATCAATGCAGTGATCTCCACTACAGAGTCATGTCTCTTTTTTATTAATGCAGTGATCCCCACTACAGAGTCATGTCTCTTTTTTATCAATGCAGTGATCTCCACTACAGTCATGTCTCTTTTTTATCAATGCAGTGATCTCCACTACAGAGTCATGTCTCTTTTTTATTAATGCAGTGATCTCCACTACAGAGTCATGTCTCTTTTTTATCAATGCAGTGATCTCCACTACAGAGTCATGTCTCTTTTTTATTAATGCAGTGATCCCCACTACAGAGTCATGTCTCTTTTTTTATCAATGCAGTTCTTCCCGAGGGCCTCAAAGTCAGGTGCATCTAAAGTTGACTTCTGGTTTTCATTGCTGAAATTTTCTGATGGTATTAGAAGCTACTGATGTCAGGATCCTCAAAGTCTTTCTAATCTTCAGTCAAGGAACCTTTTTCTTTAAGTGGTCCTTGATAATTTCAATGCTGTTTTCACACCATGTTGCTAATTTAGAACAAATTCACCAGATTGATTTCAAAAGGCTTCTCTGGCTGTTTCTTAGTAGAACAACTTACCTTATCAGCTTTTTTCCAGACCAACTTTTTTGAGATGGTTTGTTGACAACATTAAAATGGGCTTGAATGTAGCTTGAAACATCTGACACGTCGTCTATGTTGTATTGTGATTAAAATATTGGTTTGTATTAGGGATGCACTGATACCAGTATCAGCGCCGATACCAGGCGAAAGTAGTTGTACTCGTTCTCCTTAAAGCACGCCAAATATTCAAACTAGAATGCCACCATAAGCAGGTTGGCTTGTTGGTGCCATGTAGAAAACTGTTGACTGTTAAAATTTCATAAATATGTGCAAGTGCATCACGGTCTTAATTTCATTTGTTAAAATGAGAGAGTGAGGACATAAAAGATCATTTCGAAGTCACATTAGAACTGCAGTGATGTTGTTAAGCATTAGGGTTGGTACGTGGCATCAATGAGTACTCAAATATAAGTGCTTGTTCTTGTGCTTGGTTTGATAAAAAGTGGTGTCCGTGAATCCCTAGTATTTGTATTTAAAGCAGGGTAAATGAAACTAAAAGTGTGCTTAGTCAATAAGCAGTGATAATACACTGTGTCTTTGGAGTAATGTTGTGTTATCATGCTTGGGTTATAGTTGCTGCTCCTCTGGAAGTCTTGGTTAACCTTCATGAACATGGAAAAAAGAAAAAGAAATAAATACAGAACATTATTTTTCCGGACCAGTAGTTGGTGGTATAATCTGGTGGCTGACAGAAAAGAAGAAAAAATAGTCACAGACTATAATAGTGATGGTTTAAGTACAAGTCTCAAGGGCTAAATTAGCAAATTAAAACAAAAAAAAACAACATAAACATTCTTCAATGACAAAAATCAAGCTTTGAATCAATATTTGATGTTAAAATGAAGATTCAGAAGTAGGGATGCATTAATCACAGTTTCCTGGCTGATCACCAATCTTTGAAAAGCTTGACCTGCTGATACAGATTTTTGCCAGTACCCATTATTTTTTATAACTGACAGCACACACCTTCAATATTCCAATGTTATTGTATTGAAACATATTGAAAAATGCCTGTAAAAACAATACAAACTTGATGTTTTAAAAATGAAAAGTTTAGAATATTGCTGTCCAAACTTCTAAATTATATCAGTTTCTTTCATTTTCCAAATCAAAAATAAGAACAATACTTGTGTAACAGGTTACACTGTGGGCCTGTCAGTCTGGTAGAGCAAAAAAAGCCACAATGGCTGAATTTCAGGCTTTTGCAGCGGTAGAGAGGATCAGCAGAGAAGATCGGTTTCATTTGTAAAGATCACCGGTTCCCCCAAAATTAAGGAAATCAAGGCCAAAACCAACCTAGGCTGATTGATAGGCGCATGTTTATTCATTTGGAGTGCAAGCAGAGACTTGAATCATCACTATAAGCCAAGTGTTGCAAAAACAAAGGTCATGTAATAAGAAGCATAAGAAGATAAATAAAATAGGGCTGCAAGCTGAACATTTAAAAATCCCCAATCTTCAATCAAGTCTTAAAACCAGGGATTAATCCAAAGGAGAATTTGATTTGGTCTTTTGTGGACCCAAAGGCTCTGTTACCTCCTTCTTTGTCAGAGTCCCCTCAGCTCAGAGTTTGATGTTAACTCTGGAGAAGCTGTACCTCCACAGGGTAGTGGTCACTGATGATCTGAGCCTGGGTGAAACAAAGTTCAGATTATTTCTGAAGGCCAACACTGTAAAAACGTGTTGGCCTCAGCTTGTGTAAGCGTCTTTCAAGTGGTCTTACATCACAATCAGTCAGGGGGTAGGCTTTCTGGAAGTTGAAAGGCTGAGCTGACACCACAGCACTTGTCATCCTCTCCCCGTACACCACAATCCTGTCAACAGAAAACGTTACTTTGCAGTTATTTAAAGGGTTAGAGTCTCCAAGAGCAGTATGGGAGGTTAAGCCCGTAGTTATCGGGCTCCTCTCCTTTGGAATCACCCTCCATCATTGTTGAATGAGGATACCTGTCATAGGTGTGGTCTGTTGCATGACTGGTTGTAGTGTCCACATCATCACCGATCAGCCAATGGTATGGATGGGAGCGGATTCGAATATTTTTCGGTCTTCTTTTTCTAACATAACGACCGTCTGCATTAAAATCTCCCAGAATCATGATGTTCTGCAAAAACAAAAAAAAAAAAAAACAAAACAAAACAAAACAAACAAGATCCATCAACATTAACATAATCCAATCTGATGACTGATCAGGTATTTAGGCCCTCAGAATTATACAGATATCAGTTAGACAGGAAGAGACCTAAAGGGCCAAAATAATAATGGAATGTCTGATATGAATTAAGGTAGCGCAACGGCAGCCTCACAACAATGAGGTCACCAATTAGACTGTGGGCATGGTGGGTCTCTCTGTTTGGAGTTTGCAAGTTTCCCCTGTGTTGGATTCTCTCCAGGTACTTCAGCTTCCTCCCACAGACCAAAATCATGGTTAATTAAACATCGGGTTAACTGGTTTTTCTAAATTGCCCATAGATGTGTGTGTATGAAAGGTTGTTTGTCTCTATGTCAGTCCTGTGGTTGACTGGTGACCAGTCCAGGGGTGAACCCTGCCTTTCACCCAATGACAGCTGGGATAGACTCCAGACACCCATGACCCAGAACAGGACAAGTGGTTAGGGAAATGAATGACTGATATAAAGTATTATGCATTATTTGAGCACTCTACTTCTTTCAAAGGATGTACATAGAGATAAACTCAAAATATATAACATATGATGTGCATTATTTATTTCCAACCTACATCAGTACGCCATCTTTCCCTCACAGTTTCGACCACGTGATGCAGCGCATCCATTTCAATCTCTGCATCGTCTGGTTTGGAGTGGATGGGGATCAGCACCAAATCCCTGACAACTGGAAGCACAAAAATCAAAAGTTACACAAACACACTCAGAATACCTGGTTCAGATTTCATCACATTTCAGTCTTTTCTGAAGATTGGTGCATCAAACACAAATCAGAGAACTGCAATATAACTACCAATCTCATTTTCACCAGCACGTTGCTATGATTTAAATACTCTGAAGTAGCATAGTAAATCAAAACAGGATTGGAAAGGGATGGTGAATTTGTTGTAATTTTTAGGACAGTTTCCTAAAAATGTCTATCTAAGGAATATTTGAAATTTTCAGGGTTTGCTGCCTCAAATTAATTTTTCTGAAGATATGCCTGCTAAAAGAGTCTTGTATTTTTTACTATTCATTAAATTTGTTGTTCTGTGAAACCATTAAAGCTCTACAGCAGTGGTTCCCAGCTTTTTCAACTCAGGGCCCACTTTTAAGTCTCAAATATTTTTTGCGGCCCACCTCTCGCCCCTTAAATATGGAAGTCATATGATGCCTCCTCTGGGCACTTAAAAAAAAACAAATAAATAAATAAACAAACAAACAAACAAAAAAAAAAAATATATATATATATATATATATATATATATATATATATATATATATATATATATATATATATATATATGTTTAACCCTTGGGATACCAAACCCATTGGGGGGAGCAAAATAACCCACTTACTTTTTTGAAATTGTTATTTTTATTATTATGATTATACACCATGTATTTAAACTTCAGAAATCCTCTGAATTTTGCCTGGACCCATAAGGGAGCAGGACTTCACTTTTTGGAGAAAAATGAGACCACAGTTTGAAAAAAAATGTGACCGAAGCAAAAAAAAAAAAAAAGGTTGGTATCTCTAGAATGAAAATCCTTTGAATCGTGACTGAGTTTCAGCATTTAAAGCAGTATTCTGTATGTTTTTGTTTTTATGTTATCACAGCCCCCCAACACACACAAAAATCTCACTTTTTGGAAATTTTTTGGCGGCCCACTTGCAGCATCTTCGCGGCCCACCAGGGGGCCACGGCCCACAGGTTGGGAATCACTGCTCTACAGTTCTAAAAACGGATTGGTGTCATTTTTAAACATTTTATCAGACATATTTGCATCACTGTTTGCTTATGACAAATAATTCCTGATATAGCATTTATTATGTCGTTCAGAAATCAATGCATTTGACGTTTTGCACACGTTTGCTCATAAAGAAAAATAACATGTTTAATATTTATACATGGATTTGACCACATAAATGTAGCTGAAATAACTTCTCTTTAACATCCTTATATTCCCATTGGAAGTTTTCAACTTTCAAAATTCAAAGAATTTTGCAAACCTAGTTGAAAGGCTTCACTTTTGGGAACTGTTCTGCTGTCCATTTTTTATGCAAGAGTTTGTGTACCCACTAACACAAACTCACACACACTCACACACAAGCACAAACTCACGGTACCTGCATTTAAACAGTTGAACCGTAGGATGAAAGGCTCTCTGGAGAGCACATCTACATCTTCCTCATACTGGAAGGAGCGCTTCACTTTGACCTCCTTCTTCCTAAGACACACACACACACACACACACACACACAAACACTTACACTTACACACTTTACTTTAGCAATTTGCTCGTTAATAAAA
Organism: Thalassoma bifasciatum; assembly: GCA_008086565.1. Taxonomy (NCBI): domain Eukaryota; kingdom Metazoa; phylum Chordata; class Actinopteri; order Labriformes; family Labridae; genus Thalassoma; species Thalassoma bifasciatum. Next base: position 260,628 of record RPOG01000594.1, on the reverse strand, counting down.
TCAGCATTTTAACCCTCTGGTACATGGTGGTCTTTGCAGTGTTCAGCTGTTTAAAAGTCTCTCTCTGGTGACACAGTGGTCTCCATGAATATCAGCCAGTGTCAAGATTCTTTCCATAAGTGCTTTCATTCCTCCAAAGGCATGAGAAAAAGTGTTTCCAATATTTTCTTAGATATTTCAGTTTCCCATAAAATTACAAACATGCATCGGTGGGTTAAAAAGCGGGTCGACTATAAAATTTACAAAGTTGACGTGAAAAATGTTGAATTGTTTTTCAAAGCTTTAAAAGAGAATTATTTATGAAATGACAAAGAAAACAATTTGATTCATTTTATTCAGGGCTTTGAACCAGAATTTATTCCTGATTGTTTTGGACTGAACAGGAACAGTTTTTAATGTTTTTGGGTCAGGGTTTCATCCCATAATCTTTGTTATTGAGAACCAAAAAAATGTGGTTCCTGGATGATTCATATTTCAGCTATATGACTCTAAATTGGTAGGTGCAATGTTCACATGGACGGGCAGTTACAATTCAAAATTCACCTGGCCTGTGCAATATCAGGGGTAGGCATTGTGGTCAATTTATCACCTGTAGGGCAGACCCCTCCATAAATTTACATATCAGTGGAGTAAAAATTCATTCTTTTGAACAAACTGTCTTATCTTTTTTTTTGCATCTTCAACTTATTTGTCTGCATATGTCAACACTGATTGGCAGATTTAGCAACAGACAAAATTATCTGTCTCATATCCCAGCAAACTCCAGTGCTCTTACCTGTGTGTCTGAAATTTCCTCTGCCTCTTGTTTACATTTTGAGCAACCCTGCCTGGCTTTGACCAGACGTTTTTAAAATATTTTATTTATTGTTTTCAACCAACTTTATATGTATTAAGTATGTATTAAGCCAACTGGTTAATAATGTAAATACATTAGTAACCAGTTGGCTTAATACATTTGATTAAAGCCGGTGTACTCATGATCACGTGCTGTAGTGATTAAATTCTCTCCAAGATTGTGGCCGGTACAGAGTAAGAGGGAAAGACACAAGAGGTAAATGTGTTTCAGCTACATAACTAACATGACACACATTTCAGGGACAAAATGATTCTGGTTTTAACTAGTTTCCATGGTGTAAAGGTTCCGTTTCCAGAACATTAAAAATTCAAAAGTTTCTGGTTCTGTTTTCCTTCTGTGAACCGGTTCAAACCCTGATACATACCTGTAGAAGAAGACAAACTGCTCTCTGTAGGTGCTGCGCCCCAGGGATTCACTTTTCACCATGGCATACGGGCTCTGTCTGTTCTTTCTGACACCAAACAAAAACCAAACGCAGCTGTCGTTTTAAACTCGTAAAATATTCATTTCCTTTTTTGGTGTGTTAGATGCACAGACTGAATGGTGTTGAGTGTGTGTCTGTACAGATGTCTGCCGTGTGTATTAGTGTCTATATGTGTGTGTGTGTGTGTGTAAGTGTATGTGAGTGTGTGCAGAGCTTTTACCTGTAGTCATTGAGCTCTTGCAAGAATCTGTTCATGGCCTCACCAGACCGACCCAAGACCTCCAGCAACACCACCACACTGTAACGAGATACAATCTGCAACATGTACACACACACACACACACACACACACACACACACACACACACACACACACACACACACACACACACACACACAGAGTGAGCAGCATGAACACCAATCCAAACAAGATAACAACACTAAAAAAACATTTGTGCAGCTAAATGACAGATTTTTCATCAAACGTGTCTCTGCTGTTCCACACAGTGAGTTACCTTGACAAGATTCTTCCGCACAAATTTATTCTTCATTTTTGCTGGACCCAGTCTCTGGACATTGAAGGCAGCAATCTTCATTTTGACTTTAAAAACAAAAATAACTCAGAGGATCACGATGAAAACAACTTTTCATTTCTGTACCCAGCACAGCAGGTATTCCTGTGTCAGCACCAAATCTCATTACATCTGAACTTACTTCACCATTACATATGAAACCCTTAAGTTTTAAAAGGTCATCATTGCTTATCCTGTGAGCACCAAAAACCCATGATTAAAGTGTTAAATTAAACCTAGTTTTGTTTAACTTAGGATTTAGTAAAGAGGCGAGTCTTTAGCCTCTCTGACAGCTACAAGGTGCCAGCCTGGGCAAAATCTTTACTTAAATAACTTTGAAAAAAAAGCATAATATTTATATATATTCATTATCAAAAAAACAAACAAACATGGGGGGATATAGAAATAATCTGTAGATACTGAAATCATCTTTAAAACTATGCTGCAAACATGTTTATTTCTGCTTAACTTAAAGATCAGCTTTTTTTAATGGGTATGTTTGCTGACTTTGGTGCTTTTGCAGGCAGCCTCTAGTGGTCACTCTGAGAACTGCAGTTTGTAACACCTCTGTTGTCTTTGGATAACAATGACGGCCTTTACAGGATAACAAAATGAGATTTTTTTAAGACCAAAACAATTTTAACTACCACCAGTATATGATATTTTAGGAACTGCAGTTATCTGAGCTTCAGCAACAGCTTCATTTTCTACAATACAGATCATCACTTGGCATGAAGGGGTAGAATTAGTCCACCTGATAGAAGTATGATGGCTCTAACTCATGATTTAGATACACCAGGTAACTCTTAAAGGCCCCAAACTTATATAAACAACATTTTAGGGGGGGGTATTAGAGTTTGACTGTGTCAGCATGTAACTGTCAGCATGTATATAACTGTAGATTTTAAGTAGATTGTACATATTTGATTTGATTTTTGTTTATTATTTTATTATCTTGTCTTATTGTAATTTATATTTTATATGTTTATATTGAGGAGGGTTTTATTTTTCTGATATTTTTATATATGGTTCATAATAAGCCCATTCACATTTATGGTATCTAAGTATAATTATTTACTATATCAAGGTCCAACAGGGTTACTCAAGTTCATCTGAGATTTTCTTCCCCGCATTATTTTCTTCCCTGCATTTCTCTCTGACCCTCTGAGACACTTGCTCTGTCAACTGTCAACACCTGCACCTGCACTCCCTGTAAGACACACACTCACACACACACATTCACATGCACACACATACAGCTGACCTCATCTCCTCAGAACACACACACACACATGAGTACAGCTGCCTGTGAATCCTTATCTGAGTTCCCTGCCTTGGCGCACACACACACACACACACACAAACATAAGCACCTGCAGAGGACAGTGACTCTGGACTGTACACCTCAAGATGTTTTTTTTTAATAGCCAATCAAATGCCTGGGGATATAAAAAAATAGAAATTGTCCCCAAAAGCAGCCAATAGATAATGTGAAGGTGTCGTCTAAAGTTATTAGAAACTCCCACATGAAATTGTATAAAAATTGATGCACGATCTGATTTCTTCAGTTCGACTCTGCAGACCTGAACTTCTTGTCACTTTTTGCCAATAAAGTGATCTGTGGACTTAACCTGCTGGACTCCTGCAACTTTCTGACTTAGTGCAATTTTTGAAAGGATCTGACTCTGATCCGAGGGGCTTCAAACTTAACTACTGGATTTAACTGAACCACTGCCCAGAGGGGTAGTCGGGGATTTTAATCCTAAAAAATACACAACAATATCTTATGTTTGTATTTCACTTTCGTTGTATAAGATGCATGTTTATATTTGTACTTTCTATATTTGAAACACTGACTGAATGGGAGTAACTGTAACTGAAAGCAACTCCCCCTGGGGGATCAATTAAGTATTCTGATTGATTGACTGATTGATTGACAACATTTTATATCCATGCTATGTGGATACCATCACAGTATCAACAGATGAGTGGGTTTAATCTTGCAGCTCTTAGTACGGATTATGTTTAGTATTTTAAGAATTTTTATGTGATATTTCAGTATCTTATGTGGAAAGAGTGGGAGAAACATGGTTCAGTACATGATACACAAAGCTGCCACAGCTCATAAACACAGGAAGAGCTGACGGAGACATTTCCTGTCATGAGCCCGCCCTTTTCTGCTGTTCCGCTGCAGTCCTGGCATCGAGACAAATGATCATTTCTGAGTGGGAAACTTTGAGCAACGAGAGGGTCAGCAGGCCTGCTCTCAGAGGAATGGAGGGACCACAACTCTGTAAGAGCTCTGTACACTCACTGGAAGATGACTGAACTTTCTCTTAAAAACAAACAAACAAACAAAAAGATTAAAAAAACATGGTTTTCAGTCAAAAAAAAAAGAAAAGAAAAAAAAACTCAAGATGATTTTGATAGTTTCATTAAGCACATCAAGCACCTGCATGGAAAATAATAATAGATAAAAGAAAAATTAAACAAAACAAAACACCCCCCACACCACCATCCAAAAATCAAACGAACACAAAGAAAAAACAGAAAAAAACCAACCTTTTGTTCACTTTTATGTTGCTGATTTTTGTTCCAACACGTTAGTATGCACGTTATTATGAAGGAATTTGTCAATAAATTAATCTGAAGTCCAAAAACTTTGTCAGAAAAGTCTCTTTGAATGACCTGATCACTAACAGGTTTGTGTTTTAATGCATTCAAGTAAACAACAAATACAAGACAAAAGTAACTCAGTGCTAGTTTAGAAAAGTAGAACAATGGAGTCAAAAAAAGAAATGAATTAACAGCACAACAAAAATACAGAATTAACCCTGTGGTGCATAGAGGTCACTACAGTGGACACCTGTTTTAAAGTTATTCACACCTAAATTTAATGATTCATGTGGTGGAAATTCATATTAACCTGTGTCAGGATATTTTTTATTCTTTTTAGGGCCTGAAAAAAATGTTTTCAATTTTTTTTCCAAATATATATATATTTAAAAAAGTTATAGACAAACATTTGACGGTAAAACAGCGTAATAACTATAAATTATTCAGTGTTAAACTGGATGAAAGAGAGTTAAAATGTTTCACAAAGCATTAAAAAAAGATTAGTCTTGAAATTACCAAAAAAAAGTCAAAAGAAGTCAAACAAAAAAATAAGTCATATTTACATTAAGTTCACACTGTTTAAGTTGAATGCTCAGTTACAGATATTTGAAAAAACAAAAATAGAAAACTTTTTTTCATGCTTTAAGACAAAAAAAACACTCAAGGGAAAAATCCTGACACTGGTTTCATAATTCATGTATCAGAGGGTTAAAGTTTGACTAGGTTACAGAAAATAATGCTGATATCTCTGCAGCAAAATTGAAAATGTTATATTTTTGCTTTCCAGCTGCAGTTGACCTGAGCATCAAACAAAAAAAAAATTATATTTAGATTTCAATTTGTGCTCTCTCTGTTAGAGGAAGAATTAAAACATAAATAACCAAATATATAAAAAGGAATAATTCGTAAACTCACCTGATGTTCACAGGAGGTGATTTCTTGACTTGTTCTTCTGTGTCTAAAGTCAAACTGACTCTTAGAAAGGTCTCTCCTCTGCCCGCTAAAAAACTGATGTTCAAACACACAATGGGATGACTCACAGTGAATCAAACTAAAAGTGCCCTTCAGAAAGCTCTGGGGACAAATTCAGGCTTTCCTTTTTCTTCCCGCTCTAACAGCAGCAGATGAATAAAACTTTCATGACAGTTAATTTCAGTCAGACATTAAATCAAGGTTATCAGTCACAGAATTCAAAAAAAGGCGCCAGGAAACTGTCCCATAGAATTCAAAAACCACCTCCTCTTTCTTCCTGTTCACGTGAAAACACATAAATGTTTCATCTTCTTTAAGAGAAACAGGGGCCTCTCCCTGACTGTAGAAAACACAAGTGACTGGTTTTCTTTTTATGTCCTGAAATCACCCATTTTCAAATCTGTACTTAAAAACTGATCGAGTGGAAACAATTAGGATTAGAAATCTGATTTGTTCTCTTAGACTCATTAACTGGATGTTACTTCAGCTTTGATTACAGCAAACATTCACTGTGGAATTATTTGATAAGCTTCTGTAATGCCACAAGATTTATTTCCATCCAGTGTTGCATTAATTTTTCACCAAGATCTTGTATTGATGATGGGAGAGTCTGACCACTGCACAAAGTCTTCTCCAGAACATCCCAAAGATTCTCAATGGGGTTAAGGTCTGGACTCTGTGGAGGCCAATCCATGTGTGAAAAAGATGTCTCATGCTCCCTGAACCACTCTTTCTCAATTTGAGCCTCATGAATCCTGGTATTGTCATCTTGGAATATGCCCGTGCCATCAGGGAAGAAAAAATCCGTTGATTTAATAACCTGGTTGTTTCTGGTATATTCAGGTAGTCAGCTGACCTCATTCTTTGGGTACACAGCGGTCTTCATGGTAGAAATAAATATGAGCCTATATCTAGATTTTTTTTATCGTAAGTGATTTCATCTTTCAGAAAAAAAAAAAAAAATCAACATTTCTCCAGATATTTAAATTTTTCAGAAAGTCACCAAGATGCATCAGAGGTTTAAAGTTTGTCAACAACACTATTCATGTCTTTGCTGTAGTTTTTCTTTCATTACATTTGTTTGTTTCTTTGCCAGATGTGTGAACTGGAAGAAAACACAGAGGAGTGAACTGAAGAGGAAAATGTGTAAGCTGCTTCTGTTGGTGTCGGCCACATCAGCAGGGTTAAAAAAGACAACATAAATTCAAAATGCAAATTAGTGATGGATGAAATATACAAATCAAATGAATAAAATAACAAATAATTGAAGTAGGTATTTATATAATTAATCAGAAACAGTGGTTGAGCAGAGAATGTGGGAAAAACATTATGTTACTGTCGTGCTCCACAAATATTACACATTTTATTGATCATGATGTATTAATGTAAATGTGGGTTGCAATATTCACTTTGATACAGCCAAAATACAGTTGATTCTTTGCACTACAACAAATTATTATTATGTTATAATACTCATCACATCCATGAATCATCTAAGTGGCATTAAAAATTCATTATTACCAAAAGCCTGATGTCAAACTACTGATAAAGATAGTTTTTTTTTTTTTAATAACTAAAAACAAAACAAAACAGAAAAAAAGTGAAATTCCTCTTCTTTGACTTTTAAGAACTGTAAACCGTGACAGTGTTTAACTGCCAACACAATTTGGCTGTGAAAATCTTGGTTTGTTGAGTGAGTACTTTCAAAAGATATCAAAGATAAATAGTTGAGTTTGACAAGGTTGCATTTGGATTGTTAAAAAGCATAAACACAAAATTATTTTAAATCAAAGAGAAAAGGTCATGTAAAATGGAGGTACCTCTCAAAGCCCGAGAATTAAGTTGTTAGACTTCTTTGAAGGAAAATCATGATTATTTTTATTCATCACATCTGTGATAACCTGCTTTAAATGTATGAGCATGAGCCTTTTTAAATGACACCACACTGGTCTCTATGTAGCTGTATTTGTAAAGAATGTCCAGCAGATGGCAGTCAGAGTCAACAACTGATGTGTAAAAGGTTGAAGTAACCAAGTGTCCTCAGATAACCCCAACTACTCACAGTGGTGCCTAAAAGTTTACACCCTCCTGCAGAATTCTTGATTGTTTTGGCCTTTTCTCAGAAAATATTAATGATAACACAAAAACCTTTCTGTCACTCATGGTTAGTGGTTGGATGAAGATATTTAATGAAAAAAAAGTTTACTATTTTTAAAATCATAATGACAGCAGAAACTTCAAAAATGACCCTGTTCATTTTTTTACACACACACTGATTACAAACAAATAGATCACAGGTGAGGATGGTTACCTTTAGTAGACATTCAAACACATTTGTGTTCACTTTTGTGCATTTATCAGGACAAAACCACCAGAGTTGTGTAAACTTCTTAACAGGGTCATTTTTGAAGTTTCTATTGTCATTATGATTTTAAAGAAGTAAAATATTTTTTTTTTTCAATAAATGTCTTCACCCAACCACTAACCATGAGTGATAGAAAGGATTTTGTGTTTTCATTCACATTTTCTGAGAAAATGCCAAAAAAAAACAGAAATTCTGCTGGGAAGTGTAAACTTGTGGACACAACTGTATTTACCTGAAAACAAATTCCCAGAACCCAAACCCCCTTCCCCTAACTGTACCCCACCACTCCAATACTCTCTCCATACTTTCTCTTCCCTTCTCTCCCTATCAACCCCTTTAGTCGAAGGAGCTCACCTCTCCCGTGACACAGAGATACCACTTCCTGAGAACTTGATAACGAAATGCGTTAGCATTAAAAAAGATTTTTCATGAAATTACCAAAAAAAAAAGAGTCAAACAAAAACAAAAAAGTCATATTTACATTCAGTTCACACTGTTTTATGTTGAATGCTCAGCTACAACTATTTGAAAAAAAGGAAAACTTTATTTCATGCCTTGAGACAAATACAAACACTCAAGGGGAAAATCCTGACACTGACTTTCTTTATTCATGCATCAGAAAGTTTAAGTGTATGATACATGTATGATTTATTTGTCTTGACAGAAGGTGAATAGAAAGAAGCATTTAACATCGTTTTAAGTTTTTGAGACTCTTTCTGTGTTCAGCTTCAGTCCGGTGTGAAAGGTCTTACCTTTGGTACAAACAATGACACCTGGTGGAGATTTTTTCATCATACATCACAGGAGCAACAGCAGCAATAGTTGCTGCACTTTTAAAAACTTCTGGAATCTCTTGAAGTGTTGGTTTGACTTTGGGTAGCGAAGCTAAGTTTTACAATAAAAGAACAAATTTATGTATAATGTTAAAATGATCATTTTTTAAATTTATTTTATAAATGGTAAAATACAACTAAAACAAAAAAGAAAAAAAATTGCACATGAGGAATAAATTGCATGCACTTTATTGTGAGGATTATTATTTTTTTGATTATACAGAATAATACAGAAAACATTTACCAAAATCTGAATGGTTAACATTCATCAAAACTATTGAAACCTTTAAAAACCAAAAATACCAAAAATAAACTCAGGACTAAACAATAACTCAAATTGTATAATATAAAAAATTGTGTTAACTATAAATAAAAACTGACTGCAATGATTTACAAACCCCATAAAACCACATTTAATTCACAATACAACACAGACAACACATGCAGGAGTTTAGGGAGAAAGGGTCAGGACTTAAGACCGAACAGATCAATATTTTGGGCTCTTCCACCAAGAAGCAATGCTTTCCGTATACAGAATACACAGTCATGTCTCTTTTTTATTGATGCAGTGATCTCCACTACAGAGTCATGTCTCTTTTTATCAATACAGTTCTTCCTGAGGGCCTCAGAGTCAGGTGCATCTAAAATTGACTTCTGGTTTTCAATGTTGGAATTTTCTGATGATATTAGAATCCACAAATGTCAGGACACTCAAAGTCTTTCTGTTCCTCTGTCAAGGAGCATTTTTCTTTAAGTGGTCCTCGATAATTTCAATGCTGTTTTTCACATCATGTTGCTAATCTTTCAACAAATTCATCATATTAATTTCAAAAAGCTTCTCTTGCTGTTTCTCAACAGAACAACTTACTTTTTCAGCCTTTTTTCCAGACCAACTTTTTTGTTGACAACATCAAAATAGGCTTAAATGTGGCGTGAAACGATGAAACGTCTCTCTATTGTGATTAAAATATGGGTTTATGAGATGAGCAAATACTTTATTTCTTTATTTCCATTTCCACAACATCTCAATCATTTTTGGAATTGAGTTTGTATTAGGGATACTGGTTTTGGCACCGACAGTCCTCTTCCTGAGCGTCAATGACAAGCCAACTGGCTTATAATGGTACTCTAGTTTGAGTATTTGGCTTACTTTTAGGAGTATGAGTACAACTACTTTGGTATCAGTGCTGATACCACGCTAACCCAGGGTCCACTGTACCAGCATATGGTCTCACAATGGATCTGAGCACTAATATTAATTTTAAAGTGCCCTACATGCACTTTAACACTTTGCACTTTTTTGCATTTACTTGTATGTTACTCCCCATTTTTGGTATAAGCTCTGGACTGAACATAGTTAGTGCTTTTGTATATGTATGGTGTTTCTTATTGTGTCTCTCATTAGGCATTGTGTTGTGTATTATTCCTGTATTTTAGACTTTTAATTGGGTCTTATTGTCATTGTCTTTTGTGTGTTCCAGCTGCAACACTAATTTTCCTTGACGGGAAAATAAAGTGATTCTGATTCTGAGGATCTCATCCCGGTACCTAATGACAGTCAGGGTACCTCTGGGTGGAGGGCTGTGTGGCCATACAAAGAAATGCCTCCCCACACCATTACTGACCCACCAACAACCCAGTCATGCTGGAGGATGTTGCAGGCAGCAAAACGTTCTCCACGGTGTCTCCAGACTCTGTCACGTCTGTCACATGAGCTCAATGTGAACCTGCTCTCATCTGTGAAGAGCACAGGGCACCAATCGACAATCTTGGGCTGTAAGAGAGCCATGGTAAGAACAGGCCCCACTTGTGGATGTGGGGCTTTCATACCAACCTGGGCTGCGTCTCAATTGCGCTAAATGATGTCTCCTCTCTCCTCTCTCCTCCCCGACACCGGAAGTAGTTCCAGAGCAGCCATATTGGAGACTGTCCCATTTGTGCTAAATAGCTCGGAGGAGAGAGGAGAGAGGATGGAGGAGACTGATCGGAGGAGAGAAACACCAGAGCTGCCTTTGCGGAAGGTTTTTTACTGAAACTTTCTCTGATATTTCAAATCAGCAGACAACAATCTCCGAGGATAAATCTGACACAAGTCAGAAAACTGGGATCAAAAGCATGTCTGATGTGAGTTTTGAAGCATTAGTACCGAGTTTTTGGAACCGAATCAGATTCATCACCCAATAATTTTGATAGTTGTATAAAATAGAGCAAAAGTAGTAATTCATGATTAATTATTTCCTCTATTTTTCTTCTTTATTCTTCATTCTTTATAGAGAGAATTTAAGTTAGAGAATAAGTCTGTTGGGACAGAAACACATTTCAGTTTAAGAAGTTCTATTCATGAACAGGTTTGTGAAGAAAGACATGATTTCTATGTTATCCTGAAATCTAACTTTTCTATTGTCCTTATAGATTCTAAGTTTCAGAGTTCACAGTCAGACACGCTCTGTATAAAGGATGAATCATTTATAAACAATCCAATAATGATGCATTTTACCCCCAAAGTGATCCGTGCGCTTCTTAATTGGACTCAGAGTAAACAGAGCGCAGGTTTTCTTCATGTGAAAGTGTTTTTTTTAAACATGCTAAAAAAATGAGTTAAAGCTCTGTTACTGTTTATATTTTATTAGTTATTACAGCGCACATGTGCAGACACAGATGATCCCGATCAGCTGACGCCGTCATCACTGAATGATCATCAATGAAACGCCCCTGAAGGAAAGGACGTGTCTTAAAACGAATCTCCTCGTCTCCTCGCTCCTCTCTTCATTTCCTCACGTCATCTCTGGTGGGCGGGACTAAGACGCAAGTGAAAGACGCAAGTAGAGGAAGGAAGGATTGAATTTAGCGCAAATGAGTCGCGCCCAAGGTAAGAGCATTTCTCTGATCTTTATAAACTCTGATCTTTGAAAGTGATGAAGGAGGTTTGAGGGACAGAGAGTCTAAACAATAAAACTTGAGCAAGGGAGCTGGAACAGTAAACAGTGAAACATCATTAATGAAAAACAGACAAAACACTTTCACTTTCACTCTCTCCGTCTCTGTCTCTTTGTGCTGGAATGTTTCATAAACCTCTAAAACATTTTAATATGATAAAGCTCAAACATGAATAATGTCAGTGTGGAGGTATTTTCCTAAGAGTTTGGCTCCAGTCTAAAGTGGATCAGATCGTCTTGTTGGATCTTTGCATTGACTTCCTGAGTTAAGCTGAAAATATAAGTGTCATAAAAAAGTCATAAAAACCTGAGAGACCTTGAAGCTGAACACAGAGATTGTTTTTTTTTTAGAACTGACTCTGTTCTACTAAGTCTGTATCTGTCTGTCACTTCTCCATCTAACTACATGAAGTATTTCGAATTTAAAAATATGGCTCTGTCTGTTTTATTCTTTCAGCTTCCTGAAATTTCCTCAACAGACACCATGAACAATTGTTTTCTCCTCCAGCGTCTCCATTGAAGCTTGTACCTGTGGAGAGGGCAAAGTCTACCCAAGGACGTCCAGTGAGCAGCAGGAGCTCCATACAGCGGCTCATTGACTGGATCGAAGGAGTTTAAAGTCCCTGTGAGGAATTTTTAAATGATCTTCCAAAACTCTGGTCTCTAGATAGTTGCATGATTATCGTAAAAATGTTTATTGCTAAATGCTTAATCCAAGCCTCCTGATCGGTACTGGAGTGAATCGATTTACAGCTACCCAAAGTCTCTATGACGACACTACACCAGCTGAACACTAAAGGATAAAACACCAGTTGAAGAGTAAAAACACAAACCATGAAACAAGAGCTAAAGGCCTCACAAAGAGATAAAGGCCTTAACATGAAAAACGGCTAAGACAAGCGCTAAAGGCTGAAAAAAGTGCTTAATGCTAAAAAGAGCTGAAGGCTGAAATAAAAGCTATGGGCTAAAACATGAGCCAAAAGCTAAAAAAGGAGCAAAAGGGAAATAAAAGCTAAAGGCCAAAACACTGTTAACAGCTGAAACAAGAGCTAAAGGCTTAACAAAGGGCAAAAAGCTTAGACACATGTGCTCAAGACCAAATCAGGAGCCAGACACCCAAACAGGGGCTAAAGGCTAAGGCAGGAGCCACAGGCTTAAAAATGCCTAAATGCTGATATAAAAGCCAAAGGTGAAGCCACTGACCAAGGGTGTAAGACTAAAACACAGGAGCTATTGGCTAAAAGAGGGGCTAAAAATTATAACAGGTGCGACAGGCTAAAATATGAGCTAAACACAAGATAAAGGCTAAAAAAAGAGCAAAAGACAAGACATGAGCTAAAGGCTGAAACATAAGCTGAAGACCAAAACATGAGCTAAAGGCTGAAACATGAGCTAAAGACCAAAACATGAGCTAAAGGCTGAAACATAAGCTGAAGACCAAAACATGAGCTAAAGGCTGAAACATGAACTAAAGGCTGAAACATGAACTAAAGACCAAAACATAAGCTGAACACCAAAACATGAGCTAAAGGCTGAAACATGAGCTAAAGACCAAAACATAAGCTGAAGACCAAAACATGAGCTAAAGGCTGAAACATGAGCTAAAGACCAAAACATGAGCTAAAGGCTGAAACATGAGCCAAAGACCAAAACATGAGCTAAAGGCTGAAACATGAACTAAAGGCTGAAACATGAACTAAAGACCAAAACATAAGCTGAAGACCAAAACATGAGCTATAGGCTCAAACAAGAGCTAAAGGATAAAAAGGGGGGCTAAACCCTAAAAAACAAAACTAAACAAAAAACAAAAAACAAAAACAAAAAAAACTTAAGGCTTGAATACTGACCAAGGGCTTAAACAAGAGCTAAAGGCTGAAAAAGAGCCTAACGCTGCGTACCCACCAAAAGCGTCATTTTAGTCCCGTGACAAGTGAAATCGCGTCGCTCTAGACGCCTTGAGTTTTGTCGCTGGTACAAATATGCCAAAGTCGCTCGACGCTTGACGCTCGTCGCGCCATCGTTGCAGGAAGAAGCCGCCTGACGACGGCAGGTTCCAGCAGTACTTCCTCCAACAGCTCTTTTCAGAGCCACCCAAACATCCTAAAGAGCAAACGTCCTGCAGTATCACGACACAGTCCCAGAAATAAAATTAGGCCAAAAAATCAGAAAATTCTACTGGAGGGTGTTACTGAAGGAGCTGGTGAAGGACTGACATTCACTCTTTGTGTCTCACCTGAGTCTCACTTGAGTCATGTGATCTGTGTCTCCTCAGAGAGCTGGCTGTGCCTCATACCTGAACCTCAGGCTTTAGTTTGATCATCAGACCAAAACCTCACACAACATGGACCGCACTGACATTGAACTACGAGGAGGAAGAGGAAGAAGACTGAGCAAAGATGAGCCTCCTGATATGGCTAGCACAGAAAAGGCACCTACTGAACTCAGTGATTCACTGGCTGGAAAATCCCAGGAACAAACGCTCATGATGAGAGATGTGGTACAAGAGTTGAAGAAAACTGGTGATGAGGTTAAAGAGATACAAGGAGAAACAGATTCAATGAGAAAAACAGAAGCAGCTGTTGGAGCAGTTGGAGTCACAGTCCTTGCAGTAGGAGCTGTTGCAGGTCTACTCACTGGAGGGGTTGGGCCCTTAGCAGCAGCAGCAGCAGGAGCAGCAGCGAGAGCAGGAGCAGCAGGAGCAGCAGCAGCAGGAGCAGCAGGAGCAGTGAGAGCAGGAGCAGCAGCAGCAGCAGCAGCAGCAGCAGCAGGAGTAGCTGCAGCAGGAGCAGCAGCGAGAGTAGGAGCAGCAGCAGCAGCAGCAGGAGCAACAGGAACAGCAGCGAGAGCAGCAGGAGCAGCAGCAGGAGGAGTAGCCGTGGCAACAGCAGCAAAAGTAACTGTAAAAGGGGAAGTGGAAGCAAAGGGGGAGGAGCAGCAAGAGCAAAAGGAACAGTAGTATCAGGAAGATTAGGAGCAGGAGCAGGAGAATGGCAGAGGATCTTAGTAGGAGCAGTGGAAGGAGGAGGAGGAGCTATGCTTGGTATAAATGTGTACAGTGCAGATTGATCAGAGGACAAAATGAATGAATGATAGAAAGAAAAAGAGAGCAATACAGGTAGAGAAAACGAAGGGAGATACACAGAGATAGAGACAACTGCCCCGCGGAGAAAGTTGAGGAGCGGTTGAGTGAGGAGAAGAAAGCGAGAGTTAAAGGCGATTATGCTGGAGAAAGGGAGAAGAAAAGTCTGTCATAAAAAAAGAATACAGCAAAAATAGAGCATTTAATCTGGAATGGACATCCTTTCGTGGTGACTGTTCATCCTTCCCACTGAGAGCACTAAACCTGTGTGTTTCATATGTTCACAAACTGTAGCACTTATTAAAAGTTAAAATGTGAAACGCCACCATGTGACAAAACAGAAAAGTTTTAAACAAACACACTCACTCAAATCTGGAGTGAGAGCACAGAAAATAAATAGTCTCAAAGCCCAGTATGACCAGTTCACCGGGATCCTGAGCCACTTGTTTACTCTTTCTTAAAGCAAAGGTCCTGAAGATAGTAATGTCCAGTGTGATATACTTTAGTATAAAGATATTCATGTAATCAATACACGACCATCAAATGATTTCAGTACAATCTAAAAGCTTTTAACATCATTTATTGTTACAGAACATAGAACTGAACTGAATCTATATGTATGACTGCAGACTGCATATTGACCTTCCATTAAATAGATAAAAGTAGGGATGCATTTCGAAATGAGAAAAGAACCAAAATTTAGATAAGATGTAAAAATTTCGAAAACGTTTATAAAAAGTAGGTAATTCCAGAAAACTAAAGAAAAGGGAGCAAGCTGGAGTTTCCCATTTCCTGTGTCATATCTGAACTCAATAGTCTCAACCAGTATTAAAAATTTTAACTCTCAGTAGAAGTTAACAACTGAGCAGTTTTAGAGTATCATTTACTTTTATCTCACTCTCCCACTTTTTTGCTCAGTGTGAGAATTTAGCTTTAACTTGCCCAAGAAAGAAAAAAATAAATGGGGCACTTTTCATTTATCAAATGAAAGATCGTTATGCACACCTGTAGTCATACATATATAGTTTTGGTTCAGTTCTTTGTTATGTAAGAATAAATGATGTTAAAAAAATTTAAAATTGTACTGAAACATTTGATTTGATAGTTTTGTGTTGATTACGTACAGTTCTTGATACTTCATCCGGGCCTTTGCTTAAAGAAATTTTGTCTAACTGAACCCCTTTAAATTTTTGTTGAATACCCCAACATTAGAGGTTATTAAAGACCTGATGTTGAGTTCACTCTGGCAGAAAAATGACTTTGATTCTAGAGTCTGCAGATCCCATATTAAAAATATGTCAAACCAGCTCTTATTTCCAGAACCAGTTTTAGTTTATACTTTGTACAAACCATCATATTCACTTTTATCCACATTAACACAGCTCCTCTGGTGGAAAGAAACTTTATAGAATTATGCCACCTGCTTTATATTTTTCACTTTTTATTTCAAGGTTATAATAAAATTTTGATTGTTATGGTTTATTATCTGTTTTTTCCTGCTTTATGTTTATTATAAGCTACAAACAGTGATTTAAGTGCCTTCATCTTCAGTTTAATGTTGATGAACTGTGGAGTCAAGGAGCAGTGAGTCAGAGCTGCTTGGCTGATCACAATTAAAACTCATTTAAATCAAATAGATACAATACAGCGTGCGGAGAATGAACATTCACTAATATTCAAAGAACAAAATATGAGACAGTTTTTTCAAAAATAGAAAGTAACAGTATGTATGTATATATATATATATCTATATCTATATATATATATATATATCTATATATATATAGATATATATGTGTGTGAATTACTGTTTCTAAATCTTCCTTTTACTCCTTCTTACCTCTGGTCCTAATGTTCTCAGTCTGTTTTGTTAGGTTCTTCTGTAATGTTTAATATGAAGTTCTTTCCTTAACTGAGCATTTATTCACTATTCGTTTGATGGTTCTATTTTTTGTCATATTATTGTAAAAGTGGGTTGTTAAACTAATGTTTTTAAAGGTGCAACGTAAATAAAACTAGAAAAGCAATTTCTGAAGAAATTGCGCTGTGAATGCAGAAGCTGAAGCAGCTTGCGCTGAACTGCTAATGCAAAATCCTGAATATGCTGAATGACTGAATTTATCTGAAAATGGTTGAATGAATCTTGAAAAAGCTTGCAATGAACTGCTGAATGCAAAACGTTGAAGGAGAACTCTTGAACATGAACATGAAGACTTGGCTGAAAGGATGTGAAATAATGTCCAAAATGAAAATATAGATGAATTAAAGAATCATCTGAATTAAAGGAAATGGATGAATCACAATGAAAGAATATTTTATCCCTCAAAGTTGTGTAGGAACTATCAGAATTATCAGATGTTTGAGACAGTGAAGTGAGTGTGTGTGCTGTTGTGATTGTGTATGTGTGTGCTTGTGTGTGTGTGTGTGTGTTTTTGTGTGTACATGGTTAATATGCTGGTTTGTGCTTTGTGTGAGTGAATGTGCTTGTGTGTGTGTGTTTGTGTGTGTATATGGTTAATGTGCTGATGTGTGTTGTGTGTGTGTGTGAGAGAGAAAGAGAGTGTGTCTCTGTATGTCTGTGTGTTTGGTGTGTTTGTGTGTGGGTATATGTTTGGTGTGCTGGTGTGCTGTGTGTTGGTCAGTGGTGCAGAGAAACAATCACTTGAGTATCTTTCTTCATCAGTGTTTTGATCTGTAGGTATAAACATGTGTGTCAGATCACAGGTCTCCATGGTAACCTGCTCGTTAGGCTGTTTGAAGCTGCAGCTGTTTGATTTAACTGACAGACAGTTGATGAGGAGCTGGATTCAAGGAGGTGGACAGGGTGTGAATCTCCTCTAGCTGCGGAAAATCCTTAAGGGCTAGCAGAAAACCAAAACTATTATGAGATACACAAGGCTTAGGAGTATCTGTTGACGTAAATTTCATGTCTGTTGAGCCACAGGTTTTACCAGAAATGTGAGTTAAAAAACTGTTACTTTTTCTTTATCTCTCGGAAAATCCCTTAAAAATTAACATTAGAGCAGATGGGGACAGATGATGACTTTCTGTGACAGTTAGCCACCTGTAGGCTTTGTCCTTTGTCCTTTTGGTGTCAAGTGTCCTTAATCAGAAGCAGAACAAGATTACCTACGTTTTGAGCCCAAATTTGAGTATGTGGAGGGAAATTTGTGGCTCCTGGGCCTGTTTATCCAAAAAGTTTCCAGGTGATTTCTCTCCTGGTCCACACTCTAAAATTCAAATCCTCACTCTACAGTTTGAACATTCCACCACATACACACCAATGTTAAACTGCTGCAAGGGCTGAGAAACTTCATGACCTTTGAAGGAGTTTTGTGAAGAAACTATAAATGCTAGAAAGAAGCTGAAACATACTGAAGAAAGCCAAAGGATGGCTGAACATTTTGCAGGTAGAATGAAGTTTCTGGCTGAAAGTATGACTGAATGAGAAGGGTCTGATTGAGGCTGAAGAAATTCCCTTAATGATTCCAAATCCAATTCATTCTCTATGCATGTGAAAATCGTGAAAAAGTGAAATATCTCTGAAAGTATTTGTGAAATCTGTCTGAAAAGTCACAGCGCACCAGTCCTGAACAAGCCGGTCGTTTTGAAGTTTGAACGGTGAAAATCGGTTGAAATTTGTGGAAGAAGAAGCGATCCAAAAAAGTGGGAGGAAGAAGAATAAACTTTTTTGACACAGAAGAACATAAGCTGTGAATGCCTTGCTGCATTCACAGCAATAATTGTAATTGTGATGATTATTATTACTTTCAATAATAATAATTACTTATATATTACTAACATAATGCTTCATTTCGATAAAACATGTGAATGTACAGTTGTGCCCAAAAGTTTATACCCTCCAGCAGAATTTCTGATTTTTTGGCCTTATAAAATATGAATATTGACACAAAATCCTTTC
Source organism: Thalassoma bifasciatum (assembly GCA_008086565.1). Classification (NCBI taxonomy): domain Eukaryota; kingdom Metazoa; phylum Chordata; class Actinopteri; order Labriformes; family Labridae; genus Thalassoma; species Thalassoma bifasciatum. Next base: position 242,053 of record RPOG01000594.1, on the reverse strand, counting down.
TGTCACTCATGGTTAGTGGTTGGGTGACGACATTTATTGAAAAAAAAATAGTTTACTCTTTTTAAATCATAATGACAGTAGAAACTTCAAAAATGACCCTGTTAAGAAGTTTACACAACTCTGGTGGTTTTGGTCTGATAAATGCACAAAAGTGAACACAAATGTGCTTAATCAGGCAGGGAGAGACATAATCCTTAAACTAAGACCCCCCCCCCCGAGAACTTGATAACGAAATGTGCCGGCCAGTGCATTGCCTTTGAACTGCCATGTACTTTTTACTAAGTACTGAACCACGAGTCCGGTGGGACCCGCTGGGGAGTTCATTGGGTACAGAAAAACCTAACTACTTATTTACATCATTTCCTTGTCACCAGGTGAACTGAGTTTATAACAAGGGCACAAGTGAAATCTGAGAGGGTTAATGTTTGTCACAGAAACAGACATTTCTTCATGTATTCTGTTTCACAACCCGCCTAAACACGCAGGGATTAGGGTTTGGGTATACAGTAATGCTTACAATGAGCAGCTGATACTTTACCTCTCTGACTTTTGCTTTTCTGCCTCATGTGTTTACGTCTGAATAAAAAACGAGGCAAACTTAAAGTATTGGCAACTTGTGTTTCCTTTTTAAGTGAGTTGTGTGGAGATCTGAGCAGTTCTTCAGGCTGTAGTGTTTCTGGTCTTATCACCCTCTTTGTTATAGTCGTGCAGTTTTGAGCAGATGGCTCCAGCTGTGTCACTTTTTCCTTTATGAAGACTTTTTTTTTCTGCTCATGCTTAAGTGCTCACAGTTTTACGTTACATGACTGAATTTTATTCTGTTCCAACACCAAGTTCAGGGTTTTATTTTTTAACTGCTGAAGTTTTTCACATTGATTAATTCTTTTTCTACGATGTTTGTTTTGTCTCTGCTCTTTACATTTTTAGTTTAGGGTTTTTCTTCTCTTTCCTGTCATATCAAATATGTCATAGGTTTGACGCTTAAGGACTTTACGACTCAGATTTATGCTTTAAGTGCTCTTCTTTATTACACTTTACTCTAAACTGAATCTCATGAGGTGTGAATCTAGTTGCTGAGCTGACAGAGCAGAGCGACTCCTCGTCTGATCCAGTGTTCAGCAGGAACATCAGAGTTGAGCGTCATGGCGATGACGTAGTTGGTGGAGTGTCCGGTGGTGGACAGGGTGCCGCGGCGTTCGCTGGTTTTGTAGACCGGGACCACGTAACACATTCTCTGCGGGATGTCCTGACGTTTCATGGGCTTCAGCCACATCTTGAGGGAGGAAACGAAGAGGTGTTAGAAAAGGTCAGATCACCTGCATTTAAAATGAACTCTGAGGCCATGTCTACTTTCGCTGAATATCTGTGAAGCAGCATATTTTCTTATACGTCTAGACCAGTGATTCCCAACCTGTGGGCTGTGTCCCCCTGATGGGCCGTGATGGTATTGTAAGTGGGCCGCCAAATTATTTCCATCATATTATGGTTTAAAGGAGTGTAATAAGATAAAGATACAATATACAAAGAAAGAAAGAAAGCGACAAATATACAGAATATTGTTTAAATTGTTAAAACTCAGTTGTGAACTTGGTTGGGAAAATTAAAATGCTCAGATATTCATATATAAAGAATGTCCACGGAGAAGGCATGTTAGAGCCTACCTCCCACCTGGATTGAATTTGACCTATACTACAGCCAGTCACCAGGGGGAGCAGTTTTTATGGCAACCTCCCTTTGAGCCGAGCGCCATCGCGTCCATGATCTTTACAGGCTATGGTCTGTATGTGGACTGTACTGTCCCCCAGCAACAGTTTTCGTTTGAACATTAAATATCTTGTCTTTTTATTCTGTTTTTTATTACATTTTACACAATGTCCCAACATAATTGGGGTTGTGAATAGAACTCAGCCTGCGCTGATTTCACTTGCATTGATTTCCAGTTTCCTTAGTTATAATCTCAAAAAGTTCAAGGCTCAAATCCTCCAAGACTTCAAACAGCTGCAGCAGACTCTTAGATGGAGTCATACTGATTATTAAGTGTGTGAAGTGTGTGTGTGTGTGTGTCCTCACCACAGGCATAGGGTCATGCAGCACTTTGGGGTAGGACTCAGCCAGAAGGTTAGAATCCCTGTCCCAGCGTGCACCATCAAGAAACAGTCCTCTGATGTACACACCTGAGAGTCACACACGGGGAGGAAAGAGGTAGTTAGTGATTGTTGGTGTTACCATCACTGAGGATCTTCTACACTGATAGTTAGATATTGTAACATTTTATAATCATGACTTCTCGCCGACCTCTTTGCCACAAAACTGTCCTTACTTAAAGCACGTGAGCCCTACTTCTCGTGGAGTGGCTAAAAGCGAAATTAAACAAAACTGACTGTTGCATTGCTGCGTCAGTCAAATGCACAGACTGTGCAGATTCACAGTTTGGCAGTGTCAGCTGTTATTGTGATGGGGATTGAACAAGAGGCTTAATGTGAGACTCAGGTCTGGATACAGACAAGAGACACAGACTCTGTTTACATGACACACGTTTCAGTGTTTCACCCTGAAACGCATGAAAATGCATTGAAAAAAAACTGCACCGACACGGAAACGTTGAGGGACTTAAAGCACTGTAGTACGTATGTCAGGCCTGTAGATGGTGATATAACTGTAGAAGCTGTATACCGGAGAACAGTAAAGAGGCCAAAGAATGGGGTGAGCCGGTCATCTGGAGTTTATATTAAAAACTTCTTTAATTGAGCAAATAGTGCAATAATTGCACATTTTGGTAGAAGGAAGGTAGTAGATTCAGCAGCAGAAGAACTAGACAGTTTTTACAGGGAGACGGTGAAAACGCCGTTTCCGTGTAAACCAGAGGCTGAAACGCAACAATACTTTTGGATTTCACCCAAAAAACGTTGTCATGTAAACAGGGCCAGAGAAGCTTTGCTTGAACGTACTCTCTCGCTTTAACACTCAGCTTCTCTTGGAATTAGTCAGCCTAATGTCAGTTTGTATTACTTTGTTTCTGCCCACTGCTTATTTCACTTTCTTTTTGAGTTTTTACTTCTCATCCCCTCAAACTTTTTTTAATCCCCTCTGACTGCTCCCCCACATCACGAGCTCTCCATCTTTTGTCTTTCCTCATTAAATTAGGAAATGGTTACATAGAGACTGTTTTACCCGACTCTCACATCCCAAGTATTAAAACTACTTCCCTACTTCTCCCAAACCCCCCTCTTGTACAACAGCGTTCTCTCTGCTCCAGTTAGCGTCGTACCATCTGATGGGGGTCGTTTGTATTGAATGTCGTACAGGACTTCAAAGTCGAAGCCCAGCAGGTCGATGGGGACGGTGTGTTTCCTGGCGTAGTTCTGCTGGCTGCCTGTGAGAAAGGCTTGGGTGAAGAAGAATCCTGATACCCAGAAGACAGCGGGAGTGCCCTGATCATACCAGTCCTGAAAATACAGAAGGGAACACTATTAAATCCAAAAGTCACCTGACCTACATTCTTAGGTTAACTCTACTAGATTATCCATAATATGCACTTCTTACTTGCATTTAGGTCGTAACAGTTACTTGCTTGGTGAAAAATGCAAAATATTCAGTGTTTTTTTAGTGAAGATTACTTAATATGGAGTTATGCTCACTTAAAATAATAAGTAGCCAATACAATCTCACCACCATCGGCATTTAAAGAAGATGAAGGAACTTAATTCCTTATCAAACCTTGTAACCATGAGGGAGGAGGGCACACAGTGAACATGAGAGCCTTCTGTACATGGGTGACTTATGCTGGTTTCACAAGCTATATTGGCTTTGTGGCACAGACTGGCTGTCTACGCCCTGTGGCATAGACCAAGCGGCAACCTCTGGCCTGAAAAAATGAGACAACGCGGAAGTGCTAAAAAGCTGCTGTTCCTCCAGTGACTGCTTGAGGCTGGCTCCAGAAGCACCGGAAGTCCTGTACAAGTGGACGGGAAAAAGGCCGTTTTCAGAGCTGAAATTAGCGTATTTAAAGCCTGGCCCAAACTCTGTCTCCCGTCTGGATCGCTAATTTCGCTTACGGCTCACACTGTGAGGGGGGTGAATTTTTTTCTAACTCGGCCGTTTGGAAGATATTTGGATCGAGAGCTTACCCAATCAGAGCCACAGCTCAGATCACGTGACTGACAGGTGCCCAATAGCTGTGAGTTTGGGCACTCGTCACTCGTCCCATTTCCAATATGGCCGCGCCTGCTGTTTAGCCTCAAAACGGAGCTGCAGTAACAGATGGGTGACGTCACGGAGACTACGCCCATGTTTTATACAGTCTATGGCGCAGACTGACTGTCTGTGCTCTGTGGCGCATGAATTACAGCCCAATTAAACATTTAGAACACGATGAGCAGCTGAAGTGGGCAAATGAAATGCCTGGACAAATTAGAGGCTAATGTAAAACAGTCACAGGAATTTTCATCAAGAGTTCTATGGAATAAAATATTTTTTATTGTATACTTGACACCCAGTCTATGCTGTAGACAGCTGGACTACGCCATAGAGCATAGACAGCCAGTCCATATCAGGGCAAAGACAGCCTGTGTCCTCTCTGTAAATATTGATGTAAAGCAGGGTCTCATGTCCACTGCCTGCCCTCCCCACTCATGATCAACCTGAGTAATGGTTTTGCATTGACCACATTCATAGTTGCTTAAACTCATTTGAAAGTGTGCTCTACTTAGGAAGAAATATTTGGTACAACTTAAAATACCTAGCTCTTTTACTTATTTTTTAAGTGCAACCAGTTTGCATGATAAGTACTGATAACTAATTGGACTTTACAGTGAAGAGACAAAGATCAACTTATCGAACCTGAATCAGAAAACAGAACAAAAGACAAATTAACAGTTGCCTCTGTATGGCTTTCACAAGCAAACGCACTGAGGGAAACTCAATCTCATATCTGATAAATTTGTTTTTATTCCTTGTAATCACTTCTTTGTCGAGCTGGGCAATGAATCGCACATTAGACTAAATCACAATATGACCTGCTGAAAAACTCTAACCCAGACAGTACAATATTTCTTTCACCTCAAATGTGTCAGAATAACATATATATTTTTTGCAGTAGATGTTTTATATTCTACACCAGTGTTATTTAACCCTGCTCAAGCAAAGAGCAGGGTTAAATAACACATAACACACTCATGTGAGCTGTTTGTTGAGCAGGTTTCAGTACCTGTAAGAACTTCAGTCTCTCCAGGAAGTCGTTCACGTAGCTCCCCAGAGGTTTGAGGCTGGGGTACGACTTTTTCATCCACATGCCTGGAATTTTTCCCTTCAGTATACTGCTCACCACCTCCTCCAGCTCTGCTGACATCACCACCAGCCCCTGCACAAGAGCACACACACACATGCAACCATTACTCATGGGTCAATGACAAAAAGAGGGTCTAAACACGTATTTTTAAAAAGTTCTTTGAAAATGGATAAAAACATATTTCTGAGTGAAGAATTATGTTTTCTATCAGATTTCAGTAGTTGACCAACATTTCAAAGTTTTTAGGTTCATTATTTTTTAGTATCTTTAGTTTGAGCACCCAAAAATGTCAGGTGGCGCAACCAAATATATGAAAATATATTTATATGTTCCTGTTATTTTTTCTGTGTGAAATTATTGGCAAGTATCTCTCAAGTGTCTGTAGTGACTCATACATTTTCATTTTGTGTGTTTCATTTCTTTTATTTGTGAGTAAGATAAATAATTTGATGTTAAAATAACATTTCACATTATTACATTGGTTGTACCACCTGACATGGAAATTGTTCCAGTCACCAATGAAGTGAAAAAACCTTTTTTATCAGTATTTCAGAGAAATCTACAAACTTTTCCACTTGGTCACAAATGTCATTTGGGCTCCTCTGGTTAAAATAAAAGTCTAATGTTACGGTTGCACCACCCTGACATTTGACAAGGTGAAAATTACGGGACAAAAGTTTTTTAAATTTCTCAACAGCTTTAAAATTCTTTTTATTTGCAAAGAATGTTTTATTTAAAAAGGTTCAAGCATAAAATAATGCCTCTGTATTTTTAATTTCAATTTACAATAACTGACATTCAATTTTTAGAGTTTAAATACTGTGGATACTTGTCAGGACGGTTGCACCACCTGACATTTTGGGGGTTTGAGGTACCAAAACACAAAAAAAACATGTTATATTTTAATAGTTTAAAGATGTGTTCAAATAACACAGGTTTCATAGAATAAAGAAATACATGTGATGAAATACTCAATTCATGATGGAGGGAAATATTACACTCGGACACAAAAAAAGGGACATCACGTCATTGACCCTCATTCACCCTGATCATGTTTGAAATGCATAAAAATGGCCATGATCTTGATGTAAGTATGGAGATGCAAGAAATTCTAGTTAATAAGTTAAGAACTTCCATCTTGAGACAGAAGACCTCTTATCCCTCTGTGGGGGGGCTTTGATACCAATATGAAAAAATGAAGTGCTTAAGCTCCTTCCTGAATATTTAGACTTACTCCACTTTAACCTCATGAGGCTGGTGTTTCTCAAAGGGAGAGAAAACGATACTGAAGCATAATAGAACGGTAGAAAGAGACACACATGTACTTGGGCTTGTATTTTATCTGAATATGGTTAAATTATGAATGCACATATTCGTTCACTTAAATAAACAAATAATTATGTAATTAGTGTCATTGAGATTCATCATGAAACTTCTTGAAATGTGAATGATTTTGCCTAGAGAGGTTCTGATGTGTTGATTCTGCCAATGTATTTGTGTATGCGTAACACTGCGTGGTGATAAAAAGTGAGTAAATAAATGAATGAATGAACTGCTGTACATGTAAATCTGTGCTTGGTTGAAAATAAAAAACACTTGTCTGGGGGGGTTAGGGTTAGCATTTCTTTTCATGTAGCAGCAAATTCAGATGAACTGCTTCAAACTCACTCATTTCCTGCCTCAATGTTAGAAACAAAAATGGACTTTTAGAGTGTTCTGCTGAAAACGTACTATATCTGATTCCTGCATTTCTGCATTACCCAAGTTTCTTCTGTGATTATTTACCAGGAGTTATGCCTTCTGTCAGAAAATATTGCTTGATTGCACAGAAATGTAAAATCAAAAATGATTCATCACTTGGATCTACTGCTAAAACAAACAATGCAGGATAATTACAGTTTATATGGGCATGTTACACTGTAAATACTCAACCATAACGATCCACATAACACAGCCAGGATTTGATTTTAAACTTAATAACACCAATATTTCCCAATATTTTGCACTGTGACACGAAAGAGATGTTACTATGTGGTAGTATCTTTTGGATCCGTTGTTATTTCTTCTTTCATACCTTTATGGCCTTCTGGATGTTGATGCAGGAGTCTCTGATGGTGCAGAGCAGGTTGTTGAAGCGGCCCATCTCCTGAACCAGCACCGTGTTCATGCTCTGGTTGTAGCTGGTGGGAAAGCGCCTCATTGTTGCCTCCAGGTCAAAGTCTCGCGGCAGCTTGCTCAGGACGTCAGCTGCGACATCAAAGACCATGTCGTCGGAGGATTTGGCGTCTCCGCCTGAGGAGCGGGACTGATGGGAGACAGAGTGGCAGAAGTTTGATGAGAGGAGGGAGGCTTTGTTTGGATTGACAGTCCCACATTTTTAGGAAAATAATGCATACTTTTCAAATTGTGTTATACTCTGTAACTGTACAAAGTTTTCTATATTTTTTTCCATACTTCTAATATTTCTATTTCTAATTGTAATTAGGTAATATCTGTTTTTTAATAAAGTGATATTTAATGTTTATTCATACTTATTTTGTACAGAGAGAGCACAGTTAAAAACCAAAGTCAAATTCTTGTATGCTTCTTGAAGATACTTGGCAACAAAGGCAATTCTGATTCTGATTCTTATTCTGATCAGGGACTAGAACTAGTGTAAAAGCAGTAAATCCAAAATATAACATGCTCATATGGTGATGCGGAGGTGTCATCTAAATAGAATGCACACTAACAGTTATTAATATATGCTCATGTTTTTACCTGTGTGAGCAGGATGCTGTCAAACAGTAGCTGCGTCTCAGCCTGATCCTTGGTGATGTCTGCGTTAGCATTCATGCCAAATATCTCTGGTGACGGATTGAGCGGCAGTGCTTTGGTGTATTCTATGTAGCTGTTGATCTGCAACAGAGAGGCAGAAAACAGAGAAGAAGTTAACACAACATCAAGAAACATCTCAAGTAATGACCAAAAAACAACCTGGCACCTTAGATTGCTGAAGTTTATCATAATAACTATGCAAATATGGCTTCATCAATTAAACGTGTGGTGGCAGGGAGAAAGGGGCGGCAAAATAAAATGCTAAATAAAATAGGGCACACCAAAGATTGTATGCTGGGCCTTGTTACTAACATCTGAATGATCTCTGAATGACTTTTTAAAGGTACCTCAACAACAATGCAAAGTAACCCTCGGTGTCTGTGCTGCAACATCCCCTCCCTCTCCCCCTGACCTTTCTCCCTCCCACATGTGCAAGTCTTAGAGTTTTTTTGTTGTAATGGTTTATCATGTTGCTTATGTACTGAGGTGTTTTTCTCCTAATCCCAAACTGTGTCCTCAACAGGAGCCTAGTCTGATATTATGCTTTTTCTCCCTCCTTCTTCCCCTGTGTTTTCCCTTTCTTATGTTACAAGACGCTGTGCACACTGGTGACCTGACAGTTCTCCTGCTTCTTTCCTCCCCCTGTTATATGTCTCTGTCTTTTTTATACTTCTTGGACAGGATGTGACTGAAAGGCAAATTTTTGCTCTGAAACATGTGCAATGGTGAATAAAGCATCTTGAATCTTGAACTATGAGCCCTGTCATGGGCTCAGATTCAGAGAAAACACATTAAAGAAGCTGTGAGGACTTTCTGGAAAAGGTAGCACTAGCACTGGAGATAAAGACTCCACTTCCCATAAGCCCTTGCTCCCCACTGTCATGATGAACCAAGGCGAGTTTGTTTTAATTAGTTTTAGAAAAATGAATGGAGAGCAGATCTTTTTAACTCTACTTTTCTTTGTTCAAAACAACATTCTACTGAATACAACACAACAAGGTAATATATTTATTAACACTTGCTAAACGCTACTGTTTGAAACGTGAGAACAAGCTAACTTGAAGTCTACAAAGTTGCAGATTATGATCAGGGATGAGACTTTTTAAAGATCATTTGAAAAGCCCTCAAAATGCCTTTGAAGTAAGTTGAACTTTTTCTTAAATTGAGATGATACTTTAGACACTTCAAAGTGACTGATGATGTTGGATGAATGGTTTAAGTCTTCTTTTACTGCAGATGTAAAGACATGTGCTTATTGTGACTGTATCTCATTTCAATCTCCATTAGAATACCAGTGCTGTTGGAGGATGCTAAGGTTTGGGCACTTAAACAGTCTTTTTTACAACATGCAAATTAAGTTTAACTTTTTTCTGAATGTGTATTAAAGACAAGGTTTGCATGCAGAGAAATAATGTGATATTTTCTGTCTTACATCTCCCTCTTCTGGTGCATAGTAGAGCCCACTTGGATCATACTTGTAGTCTGGGTCATCAATGACTTTAGAGGTGTAGAAGATGGAGAGGATCGTTCGGAGGGTTCGTCTGTCCCAGTCGTCTGTCACTCGGCCTCCATAATTACACTCGCCGGTCATATACCGGAGGGCGTCAAAGGGCACTTCCTGCCAGAAAAAGAAGGAATTATCCAGAAGAGGTAAGCAGTCATAAATTAGGAATCCAGTGCCACATGAAGTCCTGACTGAGGTGCACTAGTACAGCAGTTCCTTAACTGTTCAGGCCGCACACCCCTTTCTACCTCCTGACTTAGCTGACACACCCACAATGCCAGAAACATAAAAAAAAAAAAATAGGAAAAAAAAGCCTGGTACTACTGTACTTTTCCCTGCTCCATTTTTCAGCTTGGTAAACTGCACAGCTCTCAGTTTCGGTTTCTTTCGTGGACAATGTATCCTGTCCTCTCTCATTTCTCACAGATTTCACACCAACAAACTCCTGTTTTTAACCAGTTATGCATTTCAGCATACAATTGTCTTTGCTATCGCACGTACTGCACGTAGCGAGGAGAAAGCCAAGTGCAATTTGGGTACATTTTTTAAATTTGAATTTTTCACAAAACGTTTTTAATAAAAATTGCAAATGATTTTTATGAATTAATGTAAATATTTAAACTGTTAACTCCCTATTAAACAATGTTTAAATGATCTATTTAAATATTTATTTATTGATGCAATATAAACCATTGTGCTCAGCTGCCATCACACTCACCCACCCCTAACCGCAGCTGAAATTGAATGTAAAAAATCAAGCAGCACTTGGTTACATGATGACAATGTCACTCCTTTCAAAAAAAAGAAACACTTACTAGTCTTTTTTTGCAATTCTGTCTTATCTATGGCAGAATAGATTGGGATAGTGGAGGCTTGAAATGATATATGATATAGAAAAATGTCAAGATAACATTTGGATAATACTGCTGGTAAAAGCAGACACTTGAGTGAAGAGGAATGACCCTGCAGAGGCCAGATGTTTGTTTTTAAAATCTTATTTGGTGTTGCAAATTTGAAGGTTAGGAGCAGTGTAATTTTGTTACAAAGATAAAATACTTTGTTTGATGGAATGGCATATTCAGTATGTTTGAATAAACATTACTTTTCATGCCTGTAGCCATCATTTGATTGTCTAACTGGTAAATATTTTGTGCTAAGACGAAAAAATATTATTTTACTAAAGTGAAACCCATCTGTTAAAGTTTGAAGTACCTGGTACTGTTCAAGGAACATGTGTAGCTGCTGTACAGAGATACGAAGGTCAGTCTCATTGAACTCGTAGGGAATGTTCCAGCCTAAAGGTCCAAACTTCCTCCTCTCCTGGGTGAGGGCGTGGAAGAAGCAAAGACCGTACAGTAGTTTCTTGAAAACAGCCTGAGAGATTGATAAAAGGTAGAGATGAACAAATGATTATGGTGAGTTCACACAGCTATGACAGGCACTCTGTGAAAGGCACAGCAGGTATGAAAACAGACACAAAGAAACTCAACACTCCTGCTGTTGTAGACATGAAAGATATCAGAGCCCGACTGATTAATCAGTGGGGNTACGACCTCGCAGACTCTCTCCAGTGTAGACATCCATGACGTGGCCAGATGGCAGTTCTGCAGAACGACCCAGGTGCCCTCTTTAAGGCCTGTTTCAATCATTTGCATTGCAATAGGACCCTGGCCTTGGCCCAGAGAAAGGGAGGTCAGCTTGTTACCTGCAAAGCCCTGAAGGATAAGGACAGACACACAAACACACACACACACACGCACACACACACACACACACACACACACACACACACACACACACACACACACAGAGTCACTTCTGTGGGAAACATTTCTGACAGCAGAGAAGTCAAAGTACTTTTAGCACTTGAAAGGGAGGGATTCAATTTCTTGTTTCATTTCCAGTTTGGACACACAACAGGCTTCAAAGCGCTGAATTTCCCAGGTGCAGCTGTACCTTCTCATCTCCAAACTTGAGCAACGCAGCCATNACAGACACACAAACACACACACACACACGCACACACACACACACACACACACACACACACACACACACACACACACACACAGAGTCACTTCTGTGGGAAACATTTCTGACAGCAGAGAAGTCAAAGTACTTTTAGCACTTGAAAGGGAGGGATTCAATTTCTTGTTTCATTTCCAGTTTGGACACACAACAGGCTTCAAAGCGCTGAATTTCCCAGGTGCAGCTGTACCTTCTCATCTCCAAACTTGAGCAACGCAGCCATTGGGTCTGAGCCGGGAGAAAGGATGAAGATGAGTGGAGCACAGCAGTGACTATCAACAAAGGCCTTGCTAAGGTTGAAGGGTGGGGCCTCAATGAAGGGACGACCCAAACTGTTGGACACAAATTCTTGGACCATGGGAATGATCTAGAAACACACATGTAAAATATGTTACTGTGAGTCAAACTCTGTAGCTTCATAAGTAGCCTGTCAATTTGTTGAATTATGTCGGATTCTGAGGAGAGTGATTTACAATCTAATCTCTGATTATCCTGAAAACTTTTAGACACTTTGTACAAACTGACCTTGTCTGGTCTGAGACAACGAATCACCAACATCTTCTGGAAGTGGCTCAGCTTCTCCTCCCACTCCTCAGGAAAGAGGGTCTGATGGGGGTTCTGCAGATAGGGACAAGACACAAGTGCTGAATTCATACAGAAATACTGCAGATTGTCATGAGACACTTAGGAAAACATTTTACTGCATCTGTTGTGTGAAACATAGTTGTAAAGTGACTTGCGTAAAGCACAATTAAGTAAAAAAAAAAAAAAACAGGAGCCATACAGACGTTTTCTTGAGTGTATAAATGAATTGGAAATTTGATGTGCTCTGTGACACTTTTAAGGATGAGGGATCAAAGTTATTTTGAATTATCAGGAGAACAGCTCTGTCCTGCATCACGTAGCTGAATGTCCAACCTCTCTCAGAAATGGGGTTGAAACTGTCTCGAGCTATTACGACTTAACAGCCTAACTATACTTTAAACCTCAAATGTCCTCTTCTGTTCTATCAAACTGGATTTTGTTACCTTGTTCTTGAGAACTTGTAATTTAATGGTCACAAATAGCTGTGACTTCAGCTGTGTGTGAAATAACCTTTGTCTTTGGCACAGCGAAACATTTAGACCCAGAAATGTTTGTGCTGTTTGAAGTAGATTCCAAATTTACAGGGTTCTTCTGTAGGTTATCGATGCTTTTACACTATTGGCTCAGTCTGTTTGTTGAAACAGTAAAACCATGACCTGCGACCACACTTCACCTGAAAATTGAATCCTTTACTTTGCATAATCTGTGAATTTATCTTGTGTTCAGTGGACACCAGTTGCCTGCTTGAGTTGATCATCTGTGCTTCTGTTGTACCTCATTTAAGGAATTTTAAAAGTAACAGCATTCAGATTTTGTTTACTGCTTTTTCTTTAGCAATTTCACCTGCATGCTTTCTGTGTGTTTGTCCCATGACCTCTTTGATTCTGTTTAATGTGCTGGTGCATACTTCACTGCATGAATCATACACTGTTATCAATATAGATAACTTGATGCTGCTTCTTGTTTACCTTGCATGCTCTGAATTTGTTTTTTCTTTCCAGTTGTTTGTTATGCATTTCATGTCTTCTCCATCTTTGGCTACTCAGAGTCAAGCACCTTTTTATGTATATTATAGTATTCTTTAATTTTAGGTGTTATGTGGATTAAAATGATTTTTCTGCCTACAAAATGTTTCTTCTGTTTTCTTTTTTAAATTTAACCTCATTTTATTTTGTTCTTGGCCTATTTTAACACAACAGGTGGAAACCAGCCTTTTGGCTAACTCTGGCATATACACAGAAAATTTAACTAATATTCACTGTCCCTTTAAATTAAATGAAATAACTACAACAAAAATGCAAGACGCACTATCCACTCTCCTAATATTGACATGGATCTAAAGGCAAGAGTGAGGAACCTAACTTTCTTCTCCCCCTAGTCCTCTCAGTAATTCAGTAATCCTCCAATAAAGGCTGAAAAAATTTATTGTTTTCTTATCAGAATCACAATTTTCACACATCATGATCACATGATCACCAAAGCGGTGATATTTTTGCTGCACTCCTGACTGTCCCAGGATCTGTTATGTCAACCATTTTACACACATGTCCCTTGAGTGTAAAACTGTTGGTCAAGATTCTTTTTTCCTTGGGATTGTTGAATATTGTTTTTCTTATCATTACTTCTTTAACTGTTTTTTAAAATTGTTTTGCATCTTATTCATCTTTTTTTAACTTGACACAATTAAGGATATTTCCAACTACATTATTTGTATAAGTTAAGAGTCAAAGGTGGTTCTTTTTGCTCTTCAGTTGTTATAACTGCTATTGGTTAAGGACTTAAATGCATTTACCTGCATGTTTTTGTTAATAAATACATTGGGAAACAATTCTTACCTTCAGTTTTTATCTTTGCATTGGAGTAAGAGCTTTTGATGTTTCGATGATACAATGTAATTTTCTCTCAAGTGTAAATGTTACTGTACATTGTAAATACTTCACTGAAGCTATTTGATCTTATTCTAAAATTGTTCAGCTTTACCTACAGTGATGACCCCAGAGAGGGAGAATTGCTGTCTTTTCCCAATTAGTCTCCATTAGCACAGAACAAATCAAAAAGGAGCCTGACCGGACAGTCAGCTGGAAGACACTCACTTGACTGTCGTAAACTTTCTTCCACTCATTCTTGAGGCGACTCATGTCACGACGCAGATTTTTGAAACGCTCCATTTTATCCAAGCGGCACAGCTCATCCCAGGACTTCTTGGGGAGCCAGGTGCAGGGGTTTGAGTGTGGGTTGTCAAGGCCCACACCTCCTGTTAGAAGGAAGCGCCACTCCCCCTCATCCACCTGCAATATGAGTTACCATGAAGGAGCTTTCAGGCGTTAACACAACAGGGGTTTCAATGTGGTGTGTGTGAGGTTGACCTTTCCTGGGATTGAATTTAAAAAAATCATGGCAATGAAAATACAAGGCTGTGATCATCTTGAGGAATCAAAGGGAGGACAGACTGTGACAATTTCACTTGCAGGCTTGTTTGATAAAGCTGCCTTCTCAGCACAACATTATTTTATCTAATTTCAAACATCTTTTTTGAAGTGTTGTTTTCACCCTTTGCAGTCTGTGTGTGTATGTGTGCGTTTGTTTGCGTGTGTTCCTACCTGTTTGATGTGCATTAGCAGGTTGACGCTCAGGCCAAAGGAAAAAAGCAGCTTATCCTTCTCAAACAGTGAGCGACACACATTAACGTAGAGTGAGTAGGTGAAATGGTCTCTCAGAATCTTCAGTCTGCAAATAGAAGCAAACAATTTAATTCTTGAACTTGTTCAGGTTTGATTTGTACTTTTACATTTGTTCCCTGCTCAGCAGCTTACTGGAAAATGTATGGTTTTCAAATAAAAGTAAAACTGAAGCCATTTTTGGAAGACGAGCTCAAGGAACTTGTACAAAAACACACTCAGCCAGGACATTTGTCAGCTCTGCTCACCTCTGCTCCAAGTCCTCACTCTTGTCTGAGTTGTCAATGGAGCCGATGAAGAGGTTGATAAACCAGGTGAGGGAGTACTGGTACATGGGTTCAATGTTAGCCAGGTCAGCGATGGAGAAAAACAAGATTGCTGAGTGCACAGCGATGGGTGTGTATCCCATACGGGTCTCATCGATCTTCAGCTCCGTCTCCTCAGCCACAGCTTGTTTCTTTGTGATGTCATTGGCCAGCGCTTTGGAGCAGGAGAGGATCTTAACAGCTGTTTCGTCTTCCAGGATGTTGCCCTCAGAGGAGGAGAGAACCTCTAAAATTTTATCTTCAATCTCCTTCAGTTGCCTGACAAAAAAAAGAAATCAAGATGCTATCAGATTCTAAAAAAACAGGTGTAACAATATCTAAATTCATGTGCCTCCGTACCTTTTGTTCTCTGCTCCCTGAAGAATGAGAGCCTGTTTCTCCTCCTCCAGGTCAGGCCTTTCTCGGGCGACCACAATGCCGAGCAGCTGATCCTGGATGCCCTCTGGGGTGATCATGAAGTTTAAAAGTGTCACCTACAACAAACAAAGACACACAAACATAGTGAGGGTTTAAAGGTTACAATGTGTTACCCCATCATGCTCCAGTACATGCAAGTATCATACTTTACAGTACAGTGCAGTGTTAATGATCTTGGCTTAGTGCTGAGGGTTGATGTGACACGTCCAAGTGAGGCTGCATCCGCGCCCATCAGTGTCTGTGCTACGACACCTTCCCTCCTCAACACCCTTCCTTCTCCTACATGTGCAAGTCTTTGAGTTTTGTTGGAATGGTTTATTGTGTGCTCATATGCTGAATTTTTTTTTCCCTAATCCCAAACTGTGCCTCTCTGCAGGAGCCTTGTTTGGTTCTTGTTTTTTGTTTTCTTGTTTGTTCTTGTTTTTTTCCCCTCTTCCTCCCTCTTGTTTCTCCTTTTTCTCATCAAACGAAACAGGGTGCTGTGCCAAAAGTTCTCCCCCCTGATATGTCACTGTCTTCTTTTGTGATTCTTGGATGAGACGAAACTGAAATATAATGTTGTTGCTCTGAAACATGTGATGACCAATCAATTATCTTGTATCTCTTGCATCTGCTATGACTGAATTCTTGATGAGATCAATATTTACCTGAAAGTCTAGACGACCCATCCTCTCAGTGTTTGCTATTAAATCGGTGTCACCCTGACAGACTTAACAAAACACCTCCAAGTTTTACCCATATACAGCCAAAATCCTCCAACACTCAACATGGGGATCAATGCATCCTTCTAGCAATTGATAACAAAATGCTTTCACGGTTTGAAACAAGTGAAATTGTACCATGATGTTAAAAAACACAGAAGTGCCCAAAGATGTTTTACCTTGACAGAGGTTTCAGGTAAGTAATGTGGGTTCCGTAGTTTAGTCGTGATGTAGAAGCGAAAGTCTGGAGCATATTCAATAGTCGAGTCTCCAAGGCGGATACACATGGCCCCCCCTTGTTTGAAGGTCTGTCTCAGCAGCAAAGGCTCCAGAATAGGGTCCAGCTCTTCGCCCACGTTCTCCAGCAGCACTGAAAGTAAACATTCAGGGTGAAACTGAGTCTTTTCTAGACTTTGGCATTTCTTTGGTCTCAAGTATTTACATTAATTTTAGATCAAAGCATCAAGGACTTCTACTTTCCCCCTCCCATCCAACCAAAGCTCACATTACTTACAAAAAGTGCGCTTTTGTCTGTGTTAAACTTTCAGTTTTCAGGGTCTTAAATAAAAGTATATTTTGAAGATGGAATGACAATGACCTGACCTCTTCGTTTTTTTGTTTTTGTAAGATTTTTTATTGTGCCTTTACTCAGATGGGAGAGAGAACATTGGATAGAGCAGGAAACAGGGGAGGAGTGGGGAGTGACATGTGGGCAAGTGGCTCCAAGTTGGATTCTAACCTGGGCTGCCCATGCGAGGGCGAACCTCATGGAGAGCAACCTTGACCACAAGGCCATCAGCGCTCTAACTCTCTGTGTTTTATACCAGTGTCACTGGATCAGAGCCCATAACACGCACACACACCCTCCAATTCGACGCCTACTTAGCTACCAATCCTCTCCATCTATTGTTACAGTGCAGCCTGCTGAGAGTTTAATCAACACAACCAAGTAAGGCTGCGTGCACGCCCCTCAGTGTCTGTGCTATGACACCTTTCCTTCCTGACACCCCTCCCCCTTACACATTTGCAAGTCTTCCAGTTTAGTTGTAATGGTTTACAATGTTGCTTTTGTGCCGAGGAGTTGTTTTTCCTAATCTAAAACTGTGGCCCCCTACAGGAGCCTAGTTTGAGATTTGCTTTTTTTTCCCCTCCTCTACCCTCTTGTTTATCTTTTTTCTCATCTAATGAAATGGGGCGCTGGGCACGCTGACTGAACCAACAGTTCTTCCGCTCCTGTCCTTCCCGCTGTAATATGTCACCGTCTTGTTTATGTTTATTGAAAGGGATAAAACTGAAATGTAATTTTGTTGCTTTCAGACGTGTGATGACAAAAAAAAGTATCTTGTATCTTGTATTCCAGCATGACTTGATTGTACTAACTACAGAATGCTGGTGCAACAGGTTTGAATTGAGTTTCATCTAAACATCTCACTCAGAAATATTGCCAATATGAATCCTTCCTCAGCACAGAGAAGGACAAAGGATAAGAGATACGCCCCTCACACTTGGATTAGTGACCCTTATGGTAAAGAGAGACTTCAGACTTTAGGCAGGGAGAAGAACTACAACTCTGGAGATGGTGTACACACACATACATCAACCCAGAGAAATACTTCAGCTTACCTGGTGTGCCAAACTGGATGCAGTTCTCCAGAGTGCGCACAAAGTCAGCATCACTCAGTTTGATAATATTCAGGTTATTTGCCTTCTCCATGTTCTTCACCCACTTGTTGGCCTGGCCCTGAGGATCGATCATCAGAGGCCACCGCCTGGCGTTACTACAAAGAAACACACATACAGAGCCACGAGTGTTAATGTAAGTTCTCTTTGACAGAGAAGAATCTGGTAACTATTAACCACAAGAGATCACAAAAGTGTGGAGGTGATGAAGGACTCACAAAAACTGTGAGAGAAGCCTTAGAGGGAACATTTACTCAAAGAACTTAGACAGCTCACAGTTGAGGAGCTCACCAGGGGCCATAGTGTTGTGATTAAAAAGCTGTGTTGCGACATCATTTGCGCAGATAAGCAGACTTCTTGTCATCAACCTTTTATTATCACACGTCAGGATGAAACAGTGTTTGAAAAAGTGTCTTATGGTGCTGTCACTGCTCACTTCTCTGGCTGTAGACTGAGAACTAATTGTTAAACAAATACAAAAGCTGTCAAAAACATAAAGCTGTACTCTGTCAAAACACTGGAACCAATTTTGTGTGCACAGTGAGCAAAGTGAAATGGTATAAAAACAAATGGCAGTCAACAGTTTTAACAAAGACTTGCACAGTCAGAGGGATCAGAGGGCTTTTGAAAAAATCTGATTGATTTACTTCCAGTCCAGCAACAATCTGCAGGTGCATTATGCTTTTAAAAGCTTTTACACAGTTCTGAATAATGCTCCCTTGTCATGATGTTATTTTGAGATTCTGTTTAATTCTTGTCCCAGTGTTTCTGACAAAACTTTTGAAAACATAAGCTACAAGCTGTTAGTGGAGGTGTTCAGTGTTAAAATAAGGATCTGGGGCAACAGAATTCCACTGTTATTGTACTAAACTCTTTGTGATGTGTTTCACATGTGAAAGCAGAGTTAGTTTCTCATACTCACGAGATTATGATGCCGTTGTCAATAGAGAAGCTGTCTGAAGGTAAACCAGCAATAGTCCAAGCTCGTATTTTTACTGGCTCACCTAATGAGTTCATCAAAGACATGTTGGCCGAGCACGGAATTGCTCTGTTCTTACAATGATTCATCCATTCTTCTGTCTGATCCTGGGAAGAAAGAAGTGAACTGATTTCATTATCAGCGTATCATTTATAGAATTAAAGACTCTACAAGACTTTTGAAATCCCCAAAAAGATGGAATCCAGTGAAACACCAAATAGAATCTTCTTAACTCAAAGTAAACCTCATGTCAGTCACAAACTACCTGCAACATCACATGAACCTAAATTCTGGATGAGTCTTAATTTTTACCTGTCTGTAGCTGGAGGTAAAGGCTCCAAGGTACGCCACCACCCCAGCTGAGATAAGAATGTCTCCGGTCAGATTATTGTAGAGTTCTCCCAGATTGAAAGCCATTTCGTTCCAGCGTGTTTTTTCTCCACCCAGGCCTCCAATAAGCTGCTCAGCTCGTTCCAGCTTCTTACTGCACAGATCCACCTGGACGACATCAGAGGACGAAGAGAGTAAACGGTTATTTCTCTGTTACCTGCTTTTGAAAGTTACAGTGGGCAGACAGTTTGTCAGATTTCTTTCCCCGAGATTTATGGTACTGTTGATTCCTGCTGACAACTAAACAGATTTTCTACGGTAAGAATATTGCCTAATTCATAAATCATAAATAAAAGAAATTCTAAACCTAGTTTCAATTAATGTAAGTATTAAAAATGGCACAAACCTGATTTTCCAATTCCTCTTTCTTCTTCTTGTTAGCATCCAAAGTCTCCTGAAGCTTTGCAAGTTTATCTTGTACTTCTTTGAGGGCAGCCTGCTTTTTTTGGAGACTCGCCATGGCCACACTCAGCTCTCCCTCAGCTTGTGCCAGCTTTTCCTTCTTGGGGGCCACAACCTTGGCCACCCTTTGGGACACATGAAGCATTTTAAACAATGTTTTGAGTCATATCTGTGCTAGATTTAGTTTCAGTTAGCAGTGAAAAGACCAAATATCAAGTCTGCCATACAATGCTATGCAAAACTTTGCTGATCTTAAAACCATGTGCTCTATTAGCTTTCATAACCCCTTTTTAAGTAAAGATGAGAGAGAATATTTATGTGTTTGAATTAGGGCTGGGCAATTAATCACAAATTAGATTAAATTGCTATATATCCTGTCTCAATATTCCAATTGGAGACAACATTTCTTTAACCTGGAATCTGTCAAAATATCAGTTTACAGCAGATATTTTCTGCTCCACACTAGTGTTACTCAAGTCTGCTCAGGCAAAGAGACAAGCTGTTAAAAACTACCTTAACAAGAGAAAACAATCTAAGTGGTAAAAAGAGGCAAAAACAGCAGAGTAGCAATAAAATTTAGCTTGAGATGGTAAAAATTGCCAAAAAAGCAACAAAACTTGGAATTTTAATTGAGATAAAAACCTGTAAATACTCAAAAGTAGCAATAAATGGTCCCAAAGTAGCAATAAAGAGTGAAAAGTGACTAAAATGGCCAAAAGCAACAAAAAGTAGCGCGAAAGTTTAAGAGCAAACTTTAAAAAAAATTCAGAAAGCAGCAAAAGTGGTGAAAACAGGGATAAAAACAATGAAAGTGGCAAAATGGCCAAAGTAAAAAAAATATATATATATATGGCAAGAAAGTTGGGAGTGAACCTGGAAAAAGTCAGTTTGTTGCAAAAATGGTCCAAAAGTGGCAAAGAAAGAGTGAAAAGCAACTAAAATGGACAAAAAGCAGTCACAGTAGTAGTGGGTTGTTGTTGTTGTGCTGTAATTAATGTAACTGTTAATGTCCTACAATGTTTTTTTTTTTTTTTTTTTTAAACATACAAGATAGGATCTAGAAATAATTGCACAAAAAAAATTGCAAATCGATATAGGAAACAATAATCGCAATAACATTATTTTTACAAATCATTCAGCCTTTATTTGAATTTCATTCTCTGTTTTGTGAGTGTAACAGTGGAAGGTCACTGCTTTTGTACCTCTTTTGCCCTTTCATCAAACCCACTGATCATATTCTGTTTTATACAGTAGAATACTATCTTTGATTCAGGGTAGCATTCAAAAATGTAACAGTAGCTGGTTACATATATTCAGCAGTATACTCTCATCTATACTGCTTTCTTTCATGAACTACATGAATCATATTTAATAACTTCAATTTAAAATTTGTGTAACATCTGAGATTGTAAGAACAAAAACGATGCCAGCGTTGCCCTTTAACTGATCTGCATCTTGATTTTTCTTTTTGTATTAAACCTTGAAATTTTGCACATGCATGGCTCACTTGTACCAGAGAGATGATTTCCCCTTTGGAGTTGGCAGTAACCAAGCAACATTTAGAGCAAGATAGATAAAAAGCTCTCCCAAGCTATGTGAAGACACATTCATTTTCAAAACAGAGAAAAGAAAGGGAGAGAAATATGACTTACTTGTCATACTTGTCCATGGCGCAGACCCACTTACACATGCCTTCAGCTGCAGTGGATGCAGTTCTGATCTTCTCTGGTTCAAAGTCTGGGTTGGTGATGTACTTATTGCGAATAATGGCCATTAGATTTGGTGGGATGTTGTCTTTGTCGTAATCATGAAGACTCTGAAGAAACTTCATATCACCCAGGAGTTTTTTGGCTGGACCCCAGAAGTCCTCCACTTTTTTACCTGAGCCTGAGGGGTCAGGGATTCGATCAGGCTTGATGCCTTTCAGGATGCAGATCGCCTCCATGACAAGCTTAACAGCTGTAGGAGGACTTTTCATGGACTTCACCACTGTGATATCCTGCACATCAAGAGAAACACATAAACAAGTCTGTTCTCTTCTCTGAATTGTTCTTTACTGTTCCGCTCCTGTTACCTGATTGGTGAGAGTATTGAGTGCAGCTAAAGCAGACTCCAGAATGGGCATAGCTACAGCCAGGTCAGCATCACACTCATCTTTGATGGCTTTGGCTGCCATGGCTTGTTCATTGGCTACAGCCTCGTCCTCTTTCACGATCTTTTCTGTCTTTGCCACCTCCACAGACTCGTGTTCAATAACCACCATCATCTCATCCACCTCCTTGCTGGCTACAAGTAGCTGTGGCTGCAGAGCTTCCAGTTCAATTTGCATAGTTGCCACCTGACTTGCTGCTGATTCAAGTTTCTCCAGACCAACCTCGTAGCGGCGTTTCATCTTCATCACCTCACTGCAAAGACATACAGGAGAAGGGGAAGAAGGGCTTTTTACAAGTCGAATCTTCAATATTTATACAGTGTAACCTCTGAACGGATGGTCAAGAACCTGATTTGGTTCATCTCCAAACACATTAAGGTGATTTTAAATGACATCTTACGCTCTTTTAGTCTTCAGCAAAGCTTTGAAAGTGGAAATAAGCTCCAGGTATGAGGTTGGGGTGACATAGTTATGACGCTGCAGCTCTGATAAAAAGCGATGTGACAGCTCAATCGTTGAGGTGTGGAAACTTTTGCACATTACGATGCAGCCTTCTCTGGATTCATCAGTCATCTCAACGTCCTCCAGGAAGCGACAGGCCACTGCTTGTAGAGCGTCTTCAGGCCAGGTCTGTGGAGGGCAATAAGACGCAGTGATGCTCAGTGGGGCTGGGCAATTAATCACTAATTAGATATAATCACAATATGACCTGCTGCAATATTCTCATCACAGACAGTGCAATAATATTTTAACCTGAAATATATATTAGAATATCAGGTACATTTTTCAGCAGTAGATGATTAATACTCTACCCCAGTTTTACTCCACACTACTCAAGCAAAAAAGTCAAACTGTTAAAAACTACCTTTGCAAGAGAAACAAACTCAGTAGTGAAAAGTTGCAAAAACAGTAAGTAGCAAGTTTAAAGTGGCAAAAATGGTCTTTGCAGAAACTGGCGAGAAAATTGGGAAAAAACTTGGTAAACGGTCCAAAAGTAGTAAGTAATGATTCAAAAATGGCACAAAAAAGGAGTGAAAAGTGACTAAAATGGCAAAAAAGCAACAAAAATGGGCAAATGTGTCACTTGGAAAATACTCAGAAAGTAGTAAAAATGATCCAAAAGAGGTGAAAAAAGAATGAAGAGTGACAAAATGGCCAAGAAACACCAAAAAATGGCAAGAAAATTCAGAGAAAACTTGGAAAAAAGTCAGGGAAAGCAAAAACGGTCTAAAATTGACACACAAAAAAAACAGTGAAAGTGTTAAAAATACCTTAAGCCAAAAACAATTGGCAAAAAAATGTGATAAAACCTAGAAATAGTCAGAAGGCAGCAAAAATAGTCCAAAAGTTGTTGGGGAAAAACCTGACAACTGACTTCAATGGGCAAAAAGTTGTAGCAGAAAGAAATGTCACAGGTTGTTGTTGTCGTGCCATAATAAATGTCAATGCTTAATCCTACAATGTGTTATTTCGAAAACACACAGGTTGGGGTACTTACAAATGAAATATTGCAATTGCAATACAGGGAAAAATAATTCCAATTTGATTATCAACTTTGCAAACTGTCCAGCCTTAAGGCTCAGTTCTCAGTCTTCATTGATGCCACAGAACCTAAATGCATATTGTCATTCAACATTTTCATAAATATGCCTCCTCCCTTGGCTACATTGAGAGGTATTCAACAACTGAAGTCTCTTGATGTAACACTTAAGTAAACCTGTCTAACTGAGAAAATTGGGTGCCACAGATTGCACATTTAGTTACCTGGAACCAGTCGATGGTGCAGCAGTTAATCAGAGCAGGAAATCGTCTCAAACGGTTCCTGAAAGCGTCTCCGATGGGACTCATGGCCAACACCACATGCAGCTGTGTGCGACATCGTTCTAAAAACATGTTGAAAAGAGACAGAGGGCTGCCATCCGTCTGTTTGTCACGGTCACGTTGGCGATCCAACACTCTCATTCGCTCACAAATCTCCTGCTTCTCATCAACAGCAAACAAGTTAGGAACCTGAAAGTGACAGAGAGATAAAAAGATGTTCAGTGTTTGAAGACTCATGCACCTTTTCTCCCTGTCTAACTTTTCTATTCATCCACCTCTGCAGAAGTGTTCAAACAATCTATTTTTCAGTCAAACATCCATCTTTCTTTTTGTGTCTTTTATTACCTCTCCTGTGTTCAGCAGGTTGCCAATATCCTCCAAGAATGACTCCATTTTGATTTGAGTGTCTGTGAAGAGGAAGACTCCATGAGCTTCCCCCTGAGTGGACTTCTTCATGATCAGCTTCAGGTCGTCGTGCCATTCAGTGGTTCCATAGGTCTTAGAGATTTCTACCTGAAATAGTTCTGCTTCTGCCATGTAGGCAGCCAAGCGAGTGAGGGACTGGCGCCCACTACCTCCTACACCGACCAGGAGGGCGTGGCCACTGGGCTGCTTGAGGATGCGTGAAATGCGGCACACGTGTTCAATGGCGAAGCGGAAAAGCACCAGATTCATGGTTGCTTTGCTGATGTTGTTGTACTCCTCCAGGTGGGACTCCACAACCTGTCGCAGCTGGTCCAGGTTGTTCACCTCCCGGTAGTTACGGTCCTCACCTTTGGGGTCGTGGAAGTCACAGAACATGAGGCTGCGCAGGTCGTCCTCCGTCACCTTCCCGTCATCGTCCTGGTCCAGATGTCGGAAGAGCTGATGGAAGTTTTCTTTCATATACGTTTGGGACACCACCTGTAAATGGCTCACGAGCCAGGACCGATCTGAGTCATGAACCAGTCGATCATAGTAAACCCTCAAGACCTGAGGATCAGAGGAGAAGACCAAGTGTCATGAATGAAGAGAAATAAGGACACGAGAAGATCTGAGGCAGTACTTTGTGTAAAAAGCAGAACACAGCTCCACTTCAAGGATATTTAGTTCTTTCAATTCTTAAAAAAAGGGGTGTAACGGTAAACCCTGAAAAAAGTGCTGACAATGACAATGACTACTTTCATGTCAAAAACTGTTTGTTCCCAGCTTGAGCTTGAACGAGCTGCGCAGGTGCACTATGTGACCTATACTTTATGTTTAAACTTTTTTGAGACTAGAAATTGAATTATGGTTGAAGGAGGCGACAACAGCGCTCAGGACATTTGTCATCCCTCTGACCCCCAATTCACATACAAAGCACCTGTGCCGTGAAACATCAGCGCCGCACACTACGCTGAACTTCGGCCACTACATTGTCCACGCGTCACCACACAGCAGTTACAAATTTTCAGAGGTGTGCGACGCAGAAATTTTCCAGCTGGGCTTAAGCCTCTTCTCTATCAGAGCATTCACACGGCCTGTGCTGCGGAGCCCGGCGGCAGATCACGGCTGTTTCACTGTGAGTCCATTTTTGCCAGGGTGTGCTGCAGAAAAAACTTTAACTCTACCGAGCAGATCGTACCAAACAGGAAAAAAAAGCCAAAAACAAACAGAGAATCCAGTCATTTCAAAATAAAACAATGTGTTCTTGCTACTAAATTTCATTCTTGGGTCAATGACAAAAAGAGGGTCTAAAACTTATTTTTAAAAAGTTCTTTGAAAATGGATAAAAAACATATTTCTGAGTGAAGAATTGCGTTTTCTAACAGATTTCAGTAGATGACCAACATTTCAAAGATTTCAGGTTCATAATTTTTTAGTATTTTTAATATGAGCACCCAAAAATGTCAGGTGGCGCAACCAAATATATGAAAATATATTTATATGTTCCTGTTATTTTTTCTGTGTGAAATTATTGGCAAGTATCTCTCAAGTGTCTGTAGTGACTCATACATTTTCATTTTGTGTGTTTCATTTCTTTTATTTGTGAATAAGATAAATAATTTGATGTTAAAATAACATTTCACATTATTACATTGGTTGTACCACCTGACATGGAAATTGTTCCAGTCACCAATGAACTGAATAAACTTTTTTTTATCAGTATTTCAGAGAAATCTACAAACTTTTCCACTTGGTCACAAATGTCATTTGGGGTCCTCTGGCTGATGCAGTTTCCTGTTTCCTGTTTTATTCTCTTCACTTTAAAATAAAAGTCTAATGTTACGGTTGCACCACCCTGACATTTGACAAGGTGAAAATTACGGGACAAAAGTTTTTTAAATTTCTCAACAGCTTTAAAATTCTTTTTATTTACAAAGAATGTTTTATTTAAAAAGGTTCAAGCATAAAATAATGCCACTGTATTTTTAATTTACATTTACAATAACTGACATTCAATTATTAGAGTTTAATTACTGTGGATACTTGTCAGGACGGTTGCACCACCTGACATTTTGGGGGTTTGAGGAACCAAAACACAAAAAAACATGTTATATTTTAATAGTTTAAAGATGTGTTCAAATAACACAGGTTTCATAGAATAAAGAAATACATGTGATGAAATACTCAATTCATGATGGAAGGAAATATTGCACTCGGACACAAAAAAAGGGACGTCACGTCATTGACCCTCTTACAAATCAAAACTGTGTCACTCCCAGTGGCACAGAGCCAGAAATCATCAGTAGGTCAGAGACCAAGATATAATCAGTCACCATAAACATGGAGCAGTTTATTTTGGAGGTGGAAAACTTCATGGGATTCAATAAAACACTGCAGAGCCTTGAGGTCTATCAGTGCTAGAAAATAACGTGATAATACCAAAAACTGTGATAATTTTCATCACAATAACTGTAAGATTAAATTTTCATACAGTTACATCCCAACATCCCTACACCTTTATTTAGGTTTC
The DNA here is from genome assembly GCA_008086565.1 of Thalassoma bifasciatum. Lineage (NCBI taxonomy): Eukaryota > Metazoa > Chordata > Actinopteri > Labriformes > Labridae > Thalassoma > Thalassoma bifasciatum. The sequence goes on along the minus strand of RPOG01000594.1, from coordinate 215,351 downwards.
ACAGTTAGATCTCCTTGGTTTAGCAGCTGTCAGATATTTTCAACTGTTTGTTGTGCTCAACATTACCTCATGCACCCACAGCCTCTTGATGAGAGATTGTTCGTCTGCAGTCTCTGGGCGAGACAGGCAGATGCCCTGGATGACCCGAGAGACGTCACGCAGATTGAACAAGTAATGGGACTTAGCTGGAGTTGGCAGCAGGTTCTTGGTGGCCTCTTTGTAAACAGACATGGTGCTTGTGACAATCTCAGAGGTCAGAGATGCAAACGACTTAGGGAAAGTGAACCTGTTGACGATATTGTTAATTTAGTGAATCTATCAGATTGGTCACTACAGCCACTTTAGAAAATTCTATCATCTTAAGTAATTGATAAAAAATTTTTTAATTTATTTCATCATGAGTATTAAAAATGTATTCCAACAACAGAAAACTGACAAAGTGTGAAATTGCTATCCTGATAGTTTGTAAATCACAGCTGTGTTTGCAGAGGTGGTTAATTTGAAACCTATCCAATAAATCTGATTGTCTGAAGACTTTTGGTCCCTAAGGTAAACAGTGTAACAGTGCAGATAGAGAGGAGAACACCTTTAATTCTGTCATTAGTGAACTGGATGCAGAGAATTATTCACCATAAAGTTGAAGTAAAACTTTTATAACTCAGAAGAGATAAGGACGATTTTTATACCTTATGGAGAAATGCCAGTTGATGATCCGAGAGAAGATTGTATACATGGTCTTCTCATCAAAATCATTAATGGTGATCATGTTGAAGTGGCGCAGGTACCGAGGTGTGACAGGATTTCGCCCCCCACCTGAGAAACGATAAAGACAAATATCAAAATAATAGTCTGTGCAATTGATAGAGACAAATTCTTGCACTCCTTGCATACCAGTGTTTAATGTGTTATTATTTTCATGATTTATAAGTACAGAAAGTTTCAATGTTTTCATTTATTTGTCTTTTTTTCTTTAGTTTTCTCTGCAGTAGCTTTAGAAAGTGCCACAGCCCGAACACACAACTGTTTAGAAAAACCTGTTAAGGGGGCTTAACGCAGCATCAGCCAACGATATTAGCCAGTCAAGCAGAGAGTACTTTATGTATAAATCAGGCTCTCCTGGCATCAAATCTCAGTGTATCAAGATGGGAACACTTTAGTCTTGTAGCCAGAAGTCGAAGGAAATGCTATAAGACTGTGAAGCTGCTTTTATTGGTGAGAACGGACATGACAGACAGACAAACAACAGATTTTACAGACGAAATTTCACCACTTGGAATAATTTGATGAAACAACACTTTTGTATATGGGTCAATGACGTAAAGTCCCTTTTTTTGTGTCCGAGTGTAATATTTCCTTCCATCATGAATTGAGTATTTCATCACATGTATTTCTTTATTCTATGAAACCTGTGTTATTTGAACACATCTTTAAACTATTCAAATATAACATGTTTTTTTTGTGTTTTGGTTCCTCAAACCCCCAAAATGTCAGGTGGTGCAACCGTCCTGACAAGTATCCACAGTAATTAAACTCTAAAAGTTGAATGTCAGTTATTGTAAATGGAAATTAAAAATACAGTGGCATCATTTTATGCTTGAACCTTTTTAAATAAAACATTCTTTGCAAATAAAAAGAATTTTAAAGCTGTTGAGAAATTTAAAAAACTTTTGTCCCGTAATTTTCACCTTGTCAAATGTCAGGGTGGTGCAACCGTAACATTAGACTTTTATTTTAAAGTGAAGAGAATAAAACAGGAAACAGGAAACTGCATCAGCCAGAGGAGCCCAAATGACATTTGTGACCAAGTGGAAAAGTTTGTAGATTTCTCTGAAATACTGATAAAAAAGGTTTTTTCACTTCATTGGTGACTGGAACAATTTCCATGTCAGGTGGTACAACCAATGTAATAATGTGAAATGTTATTTTAACATCAAATTATTCATCTTATTTACAAATAAAAGAAATGAAACACACAAAATGAAAATGTATGAGTCACTACAGGAACTTGAGAGATACTTGCCAATAATTTCACACAGAAAAAATAACAGGAACATATAAATATATTTTCATATATTCGGTTGCGCCACCTGACATTTTTGGGTGCTCAAATTAAAAATACTAAAAAATAATGAACCTAAAATCTTAGAAATGTTGGTCAACTACTGAAATCTGTTAGAAAACATAATTCTTCACTCAGAAATATGTTTTTATCCATTTTCAAAGAACTTTTTAAAAATACGTTTTTAGACCCTCTTTTTGTCATTGACCCATATGTATATGCTTGAGCGCTGGATTTCTCTGGCAGAAAGGGAAACTAATATTCACGGTGCGGGGTGCAGGGTACGGGCTACGGACGTGACGTAATGACCCCAAAACAGGTAAGATGTCCCAGTTGTTGTGATCGCCATCTAAGCGATTATTTTACTAATAACATTTTGTCCGTCCAGTAAATTTGTAGTGAACTGAGCAACTGAAATGTGAAGAATCTAAACTTTCTAACACCGTATAGCATTCTGATGTTTGACAAAGGCGTTACTGTTTATACTTTGATGACATCAGAGGAATGGCAAACGGCGTTGGCGGTGGAGCATAAGAGCCCAATAGAATATCATTACATTAATATGGTCTCATTCTTGGTTGTGATGGCTCGTACTTACCAGGTGGCCCCATAGCACAAATGACCTGGATATCCATGAGTTTGATCATAGAGCAGTCTTTCAGGTCATACCAGTTCCAGTGGTCAAGCCACTGACGAAGCAGCTCCACAGGCGGCTGGGCTCCGTACACCTCTCTGGCTGGCATGTTCACGTCATCCACAAACACCACCTAAGATGTTCAAATCATATATGAAAACCACTCTAGTATTTGTCAGAAGTACACTTTCTTTGCTTCCTGAAACTTTTGTAAACAACTTCACTGATGTAGGAGCAAAAAGTAAAACAAAAAACAGAGGTGGTACCATTTTCTTCCCCAGTGGAGGACCAAACACTCCTTTGCGGCGCTTATCCAGCTTCGACATAATGATGTTCTGAGTCTGGGAAGCTGTAGTTTGAGCTGAAAAGTTGATGAATAATGGGCTATAGACGTCCTTCTCTAGCCGATTCAAGAGGAAGTCCTGGGTAAGAGAAGGAACAAGGATTATGCATATCAGCTTCAAGTGCACAGTAAAGATTTTTTCTGTTATATTGTACATAATTACTATTATTGTCTACAAAAATATGCACTTTAAGGGGACCTCTGAAAGTGTGTCTGTGTGAATGTGGCACAGGATAACGGTTGTGAAAGTTTGAAAGAACATGTAAAAAAATCTTTTTTGTTTAAATTTAGTCAGGGAAAAAGGTTGTGATAAGCTTTGAAATGTAATAAAACACAATTGCAAGCCAGTGACTCACTGTAATGTAGACGCTCTTCCCTGTACCAGTGGGGCCAATAAATATAGTTGGCTTCTGGTGGGTTACAAGGAGCTCCATCAGTGCCATGTATCGAACTGTGTTCTCAGTTGGGACGATAATCTCATTGAACTGCATGTCTTTGCGCAGGGGGGGAGCGGACTTTAACTCATCTGTCCACAGCTCCCACCTTCCTGGGCCCTGAGGAGGAAATAAGAGACATAAGGGTAAAGAAATTCAAGAGAAAAAATGAAGCAAATAACGCAAAGAAGCCTGGATTCAGTTAAAAACAGCTGCTGTCACATATCAACAACCAAAACAGTTGTTGAATCTTAACAGAAGTACTTTCTGTCATTGTTTTCTTGGTTATCATTAACTTCTGAAATCCAAAATGCTTCAGTCATTTTAGTACCCGTTTGAACACTAAAATTACAGTGCAAATGGTTGTAAGTAACAGTCCTACCTCTTTGACAAAGCGGTATTGGTACACTGTTCCCTCAGCGGGTAAGGGGACTGTGAGCTCTTTGGGTGGAGCTTCAACAGTGGCTAAAATGCCATGACAGGCTCGGGTCTCTTCACTCAAAGCACCGCTCAGTATTTCCCTCACCACAGCATCAAACTTGTCTCGGCCTGAATCATCACAGCTGGCCCCCAGTGACCACACCAGACAGAACACAAAGATGCCCTACAGAAAGCAAACAGCAACATCACATGAAAATGTGTTTAGGACAGTCTAAACAGTCAAGTTTTACGCTCAAAGCAAAATGTTTGAGTCTTTCTTATCTTTTAGACCTGAAGGAATGTTAGATACATCTTATTACTTGTGAATATCCATGTAAGTTTTTATGAAGCAAATATCTGCCTTCGTGGTAGGGCTGCACAATTAATCGAATCGCAATCATGATATGAGAACGTGCGATTATATAACCGCACTTAAGGCTGCGATTTGCGATTTAACTAGTTTGCAGTCCGTTTCGTCACGCCCATCACTGCTCCAAGAATCTGTGTGTCTGTGTGTGTGAGTGCGCGTGCGTGGTGCAGTCTCTTTGGTCAGGTGAGTTTCCAGCGAGCTGGAGGAATAGTTGGATGAGGAGCAATGACAGGTGAGGAACAGGTGACGAAAAAACACGCACGTTAGAAAAGTGTGCTTTTTTGACAATCGGTGCCAGGCCTGGAGTGTCACATCTGCAGAGGATCTGAGCGTCTGTCTGTTAAATAAGTCAGGTTCACAAAGTGATACAGGAGCCAGGAGTCACCAGCTAACAACTTTAGTTGCGTCCCTTGATACATTCAGGTCCAGTTTCGCAATATGCATTTCAAAATAAAAGCATACAATTCATAATAAAAGCATGCAAAAGAGTTAATACTACTTGAGGAGTTTAAGAACTGTCTACTCAAGCAAATCGTTGTTTGATTAAATGAACAAAAGTTTCCTCACTCACAAAAGCTGCCATTCTAGCCAACACGACCTGAATCTCTGAAATTGATTCTGTATTGTTCATTCCTAAAACTGCTGCCCTTTATGGCAGAAGAAATGCACTGATCTGTTGGTCTCAGTTAAGTACCAACTAGAAAAAAATGAACAAGGTTTTGTTTGCTAAAGCTTATGTATTAACTCAGTTAACTATTCATTAATTCACTCGTATTTATTTTTAGGGGGAAATAATTAATTATTCAAACTGTTATTTTGAAAAAAGTACTGTAAAAGCCTTATCATTTGTAATAACTTAATACTTGTATGTTTTAACTTAAGAAATGCATACTCCAAAATAATTATACTATACTTACATACTCTGCATGTTTATTGTTAATCAGGGAAAAAGCCCCATTACACCATTTATCAAATCGCAATCGCAAATCGCAATGATGTTCACCATAATCGCAATCGCAATCGCAAAATTTTCCCATATCGTGCAGCCCTACTTCGTGGTGTCTTTATAATACAATTCTTTTGCTAAATTCATCCCCTAGGAGTCTGAATGTTTCATCCCTGTAGTTTAAGATCTATTTTATTGGTGTTATATCGCTCACCTTGCAGCTGAACCAATGACTTTCCTTGTTTCAAAGTTAACACTTTATTTGAAGATGTATGCATAAGACTGGCATGACACTGTCATAAACATGACATGGCATCTGTTATGAAAATGAAAGGCCTCATGCATGTTTATGACTGCCATCACGAAATGTCATCCAGTCTATTACCTTTGATGCAAAGTTGACTTTCTTTGGGGATGTCTTTGTTATAACAATTTGGCCTTTAAAAAGACAACATAGCCTGCCACTGTCTTTGTGGCAGGTCAGCTTGGCCACCAGGAGCTCAGACACTCACTGAGCTTTTATACACACATGCTGATTATAAGCAAATGGATCAGAGGTGAGGATGGTTACCTTTAGTAGCCATTCAAACCCATTTGTGTCAACTTGTGTGCATCTTATCAGGGAAAAATCACCAGGGGATGTCAACTTTTGATTATCTTTAATTGAGTCATTTTGGAAGTTTCTGTTGTTATAATGTTTTAAAAAGACTAAACAGTTCTTTGACAATAAATGGCTGATTCCAACCACAAACCATGAGTGGAAAAAAAGATTTGGTGTTATAATTAATATTCTCTGAAAAATGGTCAAGAAATCATAAATTCTGCAGGGGTATGAAAACTTATGAGCACAACTGTATATGTATTACTTGCACCTATAGTAGTGTATACAAACCTCAAACCAGGAACAAACATCGTTTTCATTCATGCTCTTAATCTTTGCTTCATCATGAAACTCATCCATCATACAGTCCATCAGATTCATCAGGGCTTTGACCAGATTAGTGTCAGAGGTTGGGGAAAGCTCCTAAAAATCAAAAAAGAAACAAGCACTAATGTAAACAAAAATAGAGGTTGTGGACTTTTACAAGTTCACTCACTGCTGTAATGTACCCAACTCCTTTAATTTGGGTCCAAAATTGTAGGGGGAGTAAAACGTGATCACAACTTATTGCTTGGTGCTATATCATTCTAATCAAGAAAAAGGATACATCCTGAGGATGGTTCCTCACCTTTGTGGCCTTTCGGATGAGCTGCAGACAGGCAGGCAGCACACGGTCGAAAAGACCAGTGATGAGGTCTTTGTGTGCTTCACTGACTGTTACAGGAAGGGTATTGAGCCATGACAGCATCACAGGCCTCCAGCCAAGCATGTGAGGCTCCATGTAGATCATCCCACAACGAGACACCTGAGGAAAAAGGCATTCAACAACTGAGAATACATCTGAAGCAGAGGTATTTGACTCTGGGTGACCTAACAAACAATATTGCACATGATGAATCCTGGTAAATAATATACACAAATGTGCTGCATTTTCAATAACTATATCACTTTCATTTTTACTGAGAATTGATTTGCAATGACAGCTTGGAGTCCAATCCTTAAGGAAAGAGTGGACGTAGAACAGGAGGAATATGAGCAGAAAAAGTGATGGCATAATGTATAAACAGTTAAAAAATATGAAAATATAATACGAAAAGACCAATTACCAAAAGAAGAAAAATAACTCCTGAAGACAAAGAGAGAAAGTGAGAAAAGCTGAGGAAAATCAGGTAAAGATAAAAGAAGAGTGCAGAACAGGGACCCTTAACAGGGAGGGGAGAAACATTTACTAATCCTAAATGTTGATGCATCTGCATTTGGCATGATGAAAAAAAAGCTGCTATGCAATAGAGAATCAAAATATAGGAGTCTGCGTCATAAAAAGTAGAGCCAGAGAGACGCAGGTATTCTAAAGGCGTCTATGTCTCGCAGTAAAAAGCCTTAGTTCCTGCCTCACAATCAAGAAACACATGGAGAGGGGAAGGTTGGGAGAGTGACTCGTAAATGTCATATGTAAAAATCAGCTTGGTATGCAAAGATGGGAATAGGAAAGAAACAATTTCATCCAGTTTTAAAGTGAAATCCTACAACAGCACTGCAAAAACTGAAACCCAAGCAGTCATTATGTCTTATTTTCTAAAAAAAATGTCTTAATAGTCTTGATATGAGGTACATTCAACTGATAAGTCCAGGAAAATAACTTTCTTCAAGTTATTCAAAGACAAAAATGAGGTCTGAATTGCTTGTGACAAGTAAAAAAAAATCTGCCAGTGGGATAAGAAACAGTATCTTGTATCAAGATATCTTAGTAGCAAAATGATCTCATCCCATTGGCAAATTTTTTCACTTACTATATCATATCAGACCTCATTTGTGTCCTTAAATAAATTGAAATAAGACATTTTTATGAACTGGTCTGGTGTATGTGGCTCAAATCAAGAAAAATCAGACAATTTTTAATACAAGTAAGATATAATGACTTACTTAGATTTCAGTTTTTGCAGTGATAACAATGTAAACAGATGAAGTGTTCAATCAAAAGCACTCCTTTTCAAATAAAAAAACAACTTCTCAGTGACTGAGCTTAACAGCAATTGTTGCACTCACTTCAACAGAGACACAGTCGATATAGTTTGCAATATAGCCTGCAAATACACACATGAGGGCGGGAAAGATAAAACCCTAAAATATTTAGTACTTTTGTTTTCATGACAATCTCACTGCTGTTTGGAAAGATCAAGTGAGGTGAAAGCAAACAGAACTCAGCCGTGAGCGCTGAGAGGGAAACTATAGTTTGGGTCATAAATAACAGGAAAAGTGTGCGTTAAGAACAGCTCTTTGAAATTAGATAGTTAAAATAAATATCATGCACAACTATTTTGTTTTCTGCAGCACTCCTGAGAGCAGCTCCCAGAAATGAGCTACACTGTGAATAATCCCTTAAGGTTGATAAAGTTCTTCTCACTGTGGCTGGTGATGCCACCTCCAGGTCCATGGGTTCAAAGATGAGGCTCATTTGAGGTGACATCTGAATGATCTCTCCGCTCATCAGACACAGCTTCTTGTTGTCGTCCAGCACCGTGTTCATATTCTCAATCCACACAGCATCCACCGGGCCGTCAAAGATAAGCCACTTCCTGTCAGGGGTCTGTCAGAGGGAATAACTGGGAGTGTTTACACTGTGGCTGAACATTTTTGCAAAAAATTAAAGCCTATTTACATGGAGCTGTCAAAAGAAAGAGCATATATGTTCTGTGTTGTGTTTTTTAACTTTAACTAACAAGAAGATGATGGATCGAAAGAAAGTTAAAGTGTAATATAAATATTTAGTGTGATCTATATCTAATGCAAAAAGTAAAAACTGTGCAACACTTCAAAGACTGTATCCTGATCCTGAAAAAGTTAAAACTATGAAACAGCTGTCTTACCTGAGAAGCCGCGAAGGTTTTATAGCTGACAGCGAGGATGCCATCAGACCACTCATGAGAGACTGGGTCAAACTGTCCGTAGAGCTGGCCCATGGTTATTGATTTGGGATTGATAACTGTGATCTGTACCTGGTTCTCATCCATCAAGCCCTAAAGTGTCAAACACATGATACAAAAACAATACAGATTCACAAAATACAGAGCAGATACAGAGTGATCCTACAGTGAAGAGAACAAACACTAAAAGTTGGGTTTTTTTGCTTGAAGGAAAAAAAATACAAGCCATAAAAAGTGAGCATGACAAACCTGTCTGCTCCTACTCTCAAATATTGCTTAGAAGATTATGGCCTGTGTGACAGGACAAGCTTATTGGAGGAAGATGAAAAGAAATGCAAAAAAAAAAAGCTTTTCAGAGAGGCTGAGTTGAAAACAATAAGAAAAGAAATACTGAATACAGGATATAGGTAGGGGGGCTGGACACACTGCAAAAACTGAAATCTAAGCAAGTCATTATGTCTTATTTGTAGTAAAAAATTGTCTTATTGTTCTTAATTCGAGTCACATTCACCAGACCAGGTCATAAAAATATCTAATTTCAAGTTTTTTTAAGACAAAAATGAGATGTAAATTGCTTGTAACAAGTCAAAAAAATCTGCCAATGGAATTAGAAAGATGTCTTAAAACAAGAATCTTTTGTTTTATCCCATTGGCAGATTTTTTTTTTACTTGTTACAAGCAATTGATGCCTCATTTTTGTCTTTAAAAAACTTGAAATGAGGCATTTTTATGACCTTGTCTAGTAAATGTGGCTCAAATCAAGAATAGTAAGACAAATTTTTACTAAAAATAAGACATAATGACTTGCTTAGATTTCAGTTTTTGCAGTGCATGATCAGTGAATGTGCTGCAACAAGAATGACAAAGACTAATATGTGTGATGAGTTTGTCTTTGGTTGAGTTCTCTCGTATAGTTCATAGTTTAGGATTTAGGGTTTGGTTCATGTTCAGTGATTTTCTGTATTTCAGATTCATGTTTTTTTGTTTGTTACATATACCAGTGTTTCTTGTGATATTCCCTTGTGACTTTCTTTAGGATCCTGGGTTTCGGAGTTATTATTCTTATGTTTTCCTTGTGTTTCAATTTGTACTTGCTCCTTGTGTCTTACTTCCTGGTCTTGTGTGTCACCTGTGTCTTATGTCACACCTGAGTTTCATTTTTTTGTCTATTTAATCCAGGTCTAAAGTTCAGTCCTTATCCTTCCATTTTCATGAGTCATATCTAGTCCAGTGTCTGCTTTGCCCCATGTCAGTTTTTCAGACAGTGATTTTATTTCAGTTTGGGAGTTTTTCAATAAGAGTTTTGCTTTTGGGGTTTCTTGGTTGGAGTTTGTGATCTGGGACTTTTTGAGTTTTGTTTGAATAAACTTTTTTTGAGTTGAACCTGCATTTGGGTTCTATCCGTCTATATTCCGCGATTACCCATGAAAATGTAGTGTTTGACGGTGCTTCCTTCTCTGCAGTGGGATGGCTCACAGTCCTCTCAGACCTGTAAATACAACAAGCCACTTGTGCTCTTCTTTGTGAGATCAATCACTGCTAAACTGACACTATAATTCTGACAAACTGGATGGATGTGTTCAGTTGGGACAAAAAAGTGTCTCATATAAGCCTTGGATACTGAGTTCAACACATTTTTATCTGACATGACAGTTTATATGATTTTTTACTGATTACGGAAGCTCATGTCCCAAGGTCTCAGGGCGCTCGATGTAATACAACACAATTCAAAATGCATGGTCAACCATCTGAGTGTAGGGTTTCCCCTATGACCAGATTTATACCTGACAAAAACATCATAGATAAGTTGCACCTCAAGGCTAACCACTTTAAAGGGCCCATATTATGCAAAAAACACTTTTGAATGGTTTTCTAGCAGTAATATGCATCCTGGCCTGTCTACAAACCCCCCTGAAATGAGAAAATTCTCTCCTCTCCCTCTCTTGCCTGCTCCTCTTTTCAGAAAACGTCTGCCTAAACAGGTGGATTGGAACAAGAGCCCTCCATGATGTCATGGAGGGAAATAACTCTGCCCTAACTCCTCCTTCCTCCAGCTTGATTGGCTACCCACCTCCCTGCCTCCAGAGAGGGCTCTCTGGAGGCAGGGAGGGGCGTGGCTTATGCTGAAGGGGGGACAGCCCACAGAAACAGCATGTTCTCAGTAGAGCTGACTGGAGAGAGTGTTTTAGGCTGAAGTGAAGGAAAAAAATGATTTTTTAGATAACACACTTCAAATTGACTATTCTGGGACCTCTGAGACATGTATTAACCTGGAGAAAAAGGGGCATAATATGGGACCTTTAAATGCAGGGTAGAAAAAAAGGTTGATAGTTGCAAAATGAAGTACAACAAAGAGCATCATTATCATCATCATTTAAATAGATCCTTATGTTCAAAGTGGTTAAATCTTCATCAGGACAGGTTGTCATTGGAAATCTGATGTGGTCTAATAAGTCTGAAAACCCAGACCATGTTAGTCAGGCTGTGGCAGTTCATCATACCTTTTTACAGACGTCATCGAGGGCTGCTGCCAGGACACGGTAGGCGCAGGTCTTGCCCCCAAATGGCTCGCCCACAAGCATGAAACCATGCCTCACTATCATCATCTCAAAGATCTGTAGGATCTTCTCAGTAAAGAATTCAGTGATTTGCAGGTTCATGAGCTTGCTGTGTTCTTCGATTGCATCCAGCAGAACGCGGTAGTCCCGCTTTGGAAGATCCACTCCTGGGAAGAGGTCAGAGGTGATGCCCTGGGAGAGTAAAGCAGAAATTATGAGAGGATGCACACGTACAGTACCTGACAGACTCACAAAGCTGGGTCCAAGCACGTAAAAATGTGTACTTCTAGATATTGAGACTAGGGTGAGGTCACTAAGACACATTATCAGAATATTAATAAACTCAGTGTAACCAATTATTTACTCACAGTCTCACACAAACACACTTTAGGGAACTGCTCTGACTGAAACAGACTTCAATTGCCCTTTTGCATCATAGTTTGAAAAGAACTGAGTGGAATAAACATTGCTGATATCACTTGATGTGCAGCTCATTAGTCCAGACAGAAGAGGCTCCGTTTGTATCACACACCTCAAACAGTTTCAGATCATGGTGCAGGAACTTGGGCAGATTGACATCAATAATGGATCTCAACAACAGGGTGTCTTCGTTCTCCTCTGGAAAAGCGAGCTGTAGTAAAAAAAAACATGTCCTCCAGTTTGGTAAAACGTTTGTATGAAAGACTACACTAAAAGAAACATAGGGAGGGAAAGAAGAGGCTGATATGCTGTAGAAAACTGCTGAAACAAACAAAAACATCACACAATAATAAAAACCCTGATTAATCAATCAGAAACCTCATAAATAAGATTAAATGTATCTGATCACTGAAATGGGGTCATATCCTCTACCCTCGTTAAACAGACAGCCTGACATTTTGCCCTTTTGACTTCCTCAGCAGTGTTTTTATCAATACTGAGTGTGGGGGAGTTGAGAAATTTTGCCTTCCAATTGGGTATAATTTTACCATTTGTCCTCTAGATGTGCTTTTTTAACAAGAAATCTCTCAGGGCTGTCACAGAAATGTGAAGTATTGGAATAAAAGAGAGAAACTATTGTGCTGATCGTGGCACTATGTTTATGTGGAGCTGGGACCAAAAGTTTTTTTTGTGGGTATATATTGACCTTGAGGTTTCCAGCAGCAGTCAGCACAGACTTGACAGCCCTCATCCCGTAGTCATAGTGATGCTGTGAGGACAGTTGCTCTGAGCAGAGTCGATAAGTTGCCACAATTTTCACAGACAGTGGGCGTGCAGTCACAAAGCCGCACGAGTAGAGGACGATCTCTGCAATCATTGCATAGTCTGGCACCATCATAGCCACGGTCCTGAACAGAGCCTGGGGAAGATGGGAAAGATGCATTTCTAGCAAGTGAAGTGCTGGTTTTGTGACATTTTTGAACCCATATTGTAAATGTGCATGTTTTCAGTACGCTAATCTGTGCACTTGATTAAGGATTAATGAGCACAACAAAAATACTTCTGTCATTATATTGAAATGCTGAGCATCAGCTTACAAGGGAAAGCAAAAGTGTTGAAATGTGATGCTCAGCATTTCAACATCCAGCATTTGCTGAAAGGAAATGCCAGTTTCACCTTGAGGTTGTCTGGTAGCTCAGAGCGTCCAGCATACCCAGGATTCATAGTAATGAACACAGCACAGGAGGGGTCCAGTTTAAGCTCTGTCCCTTCAAACATCAACATCTCAGCATGGGCAGCAATTCCTGGACACACAGAACAGGAAGAAACAGTTTTTCATCAACTCCTACAGAGTGCCTTTCAAATCTGACAAAGACACTGCAAGAGTGTCAATAAGTGTTGTCAATAAGTTTAAGGTGTATGTTGTGTTTGTGGTTTCTGTCCATTTACACTCTTTTTGTAGAAATCAGAGATACATTTTTATTCTGCATGTTGATGTATGATTCAGATGAAGAAACAACTACATTAAATGAACAACTTGATATGAACTAGAAAACTTTTGGCGTTTTGAAACTTTAGTTTTAAGTTAAGAGAAATCAGTTTGTGTCTTTTGCATCTTTTGATACAAGTCACAGTGCTCCCTCTGAATACTTCTGATGGACAAATGTGCTGCCAAGAACAAAGTAGTGCTTGAAGTTCTGCTGGCTGTCCTCCAGAAATTGCTTTGGCTCATTGCGGCATCCTTTTATTGTCAAAATTCTGCTTTTAACTAGGGTTGGGCAATTTATCATACATTGCATTAAACTGCAATATGTCTTGTTGCAATATTCTAATTGGAGACGGTGCAATATTTCCTTAACCTGAAATGTTCAAAATTCCAGCAACATTTTTTATAGTGGATGTTTTCTGCTCTACACCAGAGTTACTCAACCCTGCTCAACCAAAGAGATAAACGGTTAAAAACTGCCTTTACAAAAGGAACAATCTAAGTGGTAAAAAGAGGCAAAAACAGCAAAGAGTAGCAATAAACTTAGTCTGAGGTGGTAAAAATAAAAAAGCAACAAAAATTAGTATTTCAATTGGGAGAAAACCTGGAAATACTCAAAAAGTAGCAAAAAATGGGCCATATTTGGCAAAAAAAAGTAAAAAATGATAAATATGGTCAAAAAGCTACAAAACTTGGCATGAAAAGTTTGGCAGGATATTAAAAAATTCAAAGGTATCAAAAATGGTGGATTAAGTCACAAATACAGTGAAAAGAGGCAAAAAAAAATGGCAAGAAGGATGGTATATCACTCGGAAAAGAGTCAGTTTGTTTCAACAGAATGGTCCAAAAGTGGTGAATACGATTGAAAAGTGTCAAAAACGGGCAAAACACCAAGAATTTGCACCACCACGAAGTTAGAGTTCATCCTGGAAAATAGTCAGAATGGAGCAAAAATGGTCCAAAAGTGGCAAAAAAGACACAAAAAGTGACTAAATTGGACAAAAAGCAGTCACAAGTTGTAGTGGTAGTGGGTTGCTGTTGTGCTGTAATTTATGTCAATATTCAAGTTCTACAATGTGTTTGTTTAGAGATGATGAAAACATGGGAACCTAAAAATAATCGCACAAAAAATCGTAATGGCATCATAGGATATAATAATCTCAGCTAGAATATTTTTGCAAACCATTCAGCCTTACTTTTACCTCAGGGGGAAGCACAATTTTTCAAAGGTTTATTGCCAACATAGGCAAAGGTTAAAGGAGCATAAAGCCTGACTGTCAGAAAAAGCTCAAACCTCTCTGTATGGTGAGAATCTGTTGAGCCACCACAGACAGCACTTCCAAGTCGATTCTGTTAAACTCATCAAAACAGGCCCAGGCTCCACAGGACAGAAGACCCTGGAAACACACACACAGCTCAAACATAAAATCATAAACACAAATTTTATTCTGTTAATTCTACTTGTATAATGTCAGGCTACATTATGTGCAGTAATTTACAGCATTATGTGTGTGTGACAGGATGTGATGACAGGACACATGACATTTTAATGGTTTTATCTGTGAATATCAATTTAAACCTAATGTACTCGGTGATTTTGTGCCTCATTTTAGTGATGATTATTGCTCTTGGGGTGTGTTCAGGGCAAGTTCATCTTTCCTTGCTTTATAGTCAAAGAATTTCACTCACTTTGAAGAACTTGCCCAAAGCGATGTAGTCCAGTCCATCAGAGCAGTTGAAGACCACACACTGCTTTGCCACAGCTTTAGCCAAGTCTTTGGTTGTTTCAGTTTTTCCTGTGCCGGCTGGACCTTCAGGAGCTCCACCTAAATGAAGGTGAAGGGCTCCAAACAGAGTTCTGAAGAGAGAGGAAGGGCCAGTAGAAAGTAAATGTGGCAGCCTCTGATTGGCCAATCATGATAGGATTATGTGGTTTAAACTTAAGTCATGACTGAACCACACCAAAAGAAGTAGTTTGCAGCATAGTCAGAGTAGCATGATCATGACCAGTCACTTAAATAATCAGTGTCTTGCTTGTGAGAAAAAAAGAATCGCTAATTTCTAAGGTTCTGGAGTGGTCATCTCAGTCTCCTGACCTCAATATCACTGAGCCACTGTGGGGAGATCTCAAACAAGCAGTTTGTGCAGGACAGCCAAAGAATTTACAGGAACTGGAGGCTTTTTGCCAAGAAGAATGGGCCGTTTTACCATCTGAGGAAATAAAGACCCTCATTTACAACTCCCACAAAATAATTCAAGCTGTCATTGCTGTTAAAGGGGACATACAAGGTATTAAAAACTGGGGATGTAAACTTTTGGTCAGGGTCATTTTGGAAATTTTCGTTATCATTATGATTTGAAAAGAGTGAACTCATTGTTCTTGGTATATGTCTTCACCAAACCAACAACCATGAGTGACAGAAAGGTTTTTGTGTTAAAATTCATATTTTCTGAGAAAGGACCAAAAAATCAGAAATTCTGCTGGGGTGTGTAAACTTTTGAGCAGAACTGTATTTTAAGAAAGAACTCTTGATGGCTTGGCAACATGTTACTTTTAACATGTAACCTCAAACAAAAGCTATGGATCAGAGGGGAATATTATCTTTGAAACAGGAATTCAAGAGTGTTAAAATAGTGAGAATGGTGGCAGTGGAAATGTGGAACATAATGAAGTTAGAGATGAATGAACTGTTAATAGTGCTTGTGAAGTAGCTTTACCGATAGCAGCGATCAGTGAGAGGGGTGATCACCAAACGTGGAGTGTTGCCCAGATATTCATATCCATACGGCAAACCTGCATTGATCATCTTGGTCTGGAGGTGGTTCTCCTGCATGGTTCAGTAGTTGGTCACAACGATTGCATCATGAGATGGGTATAATCTCCAAGAATATCTAATATCAAAGTGTTTTTTTCACGTACCACCCAGTAGTATCGCAGTTGGCTGAGCCACTCAAAGTCGTTCTCATCACTTATCTTCTTCTGCACCAGTGTAGCCAGCACATCTCTGGCATGAACGTCCAGCACAACCAGGGCTCCCAGGGTCACTCTGTTCTGTTTGGATAGTTTACCACGAACAAGTGCCACGATGTCATCAATCTGTCGGTTGTTCTGCTCCAGGTAATCATCTAAGGCCTGAGAGAGAGGAGAGAGATTATATCCAAGGTTGTAAATAAGATTTTTATCAGTAAATAGCTGTTTCACATTTAGTCTATGAAACAACAAATAAATCAAAGGAACCCTGCACATTTTCTTATACATGTGCAGGAAGTTGTCTTTAGTTTAAAAGAATATAATGTGAAAACTCTTGTGTCTTTGAGGTTGTTTTGAGAAAAAAATCCCTGTGAGGGTTTTCCAGTCTAATTTCATCAGACAGTTTTATACATGAACTGTGTACGGCAGCAGACCTCGTTGTCTCTGCTCCCTGTTTGATGAGACAGATTTAATTCATTCTGTAATTCACTTTCAGACCATCTGTTCCTGTGCACGTCTCTGTGTTCAAAGCGTCACAGTTATGAATCAGGCAACAGCTTGAAGATGGAGCTATGTTGTAAGACACGGCTGTAATAATCACATTCAGAGAAAAAAAATCTGTCCAGCCTACAGTTTAAAATCAGTCTATTGGCTCCTTTTCGAGATTATTTTGAACATTGTCTGAGCTTTTTCTCGTGCTCTGTCTGACATTACACATTTCACAACATCTTCAGTCAGAATAAGCACTTTGGTGCAGACCCTACACAACATCAGAGGGTTCTCTGAATACAAGGTAAGCTACAAAAGTTGAAGCTATGATAGAGACATCAGAGAATATCAAATGTGTTTCATCTTTTTAGTGGTGTAATGAACTTTATAATTTTAGTAAGAGTCAATCTTAAAATACATTTGAAGTTAGCAGAACAGTAAAAAGACATATATTATTTTATTTTGAATTTTCAAAGGGATTTAAAAAGCCTTCTGTATGTTTCAAAGACTGTAAGAGATTTATGTTATGTATTTTTTATTTTTTTCCAAATGGACAGCATTAGAGTAAATGTGATACAAAAAAGAGACTTGTGTTAATATCCTTTGCATTCCACATTTTAGCATTTTTTAACTATGTACAAACTGGAAGAGACAATTTGCATAAGTTGGAGTAAGCAGAAAGCATTTTAGAGACAGAGAACCAGCAGAAAAATAAGTACATATTTAAAAACAATAATAATAATATAATTAACAATAAATTATGGAGGGGAGGTGCCAAGACAAAACAGTATGGCATGGGTCCTTGGGCAGCATCATCCACAAAATCCGTCTTATGTGTTTTTTTAAAAGTTGTTTCTCTGGCTTTTATGCCTTTATTTCAATAGGAGAGAGGACAGTGGATAGAGCAGGAAAGGGGGAAAGAGTGGGGAGTGACATGCGGGAAACAGGCCACAGGTCAGATTCAAATCTGGGCCACCGGCTCAAGGGCGAACCTTGTGGTACGCGACCTAATCCACCAGGCCATGTGCACCCCACAGAAAGATTTATGTTTTAAAACAGCTGATGCACAAACCTTTAATCTATAGTTAGCGGTAGTGCTGCATATAAAACGTACAACTTACTGTTACGGACCAGAGAGAATATTCTGTATAATACATGTAAAAAATAAAATGTACACTTCCATCACCTTTTGACCAGACTTAATGGCTTCATGAATATCTTTGGTCCAATAAACCTGTGAGACACAGAGCACAGTCTGGCCCGGCCAAGCACGCACCCAGTTGATTCTCAGCTCATTGGGGTACGCCTCTAACGCCTGCCCAATTACCTACAGGGGACAAAAAGAGAGAAACACTTAATTTATGCAGGTCTACCTCATAAGTGATGTTTAAGAAATTGTAGGGGGAAAAAATCTCAACAATGTCACATCAGACTCTCCAAAGTCAAAAGCAGGTCCAGACCAGTACTTTGATCGAGCAATACAAAGACAGAGAGGAAAATCAAAAACAGCAGAATGATGCACACACACCTTATGCAGGGAGGCAATCATGCCGTTCTCAAGCTCCAGGAGCCACTTCTCCACCTGACCCCTGGCTTTAGAGGTGGAGATGATATCCAGCAGCTGAACCACTTCACCCTCACTGCTCTTCATGTGGGTGATATCCAGCACATCATCGATCACTACACTGGCAATGCCTTCGAAACACTTCTTCAGATGAGGCTGCACCCTGGAGGAAAGTACGGAAAGAAATGGGATCACTGTCTGATCTTTTTAATGCAACATATAGGGAGACTTGGTTGTTTTGATCTTTTTTGTACATTACTCCTTCAACCAAGACAGACATTTTTCTAAACTTGGTGTGAGGATCTTTAAGCAAAAAGCCTGAATGAGATGAGACAAGTGTTAGTTATCAGTGAGGACTTGATTTCTGGAAAAACCACTTTAGAGGGAGAGCGAGACTGCTGTCAGCTAAACATTGGCCTCTCAAAGCAGGAAATATCTTCCATTGATATTTTTCCTTCCTTGTGCTGAATCTCTGTTGTTTGATGAGAGATGACTTTTGGTTTCATCATGTTCTGTGCTACTTGTGTTATATAAAGGCTGGAGACGATATCTTTGAAGGATGATGCAGATAACTAAATGGAATTAGAATAGCTGAAGGTACCCCTACTGGGGCAGGGGCTTCTAGACATCAAGGTAACCAAAGTATAAAACATACCTTGCATCACTGTTAAGTGTGAGTCGTGTAACAAAAAAAAAGGAGTTAAAACCAGATTGACGACCTTGAATGCACAAGGGAAACCTTCACTGAAGCACAATAAAAAAAGAACTCACAATTAGAGTCATTTACTAGTTCTCAGTTTCCATGAAATGACATCTCCCTTTGAAACCATTTATAACTGCTGCTCTGTTAAATTTAAAATAAAATGTGTTGGCATCACGCAAACATACAATGAGTCATTGTTCTGAAATGTTACCTCGTGGGGTCTTTGGTCTCTGAGAGAATTTCCAGAAGCTCCTCATTGGACAGGAAAAAGAACCGAGGAAAATAGAGGCGCTTCTTCTCCAGGTAGTTATTCAGGCCTTTGAGGATCAGCTCCAAGAGTTCACTGGATTTTTTTAGCTTTTCTAGCATCTTGTCAATGGCTATCACTGCCAACACGTGTCTGTCCTAAAACAAATAAAAGGCAAATGACTGAGAGTTAGATAATGTCTCTGGATGCTTGACTTTTTGTTTTCAAAAAGGAAGCCTTGCTGTTTAATTTTTTACCCTATATAAATCCCGATTCCCAGTTACCCTTTGGATACTCTTTGAGGATGCTCAAACACTCCCTTTTTATCTTCGTTATTTTGTTTCTGTCTTGCTCTTTCTATCCTTTTCCAGCCAATTCCTACCTCTCTGAACTCTCTTCCTCTGTCAGCTCTCAGACAAAATACTCATTCATGCATCAACAGTACACTTCTCTTCCCTCATTTGACTGCATTCATTCGCATCATTATCAAGCTGCAAACCCACTCAGGTCCCGCCTCACACCCACTTGTAGACCCCCTCCTTCGCCTGCTATGCTGATGTATTTTTTACTCAGGACGCTTCTAGGCGGAGAGCAGGAGTTGTTAGACCACTACTTGTTATTACAAGCCAATTACGGCACGTCTTTAGTGCACAAGTGACTTTGTGTGTTGCTGATAGCAAGTGAGAGAAGCTATCCTGAGCAGCTACGATAGTGGCCGTAACAGAGAAAGAATGATACTACATTTGCAGCGCATAAATAAGGCATAATTTATTTATTTATCTCATTTACCTGCAGGAAGTCAGGTGTACGGCTCTTAAGTGTCTCTCACACCATGCTGCTGATGCTGGCTGGGCTGTTTTTTACCCTCTATGGTGTGTTTACGAAGTTACAACTGTTAGCCATGCTATTACCTACGGTTGGAGGCAGTGAGCATGCGCAGCAGCTGGTGCTGAGCCACGGAGGAGAACAGTTTGGATGTTGTGTGTAAAAAAATTAATGAAAAAATTCCCACTTATCCTGCCTTTAAGCTGATCCCCACACTTGATATGTGACAATTAGCTGAAAATGACAGGACCTGTAACTCACTTTTTTGAAGTCACCGAAGAAAGAAATACTTTGAGTGGCATCAACTTGTGATTTTTGATGCTGCCTTTCAAGACTAGTCTTTGAAGCATGGAAAGAACTTACAGATGTTTTCACGTATCCTTCTAACAATTCTTTACACCAAGGACCCCTCTTGAGCATTACTGCATCCTGATGGAACATTAACCAAAGAACTCACCAAGGAGACTTGTTTCATGGTTTCCCTCCAGGTTTTGTCCACAGCAGTAAAACGCCGTCCCTCTTCAGGCATCTGGGTCATGATATCAGGGGAGCTGAAAATTGGCTCCAGATAAAGCCATGTGGACTGCACCTTTAACCACTCATCCAGGATCTCCTGGAGAAGCAGCAACTTGCCTTCCCATTCCCTACAAAAATAATCATGAATGTAAGTCAGTGTAAGACAAGTTTTTGACAAGAGGATCAACGAGTCATTGTAAGAAATGTAGCTCCGTACACAACTCAAAGCAGGGAACTTATTAACAAAATAGGCATAACTTCAGAAAGATTAAAGGGGATTTGGGAATCTTTGAAAACTTAATCTAATCTTTGTCTATTGCAACATCGTAACAAAATGGTTGCTTTATACTTACTGTGGCATCATCATCATCATTTCTACTTTGAGATTTTATAAGGCTCAACACTTTCTAGCACAAACAATAGAAATCTGCCCAATTTGGTGTGATAAATAATCAGACACTTCAGAAAATTCTTTTTCAAACAGTGCCTGACAGCAACAAAGTACTGCAAAACTCTCAAAAGTGACAGATGACGGGGTAATTGTTGTATTTTCCAAACAAGGAGCACTCAAGGTAGATAATGAATGATGATGTGGGTGTGAGCTCCAAGTTTCACAAAGATTATTTCAACCAATGACTGTATATAGAATGGACAGCGTGCTTCCGCCTGTCACCGTTCTACGTTTTAGAAGCCAAAAAACCCCGTTTCTCTAGCCGCCATTGTGCAGCCAGAGTCTGCGCAGTAGAGAATTTCCGGTGGAGCCAAGTAAAAAAGAGAAATAAAAATATTTATTTCTTCTTCTTCAGAAGGTTTAGTCTCCTTTTGGCTCTTTCCTGAAGTTTCTTATATCCCCAATAAAAAGTACTCATGAACGGCAGCTGTCAGCTATCATAAAACAAAACTTATATTGCGGTTTTTAACGTCCAATAACTAATGAGAAACTAACTTCTCAGAAAAAAAAACACCTGAACACCATGCAGCCAGATGACATCATCATACTACCTTAGTGTAAGGATGAGAGAAACGTTTCTACGAGGTATCGTCATTTTTTAAAGTTTTCCCGGCTCATATCTGGAATACATGGGGAGGCGGGGCTTATGACCTATGCTGCAGCCAGACACCAGGGGGCGGGGCGTCTGCTGGAGGCTTCAGTTTGAGCCGAACGTCGTTACGTCCACTCATTATACAGTCTATGATTTCAACACACATTCGAGAATAAGCTATCAATATGGATTTTGAAACAAGGTCATCCAAATAAATCTTACAGGGTCCCTGCAGGTTTCAGCAATACAAATTTAAGACTTGAAGACCTTTTTAATGCCACTTTGAAAGAAATTTAAGACCAAACAGACATAAATATAGTCTATGGTTGGGGGAAACTGCTGTTTTACAACCCAATCATAGCATGTGTATCACTCTATGAGAGTCATTCAAGTTTACTTTTTGTCTGTTTATTAACATAAAGTGGTTCTCTTTGATTAATGGCTGAATGTAAAAGTATAAACAGTGCCCCAGGATGCAGATAAAATTTTATATCAGCAGTTTCTAAAAGACTATCCACCCTAAGGCTTCTTCTGGAAAAGTCCCACAAAAAAAACAAAAAAACCCCCCAGAAACATTAACAAATCCTGCCCTGACAAATTTAAGACATTTGAGTAATTTATCTAAGACCAGAATACAAAATTTCAATGAATTTAATACTTTTTGAGGCCTTAATTTTGAGTACATGAATTTAAAACTTTTTAAGACCTTTTGAGGATGTGTAGGAACCCTGTCTTCAGTCTTCTTCCTTTCTCTTACCGTATTTCCACTTCAAAGGGCTTAATAAAAGGTGAGCCTCTCATAGTCTGTGTCTTCACAATGTGATCATCCAGCAGCATTTGCACTTCATCCAGAGACGACAGAATGGAGGTTCCCGTCTCTCTGTAGGCCAGGAGATTGAACTCCATGTCGCCCCACTCGCCCGCCATCTTCTCCATGGCCTTCTCCAGTGAATACTCTTTACTGGCAGCTTCACTGATGCCCTCAAAGCTGTTCAGGTGCTGGCCCAGGTTCATGGATAAGAAGTGAGCTACACAGACATGATCACCAGCTGGCTGCAGGGTGATTCCAGCCTCTTCTGACATGGCGTCCCAGTGGCGTTCACGCAAGCCTGGATTGCACAATACCTATGGAGAATGTACAGCAGAAAACGACACACTAAGAAGACATTTGATGGGTTTGGATTACATAACAATAAGTTGAATTAGCTGTATATATGATCTGCACCACAGTTGAATTTTTTGCCTTGTGTACAGTTTCTACAAACATTTGGTGGGATTTTATTCTACCTCTAACAGACAGAAGTGTTCTTTTACCTGCACAATAGGAATATGCTCCTTGAACTCTTCCACCTTTGCCTTCATGATTGTGGCTATGTTAAGAGCCTGGGGTTCATCACCAAAGCCTTTCTCCAGCTTGTAGAGGGCACGCCAGAAGTTCCCAACATCTCCTTCTACCTAGATCAGATTTTAGAGAGGATTTAAAATTAAAAATGCAAAAATATTTGAAATTATAACTCAAAACAGTTCATTGTCCCAGAATCATCTTCATATATGGGCAATTCTACAGAAGTAGAATTGAAGGATTGGAATTTTGTGAAATTTATATCTTATTTGAGACAAGCTTTTATCATATTCATGTTGCACCAGGTCTAAGGGGCACATATATTTATATATATTTACAATTTTAATTCCAATGAAGTTGGGACATTGTGTAGAATGTAAATAAAATCAGAATACAATAATTTTCAAATCCCCTTCAACCTATATTAAATCAAAAAGACTACAACAACAAGATATTCAATGTTCCAAATGAAATCTTTTTTTATTGTTTCTGTGCAAATATTTGCTCATGTTGAAACTGATGCCTGGAACAGGGGCAACAAAAGACCGGGAAAGTAGTTTCTCTAGCTACTGCAGGCTTCGTGAACAACAAGGCTATTGGTTACTGCAAGTGTGATTGACAGGCACGATAGCCAATAAATGAGCCTGTTAGGAGGTCTTTAAGCAGCGTATGCTAATACTACTTGCCAGTCAAGCACAGAACACTTCTGGTATAAATCAGGCTTTCCTGGCATCAAATCTCTGTGTATCAAGAATCAAGATAGGGGCATTTCTGACTTGTAGCCAGAAGTCTAAGGACATAAAAGATGCCAATCTTTGCCAGATTCACATTGAGGAGGAAATGCTATTAGACTGTGAAGCTGCTGTTATTGATGAAAACAGAAATAACAGACAGACGAACAACGGACTTTACAGGAGAAATTTCACGTCTTGGTATAATTTCATGAAACAACACTTTTGATGTGTCTGAACTCTGGATTCCTCTGGTGGAAAGGAGAGTGAATATTCAGGGTGTGGGCTACAGACATGACATAATGACCCCAAAACAGGCAGGATGTCACTGTTGTTGTTATTCGCTATTTGAGTGATTATTTCATTGATTACATTTCGTTCGTCGAGTAAACTGTACAACGAACTTAATGGCTGAAATGTGAAGAATCTGAGCTTTCTAACATAGGATGCGCTCCAGTGTTTGAGGAAGGCGTTACTGTTTATACTTTGATGACGTCAGAGGAATAGTAAACCAAAGAAGAGCAAAGAAACAAAGCAACAATAAAGCTAGAAAAAAGAGAGTAAATATCTTTGGAAAGTACCAAGAGCTCAAAAATAAACAAAGTCCAACTTTTCTCTTTTATAAACAATAACAAGTACCTTGTCAGGATTGACACCTGAGAGCGGTCCATTCAGCCACTTCTCCTGCTGCTGCAGAAAGTCAGTCGCAGTCTCATACAGGCGCAGGAAGGGGGTGAGCTTGTCATGGATCTTCTTTCGCTGTGGGTACTGGGAGATTGACCAACCATAGGCTTCCTCCTCTGCGTTAAAATCATCCATCTTACCGCCGTGGTACATGGGTGAAAAGAAGCACAGACAGAGGACCAGGTGAAGAAAAACAAAGTCACACACAAAAAAAGTTCTATGATGTTCTGATTCAATAGATGGAAGAAAATCACACTAAAGCTCTGATGTTGTACCTCTGGGAAAAAATGTTTTGATACATTCTGTCTGAGTTTGTGGACTATGAAATAAAATAATGAGCTTTTATTGTCATTTTGAAAAACTGAACTAAATAGGCATTTCAATGTCAGCTTCAAATATTTAAATTTAGATTGGAAATTATAGCTCATCAATCTGTAAGTGTTCAATTATTCAACATTTACACCAGAACTTTTCTGCTTTTGCATCTATACCTTCTCCATGGCTGCTTCAAGTCGAGCATTAAGGGCCTGGGATTTCTTCAGATACTCATTGAGATTCTCCAGATCACCAAAGGAGGTAAATTCCTCCACCTGTATGCCGTAGCTCTCCAGTTCTTCCTCAAAGTGCTCACGACATAACTAAAACATACACAAATAAGTTTTCTATCTTTACAGACATTTTTCTCTTCACATTCATGCTGATTCTAGCCAACAAAGGGACAGATCTTGATTGGAACACAAACCTTAAGCTGACTCTGATATTGCTCAGTCTTTTCAGTGATGATCCTCTGGCTTTCTGCAAAGATTGATGGCATTCGCTGAAACCACTGAACCGTCTTTGAGTTGAGCTGCATGTGCAGCGGTGAGAGGTCGACAAAGCCCATCAGGAAAACCAGTTGTGAGTTGGAGTCCATCAGCCTTTGTCTCAACAGAGGCATCTCTGTGGACCTCACCTTCTCCATGAAGGTCTGTGTGAGATCATGGACAGAGCAGGATTAGATGAAAAGTCTTGTAACGTGATGGGCTCGTTCTCAGTTTGTAGACATTTTGTTCTGACTTAACAAAGCTTCTTGAACTAACAAAGGCTTCAACATCCAATGAGGTCTTGGATGTTTTTGTTGTTGTCTTGTTGATTGGATTTTATTTAAAAGAAGGTTCATTGTTTGTATTTATGATAAATTTATGAATATATGGATGATTATTCCATTTACATTTAAAAAGACAAGGTTTTCAAGGTGCATTATTTGTTGTGTAGCTAAGAGACAAAACATAACCAACACAATAATAAAATGTGCCTCAAAATAAATAAACAGCAGTTTTTTTTTGTTGTTTTTTTCTAAGTAGGCTGGGGTAAAGAGAGGCCAAAGGGCCAACGACCAGTGATGTGCAGACCAATTCTAAAATATCGTTACTACTGATACCAGATCTATATGCTGTAAAATCGATTCTCATGTCAACATATTGATACTTTGATGCTTACGTGCTTATAATGCTTGAGGATATGTGCATCATTAAAAGTAATTAATAATACTACGTGTACCACTGAAATAATCTCACATAGACACAAAAAAACCTAGATTTATACAGGTACGGTTTCCAACATTCAACGTGGATTACATAGACCACATGTCATTAAATTATACAAAGCAATCGCAATAAAACAGCCATGATGAGCTTGGGAAACTATTTACAATAGGTGGATAAAATACAATATTTTATCCACCTATTGTAAATAGTGGATAAATTGTAAATCCATTCAGTTTGTCTATTTTTATTTAAATTCAGTCCAGTCAGTATTGGTATAGGTATAATATATATCTGTGATACAAGCCTGGATTTTACTTGGTATCAGATCAGAAAGGACATTTTTTATGTTAAACATCACTACCAATAACAGAACCCTTTAAAAATAGCACACATACACATAATACGAACAGTAGTACACTTTCTACAAATGTTTTCATGCTGTACTTAACTCTCTCATCTTGCTTTTTGAAGACATGAGGAATAATTTGCATGTTGTTGTGCACCTCCTCAAGCTAAAAAGTAACTGAAAGCATTTCTGGTCAGTTGTTTACCTTAAGTCCCATCAGTTCATGTGTTCCAGGTGGTGTACTCAGGGCCTTTTCTGCAATCATCTCAAACTCATCACAGAGCCTGTGAGAGGAAGAGCATTAAATCAACGAAAAGTACAAAGGTCTTCACAGACTTAGAATGTTATTACTCCACAACCTGGGGCTAAAGAATACCTCTGCCTGAAGTGGATAAAGACCATTAAAGTAGATGACTAAAGTGTATCGTATTTCCCCCTTAAGGGGTTATTAAAGTTTTTTCTTACCTTCTTCTAACAATGGGGCTATAACAAAAAAAAAGTTGCCTCTCTACATTCCGTTTGACCTGTGCAATGCAAATACCACTGGGGAACATATTTTTTATAGAGTTAGGTCTGATAGCTGTTTTTAATTAATGTTTGGGAGCGGAATCCAAAATTGATCTCAGTTTTTCTCTACCACGTCAAGTTTTTGAACTATAGGATCCCCATTTAAAAAAAAAAAAACACTGGGGGACAATTTGACTTTTTTTTTTTTTTTTTTTTCCAGATTTTAAAACTAAAATTGGCATGCTGATTTGCAATTCCAAAATTGCGGTCTGTTTTTTTTTCTGATAAGGAAGAGGGCTGAACGATATGGACAAAATTTCATATCTCGATATTAATACCAGATATAGATACAATACAATATGACTCTGGTATTAGAGAAAACTAAGCAATTTTCAGAAAAATAAAAGCATCATAATATAACAGGATGTAGAAAGTGAAGTTAATTCATCAGAGCTCACTGTCAGTCGTCATCATTAACAGAAAGTCACCAATAATCATGTGACTGTCTGAGCTTTTCATGCAGGGTGAGCTGGGAAAATCTACATCATTGATATCATTCCACAGTGGAATTTTGCTTATCTGGAGGGTAAGCTGTGGGGGAAAAACCTTGACATGCTAGAAAAAACTAACTGCAAATTTGGAATCAGCATGCCAATTTTAGTTTTAATCAGCATAAAAATCTAACTCATCTGATTTTTTTTTTTCAAATTGTTCCCCAGTATAATTCAAGCCTTCTGAGTGGACAGCTGTGTTCTTTCAAAGTGACATAAATGTTTATTCTTATCAACTTTTTTGACTGCATGAAAAAGGATCTGTATGGACAGGTAGGAAACAAAGATGATTAAGAAGAAGTAACTCACGTTTTGTTGAGTTCTTGATGGTCATGGAGCATCCGTGAAATCAGTTTCTCCTGAAGGCCTTGAGCTCGCTTTACCAGAGAGTAGATAAGCTTTTGTGACTGAACCTCAAACATGCCAAGACGTACCACCTAAAGACCAAAGCATGGGTCAGAAGAACATGGAGGACGCTGAAACTTTTAAGATTCTGGATTTCACTGTATGTCAGATAGTGTTCTATGTGAATAAGATCTTATTAGAATCAGAAATTTGAGAAACATGTCATTGTTGCTCATGTAAAGTCATGTAAAAGGTATCACTGGATTTAAACTGCAACCAACTGCATTGAAAATAGATCACAGGTGCAGTTAACTTTTATATCCATCACAATCCTTCCTTTGCTGAGCTCCAACTTAATATTTTTAAAGTACCCTGCATGACGTGAACTGGATCTGATCAGCGAGCTCCTGGTAGTGCATGACCTCGTCCTTGATTTCTTCAAAGGAGCGCTGCTCTTTGAGGAACTTCTCCATATCCTCATCCGCTTGCCTGGATACCAGTGCTGCGTATTCATCGTACTCGTGAATGCACTCTTTGGGTTTCTCACATTCAGCCAGGAACACTCGGTGTACCTCCTCCTGCAGAGGCTCAAGGATCTCTGGCAGGATAATTGGCTTCAAGGTGCTTCCAGATTCAGGGACGGGCTAGAGGACAAGAAGAGATGGGGGTAAAATATGAACTCAGGTAGATATTAAACAGCATTTTTGAAAGAAGAGGATTTGCATGATGCAGAATGCGCTACACTGATGCATCTATTGCCAAAGAGATCAAATCCTTTTGAGCAATTATAGAGTGACAACTTTTCAAAAAACTGTCTGCATAGATGTTGCTCTAATGATGAAGAAACCTCATGTTTTGGTCTTTTATCCAACACTGACTAAGCCAAAGTACAGTGAAACATTGATCTGCTGGTACTATCCCAATCTGTAAGACAGCTTGAACAGCTTTCTTACGTTAGGTAAACAACCACGAGGGAATCCCATCTCCACCCAAACCTACTTTTCTTGTTCTGTGATAAAGGTTTTGACAAATGTAGAGCAGAAATTTGCTTCATTTTCAGAGTTCAGAAAAATAACACAACTACCGTAAAAATTTCAAAACAAGCAACATTTTGCATCAGGTTCTGTTGTAAGAAATCTATATGCATTCAGGATCTGCATGACATTTTTCCAAATATGTAACTTTGATTCTGTCGGGTGACTTCAGGGGTAACATTCTGTGACACTATTAACCCTTCAAGGCTGGATGTGTTAGTGCCAACACATATGCATTTTAATGTGCTTTATTCTTAACATTTTGCGCAGTCAAGAAAATTCTAACGGTTTCTGAAAGCTGAGACGTTGCTTTTTCAGCCAGTATGTGGTTGTTATGGTGTTTTCACTCAGGCATTTAAGGAAATCAGCAAATAAACACACAGACCACTGAGCAGACGATGGGAGGTAAGCATGGAGAAAACAGAGCAGAGTCTTTCCAAAAATGCCAAAAAGAATTTCATCCCCAGTTATAAAACTTCCTCTGAAGCTTCTGCATGACCCTAAGAAAAAGGAGCATCTGAAGGAGCAACTTCATGTGAGAAAAGGTATCATTAGATGTGATGAATGTTAGGATGAATGAAGTTCTCTCTGTTTATTCTTTACTTCACATACGTAAATTCATGCGTAATTTGATGCTTGTATTGTGTGGTGACTCTTTTGGGAGGACCTATTTTATTTTTTATTTAACCTTTATTTTCCCAATGAGATCAAAGAAATCTCTTTTACAAGGGAATCCTGGCCAAGACAGCAGCACATGATGTTTCATAGTCAGCCTTACAGTCAGTGTCACATAAAAACAATAACAAGACTGTACCAAGTCTTATTTGTACAATATAAATGTATTTCAATGTTGATGATACATAGAAACCTTTTTAAAATAGAGTAACGTCCTGTGTTTGTACTGCATGCGAGTATGTGTGTTTTACGTGTCATGCATCAAAAAGTGCATGAAGTTTTTCTTCGGTCTCAGAAATGTGTTTCCACTCTTCTTTTTACTGTGTGAGCCTGATTTGAGGCTTGTATTGTTACAAATCCTTATAAATACGGAACCATTCCTTGTTTGTACCGTACAATAAGTGTGAGTAGCTGAATATCTTTCTCCTCTTCCAGATTCAGTTTTTATGTCATGAAGAGGCAAAAACATCCTCCAGTGGCTTTTATACAAAGAGAAACAAGCTGTGAGATACTGGAGGATCTGGTGATGCTGTCAAATACCTTTTCTTTACAAAATAAGTGGAAAAATCTCAAAAACACAATTGCACATATGTTTGTTGATGTTCAATGTTTCAACTTCTGTTAAAAATGTTCTATGTTTCTTCACTAAACTGGTAACATCCATTTCTCTGTTTGTGTTTTTCTTCTGTTTAAAGTGTTTTTACTCTCACATAACATGCAGTAAACCCGAAATAACACCAGACACTGAAAGGTCAAAGTATTCCAGAAAAAAATGGGCCTAAGCATTTATGCACAGGACATTTTTTGACAGTTTTACGGTCAAGATAAGTAAAATAGTCCAGGCAGGCATATTGGGGCTCAGGTCTTAAAGTGTTAAACTGTGTGTTAGATGTCTTTGTAATATACCCAACCACTCTATACAACAATAACCCTCTGTACAGAATCAGCATCATCAGCAGCATGATAATTGGTTGAGGAAGCACTCCTCAATATCATTAATTCATGAATTAATTCAATCATTTAATTCATGTTTGGTGCAGAATTTGATTTGCCCTCCCTCACCTGTTTCAGTATGGCATTGTTAAAAAAAAATAATAATAATTTCATCTTACCAAATCTGCATACAGTTTGGTTTCCACACGAGGAATCATAGTGATGGACCTGAGCATTTGCTCAAAGACATTAAGAAGAGCCTCTTCGTATTGCTTGAGGTTGGGCTCCAACTTGATCTCCCTGTCCTCCAGGACCAGGTGCAGCACCAAACCAGGATGTTCGTACGCACGCACTGATTTCTACACAGAGCAGTGGAAAAGGCAGCAAACGTGACAGTCTGTCCTTTTAGCCCTAAAGCATTAATGAAATATCACTGATCGTGTTTTCCTTACCGGGTCTTGGGAAATGAGCTTTGTATAATCTGTTAGTGAATCTATTGCCAGGTTCTGCAGATTGGAGGTCATCAGTGTCGCTGCACAGTTGAAGAAAGCCACTAACTTTGATCCGTCGCTTTGGGCAGGTACTAGCTTCTTCCTGAATCCTTTGTAGTAAATGTTTTTTACTTCAGGAAGCCACCTGGTGAAGAAAAAATCAAAAATTCTACTATCATCCATATTTATCAATGTTTATAGGTTTTTAACCCACAATAAACACACATATCAATGATACACTTAAACCTGCATAGATTGATTAAGTGGTGTATGGATTTTAGTTGAAATGAGTGGGGTAGTGTCATGTCTTTGCACAAAACAGAGTTGCTTATCAACACTGATTGCGTTTCTGTTACTTCATGTGTGAGGGCTGGGTAATTACATGATCGTGATTTGTGATTGTGATAAATTTCAGATCCGTTGTGATCAACTTTTTTTTGGTCAGTGTGTGTGTGTCTCTCTCTGTCTCCTTGTGTCTGTCTCCTCGCCTCTGTACCCATCTCTGTGTATTCTTTGACTCTCTTGTTTGTTCATGTGTGTGTGTGTGTGTGTGTGTGTGTGTGTGTGTGTGTGTGTGTGTGTGTGTGTGTGTGTGTGTGTCCTGTCTCTCTCTCTCTCTCTCTACCCCAACACAGTGGAGGCAGATGTCTGTCTAACATGAATCTAGTTCTGTCTGAGGATTCTGCCCATTAAAGGGAAGTTTTCCTTTGCCATCGCAACTTGATAAATACTGCATAGGTCTGTGCTCATAGTGGGTTAAGATGCGATAAGACTTCTTATCTTGTCTTGATGTTGGGGCTCTGTTCATGAAAAATAAATACAAATAAAAATGTATTAACATTAACAGGCCTAAACCTGTTAATGTGTTGGAAAGTGTCTCGGGATGACGTTTGTTATGATTCAGCGCTATATAAATAAATATTGAGTGATTGATTGATCAGCTGCGAGCAAAATCGAGCAAACATGGTGGAAATGTGTGTGATAACAGCCAATCAGAGTCAACCTTTTCCTGCTCCACTTCTATTTGTAAGTTTCCAGAGAGAACAACTAAATGTAGACCTGAACGTGGGGCTGAGGGCAGCAAAAAATAACATGTCTTTGGGGGGGGTCTTTATAATTATCAAGGGGGGCAATTTGTTTATTTTGGGTCTTGAATACTTGCAAAACATTCTTTATTTTCTTTGTGTGTTGCTTTGTGTGTTAATGTAAATGTTTAACTCGTTTTTTTTAGTTTTCAGTACAGATGCTTAAAAGCTGGTAGTTTAAAAACGACATAAAATATTGTGATAATAATCAAGATAAA
This sequence comes from Thalassoma bifasciatum, assembly GCA_008086565.1. Taxonomy (NCBI): domain Eukaryota; kingdom Metazoa; phylum Chordata; class Actinopteri; order Labriformes; family Labridae; genus Thalassoma; species Thalassoma bifasciatum. Next base: position 183,330 of record RPOG01000594.1, on the reverse strand, counting down.
ATGATCTGAAAAAACATAATTTGATCATTTCTTGCCATATTGCCCAGGCCTACTTCAAGCCCATTGATGTCTTGTTTCTAGGAGTCAAAGTCATCCAAGAATATAATATCCCAAGGCCCCTGAACTACTAATTGTGCATCATGAACTTTCTGTTCCGTTAAACTTCAGAAATACGAGTAGCAAATTTGCATGGTGATATACGCTTTTCTGTTGTACTAGTTGAAAATGTAAAGAAATCCCTGAGAACTGCTTCTAAAATAATTCTCCTCACTGCTCTTTGACATGTTTTAGGTGATAGCTGCAAAAGTACCCACCTCTCCAGAAGGACTCCTCTTGCATTATCAACATGTCTGCAGACAATCTTCTTGAACACTGAGAGCTCCATTGACTCCTTTCTGTTGTGAAACTCTTCAACATCTATCAGACGAAGATTTCTGAAAGAGAGACATTCAGGAGGACAAGTCAGAATGTAAATCTACAATCCCCTTTGTATTTTCACCGATCATTGGCATGAGGGCCTGAACGGACATAACACGGTGTATTATGCTGCTTCAGAAATTCTCAATTAGTTTCTCTTTCAAATGATTTCCTGATTATACTTTATTTTTAAAGTATTAAGGTTATACAGGTTGCATTCAATTCTGAATTGAAAGAAAACATAGGTGAAACATGATTAACTTACTTGAAATGAGTGTGCCAAATCAAGAGCACGGCCAGCATTGTGGGGTTGTACGAGTGAAGTTTTAACGTCATCCTCTTCTTAGCCCAAACAAAGGTTTGGTTCCAAGGTTTTGGCACTACTTCCACTCTGACGGTTAAATATTATTTTTCAGCGACAAAATATCAAAACATGTATTTTAAATAAAACACACTGCATCCTCTCTCACTTCTTGTTGACTCACTCAAGCCGGTGTGGTGGTGGTTGGTCTTCCATTTGATCTTCTTCATTTTCTTTTGGATCCCTGAATGTATATTGCCCTGCAATAACAAACTAATATGTAAGTACAAACAAAGATTCTATCAGCATAAATTATCCAGTCATCATGCAGTTGTTTTAGTTAGTACGACAGAAATACTTTCTGTTTATTTTAAACACATTCAAAGAAGCTTGTAATATTTAGCAGGTTTTGTTTTTTTCTTTTTATTATTGGTGATGATAGATTTTGTGATAAAGTGCAACCAAATCAGAAACAAGGGTTACTAAAAGGCTCGTAACGCTGTCAGTCTAAAAAAGAACATACAGATTTCTTTTTTGACACAAAGCAGGTATTCCTCTTTGACCTCCTCCACCAGTGACGCCATTGTTGCTTTTCGATTCCTCAGGTGGCGAGGGACCATGCTTTTTATTTTCTTCAGCCAAGAGTCCTGAAGAGGAGCCACACTGTCCAGGTCCATCCCTTCCTGGATGTAAAAGTCAAATCTCTGAAAGGGCAGAATATCAAAAAACCACTTGAGTCAATGGTAAGGACACTTTAAAGACTCAAAAAGATAAGAAAAAATTCACTGAAACAGAGAAAAAGACTCACTTCTTGTTTTTCAGGTTGGCTAAAGAAAAAGTAAACAATTAGTTTTGAGGTTATAGATAACACAATAAGTGCCACATGCTACACATTCTGTGCTAGTCATTAAAAACATTCATATGAAATGTTAAGGAAACAGAATAATCATATTGTTTTTTTCAAATCAAACATGACTCACCACATTATTCTAACTACAGTTTCTCGCAGAGACCGATGCTTGTCCGATGCTATTTTGAATTTTTTGCGGGTGCTGTAGCTCTTGGATGATCTAGAAAACTGGAGTGCCTTCCTTCTTTGTAGAAGGTTCTGGCCTGTTCCATGACTTGTATTCATTTCTCCATCCATCTCTTCCATCAGTGTGTCCCCTACAGCACGCACAGGGCAAAAATGATCAACTTACAACAATCTGAGTTTAGTGTTAATTTTCTGTAAAATACATGCTTTTTATGGAACTTACCCCCCGAGACTGCCTCAGTTTCTTGGGATTGCAGCTTTAATGGTGAAAACAAATGTTTGGTATCCATCCAAGGTGGACGGTTGTTGACCTAGACCACAAGAAAACAGTCAGATTGGGCCTCACAATAACTGTTATTTTTCTTTTTCTCTCTTTTTTAGAATAATAGTGTCACTTTACATCTAACATGACTATATGGAGATATGCAAGCTGCCAACATGTTTTGTGGGTCATTTAATGGAATACTGCATGTTTTAGTGCTTTCAACAACACTATCAGGGGCAGGGGTGGATCCAGAAAAATATATATGGTTTGGCAAGAGAGGGGCAGTCAATTGTTAAGTAGTGGTAAAGTGGCAGAAGTCTATGTGCTGAATTAATTTAATATTAGGGTGACCATACTCTGAAAAGCCAAAAAGAGGACCCTTTACCATAGACCACAAAGTAGCTTCATAACCCAAACATTTATTTAAAACACTCCTTCTTGATTTGAAGTGAAAAATTTGTATAATGGTAACATATTAATGTATCAAACCAATTTCTGCCGGCTAAAAATATCAAAATAAACAACTGGCTTTGTTAAGATAATTCTTTTTTTCCTTTTTGTTTTGTTTTTGCATACAAAGCCAAATAAATTATAAAAATTATAAATTATAGAATAAATTATTGGGGAAAAAAAATCCATTTTGCCCTATAATTTGGACTTTTTATCTCAAAGTTTTAACTTTTTTATCACAGATTTTTGGCTGTTATCTCAAACTTTTGACCTTTATCTCACAATTTTGACTTTTCCGTCGCAAAATTTTTACTTTTAAACTCAAATTTATTTTTTTAGTTCAAAACTTCCACTTATCTCTTATGATTTCGACTTATCTCATTGTCAGCCATAGTCTCCTCATGTCATTCACTGCAGTTGGTAATTCATAGATGTGTCCAATAAAGTATATCTGTAAAACGTTTCTTTGAATTAAATCTTTATAACTGGGGTGGCAACAGAGGTGGCAAGGATTTGTTTTAGGGGGGGCAGCTGCCACCCTATATCCCCCCTGTAGATCCGCCCCTGCATAGGGGTTAAACAGCTTTTCAAACGGCAAAAACATAGTCAGTTAAATAGCTCGTTAAAAATTCTACCGCAGCCAAATTATTAAAACGATTTGAAAGCCGTGAACCGGCCTCAATAACTCACCTGTGCTGGTGGTGGTGCAGGTGTTGAGAAAGTCACTTTTTTAGGAATTTCTGCTCTTTTCTTTGGTGAACTCATGTCGGTGACTGTGTCGAGTAGTCAGGAGCTTTGCACAAAACTCTTCTTTCGTTGCTAAGGTCGTTGCTAAGGAAGCAATGGTTGGCTTGTGAGCACCCTGACACGAGAGTTTTCTTTCTTTTTCCTAAAAACTTGAAGAGGGTTGCCGTATGGAGATACAAAAAAAAGTTTTCATCCAGTTTTTGTCTTGTTTATAGATAATTTCAGCATTTAACGTAAAGTCACACGAGCCGTTAATTTAAACTTTGGTGCAGCGTCTGTAGCTGGACTATTCCATTAGACAGAAGTGTGGGGGGGACACAACCATTGATGGGCAACAATGCAGGAATTTTTTCATTGATAGAGAGGAGTTAGGTCTATGTTTGTTAATAAAAAATAATGATAATTTATTGTTAAGACAAAGTAAGCCATTGTATTTTTAAAACATGAAATGCAATTGGATAAACATTGTGAAATGGTGCTGAAAAGTTGTTATAATCCACATTTGAGGCAAAAGATGTTTGAAGTCAAAATAATTTGTATGCGAAAACTAATCCTGATAAATCCACATTCTCATCCTGCCATTAAAACTTTCTGACAAACACTCCTGCTCAAAATCTGTCCCTCCCCATTCCCCATCATCTCATGTTTCCATATCATCAGTTTGTCTCTGATGAAGCTGTGAAGACTGAGCTTTCTCACCATCATCAGGATTGATGCTCTGCAGCTCATGACACTGACCATTTCCCTCCACACTTGAAACTCCAGCAAAGTTTCCTCTGCAGGAGTCCAAATAAGCTCATTATCATACTGAACTCACTTCTTCTGGAAAAGAATCTTTCTTTACCATGAGCAAACTGATTCTGAACTCACATGTTTTTAATCACACCGGTTAATAATTCTCAGTGAGTGTGGATTTAAATTTCCAAAGATGGTCCTGAAATTAACTTAAAATGAGTCCTCAAATAATATACATATAATTTATATATTATATTCATATATTTTTTATAATTTTAATATACAGTCCTTCACAGACTGTTGAACTCTAGTGGTCCCCTGGAGTTGTTGTTTTGGTTAGTGTGTTAGAGTTGTTTTGGTCTGAATTCAGAGTGAAAAAAGTAAAATTTGCCAAAAATACGTGGATGTTTTACTGTTTAGGAAAATTTTCTTAGTATGCACCAAACCCATTGATGGAAAAACTCTCAATGACATCACATCTTTTGGAGATTTGAGCCCAGTTGTCCACTTGGGCCATACTTGAAAATCTAGACTCAAGCTGTGTTTGAGTTAGGATGAGGTAAAGAGGCTGGTATTTAGCCTTGTTAAGACAGCCATGCTCTCATATGGGTAAAACTCAAAAGTTTAATAACTTCAATAAAGATCCAACAGAGCAGTCAAACTACAACAATAAAACAGATAGGGGAGACTGGGGATGGTTGAAACAAAGGGATACGTGTAACACTCTCAGTTTGGCCTATCAGAAACGATCTGTGGTGATGTCATCAACACAGTCCATGCCCTCTTACAAGCTGACCAAGTCACTAATGAAGCTTTATATCCTTGAGTTGAAAACTGTCTGTTCTGAAGCCAAAACATGATTCTCATTGCACATTGTCCATTATGTTATGGGTAAAATTGTTTCACTTTTATAAGCTCAAATAGCATTTTCTCTAGTTTTATTTGATGTGTTGGATTAGTGTTAGCTTTGAAGCTGAGTGCTAAAACTGGTTAGTAAATGGGTAACACCTCATAAGTGCTCAGTGCCTTACATCCCACTGTTCAAAAGTGGTTTGTTTCACATATCTCCAGGTGTTCAAATACTTACCAAATACAGCCAACCACAACCCTGAACATGATAAACTAGAAAACGGATGAATGAACTCATGATGGTTGGATTAAACAGAAAAAATCAAAAACAGAACCAGGGCAATATTGGAACATAATTATTTTAATTACATGAAATAAGAAAAACAAATCCAAGTTTCTGATGATAGAACTGAATTAAACATGCTTCATTCAGTCTCTGTGTGTTCAGAACGTTTCATCTTCTCTGTGGGGGCTGGCTCTGTGTTCATGGAGCTTCAACAACAAACTAACAAAGACTCTGTGCTCACCAACACTTTACATTACAAATCATTTATTTTTTATTTCTGCTTCAAGTTCTGGTTGGCGTTTGCCACACCTACATAAAACACTCGAGAATTAAAACATGAATGACAGGGAGTGAGTGAGTGAGGGGGCGTCTTCTGCTCAAAACAAGCTTTTCCAGCAGACGATCCACAAACACAACAGACTTTACGAAAAGGTGATCATTCAGGGTGAGCGCTCTCTGCTTATTAAAGTGGAATGTTTCAGGAGAAGAGCATGATGGGAAAAGACAGGGAGGTGTTTAAAGATGCATTTTACATTTTGTTTTGACAAGCTTCATGTACAAGTAGAAAGTGGAACAGGACACGGTGGAGTGTGTGTGACGGAGAAACTTGTGAGTAAAGGTGATTAACAGTCATGTTTGCATCGTAAGGACCCCCAGACTCAGAGCTGGGATCTGTTCACCTCTCTTTCTCTCTCTCTCTTTTCTTAAATATGTGAATTTAAGTCCTTAACAAACTGTACAGAGAGTGAAAGTGTGTCCAGCAGCTGGACTCAAGTTTCATATTTTCATTAAATAGATCTAAACCAGGCAAAAGAAGCTCTATCGGTGTGGACAGCGTGCTGCGGGTTGAAGTTGTGGTCATTGTTTTGTGTGTGTATCGCACTGACACACACACAAGCAGTGAAAATGTCACTGCTCGCTTTGTTGCGTGTCTGTGATGGAGGAGACGGCTCCTTGTCCCTTACTGACGTCACTGATGCACGCCCATTGACCGTCCATCGACTCTTTCCACAGGGTCACCTTCAACACAAGAACACAAAAACACGTTCATACAAAAAAAAAGTCCAAACCTCAAACTGTTGTTTGAATTTTTAAACAACCCAGGTGGGTTTCAATTGCTGCATGTTTCCACTCTTGACTCTACCTTGTTGTCTCCTCCTGAAACAGCCAGTATGTTTCCAGTGATGGACCAGCTGACGTGCCAAACTACGTCGTTGAACTTGTGGAGCAGTTTGGCCGTCCACGTGTTTCCTGCAGGGTCGTCACATGTCCAGATGTACACACGACCGTCCTATGAAAGGTACAGAAGCATCAGTGACACAGCAGCACAACATGTTTGCGTAAAAAAAGTTTGCTTTTTCATCTGAGACTTAAAGTTTTGACTGTATGAAAAGATGGATGACAGAACAGCTCCTCAAAAGTGAAGCTATGCTGACAAATGGGGCTTCTGGAGCAGCTCTGTGTGAACCAGATTATCAGAGTAGGATACAGCCAATGTTCCCTATAATTTTTCATGTGTCTGGGCATACACACAAGTTCCTCGAGCACACCGGGCACCACTGTGAGCAACATCAGATCACATTAGGTCTACAGGGTTTCCCCCAGAAAATCTGCTTAGCCCAGTGGTAGAGAAGCCCAACACGTTTTTGACAGGAATTTTAAAACTATGACTATTATGTGTTATTATAAGCCATTTATTAACTATTATTAACAATACTTAAGCATACAATCTCACAAAAAGGCACAATCTTAAAAAAATGGGATTTTTTATCATTTTCATTTATTGGTTTTCACACAACATTCAAATTGAGTTCCTCCTGAATTTGGAAAATCATATTTTAAAAGCAATATAAGGAAAGCCTGGCGGCCCGTCAGGCTTATAAAGCACTGGTGGAAACCCTGGGTCTAATATTAGATATTTATCAATAAGTTTCTGTTGGATTTTATTTTGTGCGCTACATAGATTTTCTTGTGCGCCGAGAATGTACAAGGAGTGCGCGATTGCGCAAGCGCGCAGCTTAAAGGGAACATTGGATACAGCATAAATTTATTCAAGCCTACTCCTTCTCCATAACACAACTGACAATCAGTGTTCTCAAATTACACATTGGCAACAAAGGAGTGTGTGTTTGTTCATGAACAAATAGAAATTAAACAGGTTAAAAACAACAACAAAGAAAAAACAATTTAAAAAATACACAAAATTATTTGTGGTACCACTGGATTGTTAAAGCCCTTCTTCCTCCCTGTACCTTGTGAGAACCATGTGTTTATTTCACTTTATAAACAGGGTCATGCTCGGACATTGTGCTCCATACTCAATCTGTTCCACATACAGAAACAAAAAATAACATTTTAATCTAAGTGACTGTGTATGCTTCAGTTTTAAATTGAACTATCCCCTAAGGTTATATGGTAAAAACAAACAAAACAAAACAAAACAAAAAACAAACCCATCTTTTCAGTATTTCCAGGTAATAGGTTGTTTATTGCTTTGTGCTTGATCTGCGCGACTTGAAAAGTGAACCAGGTCAGTGAATTTTAATGTTTCTGATTTTAGGAAAAGTGAATTTGTGGGATCTCTATAACTGGTTCTATGTATTATTCTTACAGCTGATGTCTGCAGTATGGATAGTGATTGTGGAGTGATAGTGAAGTTAAAGAAAAAAGTTTGACTGTGACTAGGAATTTGATTGCAAAGTCACAATGCTATGATGCACTTTATGCTGTGTGAGTGTGTGGAGAGACAGCTTATTCTCTGGTCTACGAGTGAGCCCGGACATGGATGTGGAAAAACTGAAATCTAAGCAAGTGTTTGTCTTATTTTTAGAAAAAAATGTTTTTTTATTCTCAATATGAGCCACATTCAAGTGACCAGTCCAGAAAAAACTTCTCATTTCAAGTTATATAAAACCAAAAATGACATCTGAATTCCTTGAATCAATTAAAAAAATCTTGTATTAAGACGCTCAAATTTCAAGAAACTTGAAAAGAAATTTTTTCTTATCCCACTTGTTCATATTTTTAACTTGTTACAAGCAATTCAGGCATTATTTTTGTCTTTAAATTACTTGGAAAAAATGGAAAAACAAAAAAATTGACTTGTTCTTTTTCACGCTCGACAACATAAACGTTCAGAAACAAACTTGAGCTGTTTCCCTCCCCACTTTCTTGTTAAAATTTTGATTAGAATGAGTTTATTTCTGCTTTCTTAAATCAAAATAAAAAAAAATAAATCCTGCTGCAAGATACCAGTGCATGTTAAATCGGGGGTTGTGACCCAGAGAGGTTGAGAACCACTGCCTTAGACTGAGGAATGATGAACTACAGGACTGTTTACACTGAGGTCAGGCTGCAGACTTTCAGTGTGACCTCACCTGAGAGCAGCTGGCGATGGTGCTGGTTGGCAGACCAATGGAAGGAGCCCAGCCAACGTCTCTCACCCAATCACTGTGAGCCTCCAGCTTCTGATCCTCCTTCCACTGACCGTCCTCCTCTCTGGATAAGTGCACAGACAATCAGTATCAGTTGTTATTGATAAGAGGGTTTACCACAGGAGGACTGTAAACAAAAAAATTCTTACTTCCAGAGTTTGACCAGGTTGTCGCAGCCTCCGGAGACGAAGCGTTTGACGTAGTTTGGTTTTTGTCCTGAGGGCTGATCGATCAGACTGCCTGGAACCACCGCAGGAGCCCAACTCACTGCGTTACAGCCGATCTGAAACAAAAAAAAACACAAGATGACATCAAACGTTTCACTCCAAGAAGAAGAGGAACAACAGAGTGAAATTAAATTTAAAAAAAGCCTTGGTTCAAAAACAGATTGAAACCACAGGTGACTCACAGTGTGTGCGTTACTGATCTTTTTCACGTCCCATTGCTGATCCCCCGTAAATGTGAGCAGAGAAATTGCTCCATCTGAGCTCCCGCAGGCCAGGATCAGACCAAAGTCATAGGGACCCCAGCAGACAGAGTTCACTGCAGACACACAGGCACACACACACACATGAAGTCAATAACAGGACCAGAATACCAAGAAAAAAAAAAAAAAAAAAGGGTGAACTGGAAAACATACATCCATCTTGTTCCGCTTATCCGGAACTGGAAAACATATTTTTTTATTTGCTGAATAGACAAAATTTGATTCTAATGACTTGACATTTCAAACCAAATCTCAACATCATGAATTCATATTGACACGCAGAGTTCCCCACCTGATGATTCATGTCCTGTGTATTCATACATCTTGTCCCAGGCGCCGTTCTCCTCCTTCCAGATGATGACTTTACGATCGTAAGAGCAGGACGCCAGGATGTTCCCAAACATGGGGTGAGCCCACGCCACCTGCCACACTGGACCCTCGTGACTTCACAAATAAAGAGGGGCAGATTTAGATTGAAATGCATTTCATAAAGCCAATATACCCGTTACTTTTTTAAATTTTTACTCTAGCTTCTTATCTTCAGTATTTTCAACCACAAAACCATCTTTTTAAATGTAATATCATTCAGATTTATGTGTTGAGTTCTGTGAAGTTTACCCTCTGAGGTCTGCCACCAGTATCTGTCCTCCGTTTCTCACATCAAAGATCTTCACTGTGCGGTCAGAGGAGCAGGTGGCCAGTCGAGTGCCGTAGTAATCCATCTGAGCATCGTGCTGTGACACAGACACAACAAAAGACTTCAAGATCTGAGGCAAAAACAGTAACTCTCTACTGCGTTATAACTTTCCAACTCTTTTCACAAGACCCAAAAAATAAAACTATGTGAGAGTCTGACACAGAATTAACACAGTCAGTGCGAGAAAGACAGCTTATTTTTCTGTCAGCAGCAATAACCGTCTCCACTATAGCAAATACTTAATTCTAAACTGTACAATCTGACTCAACCTGAATAAAATGTGGGGTAAAATTATTTTTCATTGGACCCATCTGTGTTGTACACTGAAATAACTGCTGTTTGACATTGTGTTTGAACAGATATAATATTTCTTTAAGTCTCTGTACTTCTTAAAGTATGAAAAACAGCATGAATATTTCTGATGATGATGTCTGACGTTTCGTTTTACCAGGGTACCGGCAGGTTTTGGCAAGTCAAATTTAAGACTTTATAAGACCTTTGCAATGCCACTTTGAATAAAATTTAAGACCAAAAACACATAAATATGGTTGATGGTTTGGGGGTCCTGCAGCATTACAACCAAATCATAGTGTGTGTAACTTAAGGAGACTCATTCAAGTTTACTTTTTGACTGTTTTTCGAACGTACAGTTGGTTAATATCTTTATGTAAAAGAGCAAACAGTGTCCCATAGTCATAGTCTGCTTTGCTAGGATGCAAATAAATTATATCCGCAGCTTGTAAGACAGATTTCACTCTAAATCTCCTTCTCAAAAAGTCCCGCAATCAATCAATCAATCAGTCAATCAATAAATAAATTAATTAATAAAACATGAACAAATCCTGCCCTGACAAATTTAAGACCTTTGAGTAATTTATGTAAGACCAGAATAAAACATCTTAATGAATTTAAGATTTTTTGGGGGCTTTAGTCTTAAATACATGAATTTAAGACTTTTTAAGGGTGTGTAGCGACCCTGTTTACATAGACACAGTCAGCACCAGAGCTGACACTTTACTCTTCTCACTTTTACATGGGCCTGACCCAAATTCAGTGGCATTAATAGGAAATGGCGAAATAAAGAAGTAGTTACATGATAAAGTACATTTTAAAATTAACATTAATACAGGATACATGTATATTCGTGCAGCTTGTAATAGTTCATTTTATTTAACCCCATTTTGCAAGTGCTAGAATTAGCTTCGTCTGCTAGCAGGCGTTAAAATGTGAATAAAATGAGACAAACTTACGATCATGTCCTCGTGAGAGGTGTCCACCGTGTTGATAACGGAAACCTGAAACACATAAGACATGTAAAAATATAAGTATTTCACTGACAATACGAAAGAACAATTCAATATTTTGTGGGAGGTTAGCTCACTGCCCTTAGCCTGTCTGCTAATGAGCTAGCAGTTTGGGCACGTCAGCATCTGCCGGACAACATTTAACGACACAAAGATCAACATGAACAATAAACCTGCATCGTAAAGAGGAAGAAAACCACTCACCATGTCTACAGGAGAACTTCACACACTCTTCACAGAGGAACTCCGTGTGTCAGACTGTTTGAATCCCACCGATCCAAAAACTATTCCGACGTGGCAACAGCAACTGAAGCCGCTTCCCACCAACGTCCGCCGGTTTCTTCTGTCGGTTGAAACGAGGAAGAGAATAAGAGGTTCCACATTCATTCCAATAAAAAATGAAGGAACTGTCAGTTTCTAAGTGCCATTTTATACAGTCTAAGCTCAGAACGCAATATTACAACTTTATCTGGCTCCTTATCACATATAAATGGTTTCATTTTATCTATTCCTGTCACAGCAATACATTTTTCCAATATGTATATATAATAATAATTTTCTAATATGATATTGGAAGGTGTGATTTGTTTAACTCAAATATTACTAATTGTATATTTTTTGTTTTCACGTTTTTCATAATGTAGTGGCTATCAGTCAAAAACAAACAAACAAAAAACAATTAACTGGACCAACGATGCACCGATCTTGTCGGGTTGTATGACATTTCGATTCTCAATTTGCTTGAATTATTTTATTTGAACAATTAAACGAACTGGCCCCTGCAGTAACTGATGAAATAGCTGCGATATAACAACATTTCCATAAACAAATAAATGAATAATAAATAATGAATTAATAATAATAATAATAATAATAATAATAATAATAATAATAATAATAATAATAATAATAATAATAATAATAATAATAATAATACGTTTAATTAGCAAACCTTGTGGCGTTCTTCAACTTTTTTTTTTAATTGATTCACTCTGTGACACCACAATCATATATTCACATCTCCAAGTCCCTAACGACAAAGACCTTGCTGTTTTGTCTTTAATTCCTGTAAGGGTGCTTATGTCTTTTTTTTCTTTTTTTTTTTTTCAAATGTTGTATCTTGAGTAGTTTCATGGACCATTTGCACTTGTGTTTATAGTACTTACCATACAGTATCACTGAGTTCAATATAAATACCTTTTGATCGTTTTAATTTCCGCTATTATTGTTAGAAACAAACAAACAAACAAACAAACAAAAGAAACCCCCATCATTTTCCGCAATTCTTTTTGTGTTATCACGTTCCTCAAAGTGGCTCTGCGCATGCGCACAACCACGATCCTGCACAGTGAATGTTACACTTATGACTTTAAAAATGAAGTCAAGCTTTACAAGTTTCTTTTTAGAAGCTGAACAAGCGACAAACTTGACTACCACCCTAGTTATAATTCGTTGAACTCTTACCTTTCATGCCTAAAACTGTCCACTGGATGGCGCAGTGTCTCTGAGGAACTTTCCCCTCTGGTCTATTTTTATCTGAACCCTCAGGTGTCATGTTGCCCCCGCGCTGACTCTCCCTGTCACTCCTCTCTGTCCCCTCCGCTCTCGCCATGTTGCTGGGTTAAATCTGTCGCTCAGCTTTATGATTTCTTCGTAGTGAAACTCATATTTTTCCGGTGACAGCTGTCAAAGAGTCAAGATGTCGAATGTGTCCTATCACATCTCCAACCTGTTGGAGAAAATGACATCAACTGACAAAGACTTTAGGTAAGAGAGTGAAGTTAGTGTGTGTTTGGTCTGACAGTGAGATGACACTTTTTGACTCTGGCTCATTGAGAGAAAACACAGGCCAAGTTTACTCTGTTTGGGTTATGTATTGTGTAACCAAGCAAAAATGAAAAATGAAGACATTCAGTGATGGTACCAGCCCATCTGTGATGTGTTTTATCAAAGTTTTTGCAGTGCAGAAGTTTGAAAAATGTAGCAATGACTGTCTCTGGATTTACAGTTATGATTAATGAATCAATAGGTTATCAACCACTTAAGTAGGAAGTGTCTAATTGAATATAACTAAATAATCAATTGCAATGTTTTTAATAAGAAAATCAACTTTTTTGATTATGTCACTGTGACATATTATGTGAAATGTGGTGCTGTAGAAACAATAAATGTGAAATCAAAAGATAGATGGATTTACAGAGCAAGGATTTTGTTTGACTGACTAATCACTGAAACTTTAAACTTCACAAGACAGGGGTCACTTTTACTCTCATGTACAATACTGGTAGAATAAATACACTTAATGCAAAATAGTTCAGAAGTTCAATAACGGGGAATTTTATGAGTGTGTCCTGCACGTGATCGTCTTTTGATAGTTTCCATTTATTATTTGTTTCTTTTTCTGTCTTTCACTGTTTTTTTTTCTTTTGGACTGACAAAGTGTGAACTCTTGCTGTTGTACAATGGCAATAAAGTTCTATTCTATTCTATTCTATTCTATTATATTATATTCTATAAACCTTAAATAGAATGAACAAACATTTTAAAAAAGGTCATAGCTCAATACTTATGCCACTTTTATTCTAGAAAAGTCATTTCAATGTCATATTTGAAAACTGGGTGGGACTTGAAAACTATTTTCACCACAAGTAAAAGTCAAATTTTTATTTCAGCCTCTTAAATGGAAATGAAATCTATTTAATTTGTTCAGAAAACAGAATATTTTGGGTTTTTGAAATACACATGAAGATATTGTTATGGATTTTGGTAAACTTTTAGCTTCTCTTATTGTACTTTTTTCTTGCATCCTATCATCATTTATACGCCATCATCAGGTGTTTAACATGAACATCACATCCTGATTGGAACATTATTAAGCCTTTCTTTTCCTCTCAAACAATTTAGAATTATTGCATTATTTTGCACTATTTGTGACTTTCTCTTTCTGTCCCTCTTTTCTCTCCTGCCAAGTTATTTTAGCCCCTTGATTGTGTCCCTCACCTTTTTTCTTCTCTGTTCGTGTGTGTGTGTGTGTACGTGCATGATTGAACAGGTTCATGGCCACCAACGACCTGATGCTGGAGCTGCAGAAGGACAGCATCAAGCTGGACGAGGACAGTGAGAGGAAGGTGGTGACCATGCTGCTCAAACTGCTGGAGGACAAGAACGGGGAAGTGCAGAACCTGGCAGTCAAATGGTAAAAATGTGACATTGTGTTGTTTCTCTGTGTATCATGAATTTTTCTTTTAAACTTTTCTCTGAGTTGTTTTCCTCTGGGTGTGTTTGATTTCCAGCCTGGCTCCTCTAGTGAGCAAAGTGAAGGAGCCTCAGGTGGAGACGATGGTGGACACGCTGTGTTCCAACATGATGTCGGACAAAGAGCCGCTCAGAGACATTTCCAGCATGGGGCTGAAGACGGTGATCGCAGAGCTGCCGCTGTCGTCATCAGGTCAAGGATGAAAAACAGCGTCTGATTTTCTTTCATTTCTTTTTACTGACAGATTTTAAAAGCAGCCTGAGGTTGTGTTATGTTAAAGCTCAGAGTTAGAAATGCTACCTTTGAAGGATTTTGTTTCTTACCTGACATCATATGTGTTTTTTGTGTGTGTGTGTTGTGTAGGTTTGACACTGACGGTGGGTGTGTGTAAGAAGATCACTTCTCAGCTGATTGGGGCCATGGGGAAACAAGAGGACGTGTCCGTTCAGCTGGAGGCTCTGGACATCCTCTCAGACATGTTGGGGAGGTAAAAACAAAACTTACGATTGTTTTTTCGTGCTAGTTGCAGCTTGTCTCAATCTTACTGATGCCTTTGATGGATGGAGAAATTGCTTCAGATTATAGCTCTCAGAGGATAAACGCCAGTCATTGCTGTGGTTGTCTGACTCTTCCCCTGACATTATTTTTAATTAAAGTCTGTTTTTATTCCTCCTCCAGGCTGAGTGGGGCTCTGGTGGGTTTTCACAGCTCTCTGCTCTCCAGCCTGCTGCCTCAGGTAACAAACATTCTGCTGAGAGCGATAACAGAAGAAAACAGCTGCTAGCCCAGTTTTTAAAATTCTCACCTTTTTCTTAAAACCGTGTATCTGTCCTTTAAAAATCCTGCTCTGTCAGTTAACCAGCTCCAGGATGGCGGTCAGGAAGCGCTCCATCCTGGCCCTCGGTCAGCTCGTGCCCTCTTGTAGCCCCGCCCTCTTCTCCCAGCTGACTGAACACCTGCTGACAGAGCTGTCCAAAGCCCCGCCCACTTCAATGACCAGGACGTACATCCAGTGTCTGGCGACCATCAGCCGCCAGGGTGGACATCGAGTCGGTGAGATGTGGAGCTGAATTCACGAGTCACACAAACGATTCACTTAACTGGACTCTTATTGTGTGTGTGTGTGTGTGTGTGTGTGTGTGTGTGTGTGTGTGTGTGTTTGTGTGTGTGTGTGCAGGTGAGCATTTAGTGAAGCTGATCCCCATGGTGGTGAAATTTACCAGTGTGGAGGATGACGAGCTCAGGGAGTACTGCTTTCAGGCTTTTGAAGCTTTTATACGCAGGTACACACACACACACACACACACACACACACACACACACACACACACACACACAGACACAGAATAATATCTTATACTCAAGGCTTATGTGGTTAATTTCTATTTAATGCCATGAGTGACTTATTATTTATTTTATGACTTATTATTATCCCCAGTTATGGCGTCAGAAAGATTACTGTGGCCGTGCACGACTGCACAAACACGTTACGTCTGCAAATTAAAAATGAAAAACAAATTCACTGAGGCCTTAAAGTTCCAATGGAAAGCATATCACAAAACAAACAACAACAATAACACAAAAAACCTGCTTCTAACCTTTGAATTGGCAGAAAACTTAAAATTGGCAGAATTTCTTGTCTTGTTACAAGCAATTCAGACCTCATTTTTGTCTTTAAAAAACTTGGGGCATTTTTTTTTTTGACCTGGTCTGGTGAATGTGGCTCAAATAAAAAAAATAAGACAAACTTTACTAACTATAAGACATAACGACTTGCTTGAATTTCAGTATTTGCAGTGTACAGTTACATCGGCGTCTACAGTCCTGACATGCATACCGTAGCGTTTGAAGTCCCTCGGCGTTTCAGTGCAAATTTTTTCCATGCAGATTTTTTAGAGAAAGTGTCTTCATCAAATTTCCTCCACACAGAGGTGAAAATTCACCTAAATATTCAACAGACTTCACACAGAGTCACAGGGGGAAGGCTACAGCTTAGTCAGTCAGCTTAAAGGGACACTTTAGTGGGGGTGGGAGTGATCCATTGTTTCAGTCAGCTTTGAAATATGAGACACAACTGTTTCTAAGTCCTGAATGTGTAGACGTTGGTAACTGGAGTGGTAGGACCAGACAGATGCAGGTGGTGACTGATGGTTTGGCATATGTGCTCAAATGTAAAATACATAAACACACACACTTTGATTGACAGGTGTCCCTTTTTCTCTCTTTTTTGATTGACAGGTGTCCAAAAGAGATGTCCCCCCACATTGCCACTGTGACGCAGCTTTGTCTGAAGTTTATGACCTTTGACCCCAACTATAACTATGACGAGGAGGTGGAGGACGAGGACAGCATGGACATTGAGGACGGGTTTGATGAAGGTTTGTGTTTAAACCCTTGATGTGGTTTCATTATTGCGCTCAAACTCATGTTAAACAGGAGTCAGTCCACAGCTTCTGTCATTCAAAGAGCCTCTGATTAACCTCGAATAAAACTGTTCAGCTCTTTTAGTCAGCTTCTCCTGACAGTTTCTGAGTCCATCTAAGAGAAAAAGCCCTGGTCTCATGGTCTGCAGAGAGTTTCCACAGCATCAGAGGATCTCATTGGTCAAAGGTGTCAGTCAGGAGAAGCTACAAAAGAGTTGACAAGGCATTAGATAAACCATGAACACAGTGAAGCATGATGGTGTCACAGCATCATGTTCTGGGGCTGTTTGTCTTCAGCTTAACTGGAGCCTTAGTCCAGGTGAAAGGGGTTTATGACCAGCTCCAAATACCAGTTTGTTGGTACAAAACCTTCAGGTGTCTGGTAGAAAGATGAAGATTAAGATCATGTTTCAGCACAACAACCACCCAAAGCAAACATCCAGATCAACAAAAGAATGACTTCACCAGGAAAAGTTTCAGGTTCAGGAACAAAATCCAGTCAAAGTCCAGACCTGGACCCACTGAAAACCTGTGGGCTGATCTGAAGAGAGAGAGCTGAGTACAGGAGATGTTGTCTTTTTTTTTTTCTTTTATTATTTTTGGGGCTTTTCATGCCTTTAATAGGATAGAGGAGGACAGTGGATAGAGTAGGAAAGGGAGCGAGAGTGGTGAGTGACATGCAGGAAAGTGGTCACAAGCTGGACTACGAACCCAAGCACGAGGGTGAACCTCATGGAGCGTGACCCAAACCACTTGGCCATCTAAGCTCCAGGAGATGTTCTCTTTATCTGACACATTTGGAGAGTTTTTATAAAGAACAGCTGTCAAATATCATCACGTCAAGATGAGCCATGCTGACAGAGAGCGACCCAAAAAAGACAGAGCTGGACGACAAGATACTTCAACAAGGATTACTTTAGGATTTTTCATTGCTTTTCCTTTTAGGTACAGGTTTTAGGTCACATTAAAGACTGCTAAAGTTCTGAAATGCTACTTAGAGGCAGAGTATGCAGAAAGTTTTGTTAAGTTTTGTTGATCTATTTATTTATTTACATTCAACATCCAAACTGTGCTCCTCCTCCGTGGCTCGGTGCCAGTGGCAGCGCATGCTCACTGCCTGTGATCATAGCTAATAGCATGTCTAACAGTCGTAGCTTTGTGAACACACCATAAACTGTAAAAAAACAACCCAGCAAGCACCTGCCGCATCACATGAGAGAAACTCAAAAGCTGTACACCTGACGTCCTGCAGGTAAATGAGGTAAATATTGTATCATTCCTTCTGTTATGTCCACTTTCATAGCTGTAGCAGGATAGCATCCCCCACTTGCTATCATCTACACACAAAGTCTCATGCGCACTGGGGCTTCTGTGATTGGCTGGTCACCACTTCTACTCTCTGCCCAGAAACATCCCGAGTCAGCCAAAATATCAACATACAGGCAGAGAGGGGGGCGGGGGGGTTAAAGCACAAACAGACACTGACACACATGTTTAAAGGCCCAGAGGTGATGATTGAGCAGGATTATTCCCATGAAAGTTGACATTTGGTTTTTAAAGAAAATCCTGCAGACTCTACCTTTGATGCTATTATCTAATCCAGTATGATGTAGAAAAAGTTGAAGCCGTTGTTGCAGTAACTTGTTCTTTCTCTCCAGAGTCTGATGACGAGTACAGCGACGATGACGACATGAGCTGGAAGGTGCGTCGCTCCTCCATCAAGTGTCTGGAGGCGTTGATCAGCACTCGCAGAGACCTCCTCCTCTCCTTCTACTCCTCCGTCTGCCCCGCTCTGCTCACTCGTTTCAAGGAGCGCGAGGAGAACGTGAGGGCCGACGTCTTCACCGCGTTCTCCACGCTGCTGAAGCAGACACGAGTCGGATCAGGTCACCATGGAAACATCACAGCTGTATCAGACACAGGAGTGAAGGAGGAGGAGCCGGCAGTGGCCATGTTGAAGAAACAGGTGCAGAATGATTCAAAGGAGGAGTAAGGGGTCAAAGGTCAAATGGTGGGTGTGTTTAAGTGAGTGTGTGTTTGTGTGTGTGAGCAGGTGCCCGTGATAGTGAAAGCTCTGCACAGACAGCTGAAGGAGAAGAGCATCAAATCTCGTCAGGGCTGTTTCTGTCTGCTCACTGAGCTGGCTCACACTGTACCAGGAGCTCTGGAACCACACATACCTGCACTCATACCAGGTACACACACACACACACACACACACACACACACACACACACACACACAAACGAACACTAGTCTACAGCTCCTTCAATCCTTCTCTTATTTTTAATTTACTCGAACTACAGACCTGCCACACATTTTTCCTTAGATTGCTTCATTTTCTCTACTTTTCCTCCACCATGCTCCTCTCCTCTCATTCCTTTCCTCTTCTTTCTTAACTCCCTACTTGTCCTTCATCCTCTGTCCTGCAGGAATTGTCTTCTCTCTGACTGACAAGTCGACCTCCTCCACCATGAGGATCGACGCTCTCTCCTTCTTCCACGTCCTCCTCCTCACTCATCCTCCTCAAGCCTTTCAGCCTCACATGCAGGTTCTTAAGTTCTTTCTCAGAGGCTGATTATTTGATATGCATTTAAAGGTGCATTGGGTTATTTATAGATGATCCTGAACTTACCCCCTTTTTTGATATTCTTTTCCTTTTCATCACTCATGATTTGAAATGTGAGTTCTGATTCCAGATAGCCCTCTGAAAGCACCTTTAAATTAGAGATAGACTTATGTGTTTTTTTCACGGCCTATATTAGTAGTCAAAGAGGCCGATAACCAATATTTAGAGCCTATATTTCAAAAGAGCGCGTCAAAATTCTGAATAGTGGGGTGCAGATGGCCTGGTGGATTATGTCATGCACAATGGAGTTAGCAATTCAGACCCAAGCCGTTTTTGGAACCAGGCTGTAAATATGTTTTTTAATGCCATTAAAGTCTGTTTATATCTCCATGAACAGCAACTTTTAACACTTCTACATAGGCTTCATTTTCCCAAACTTGTTGCCCCTTGACATGAACTCATAAACTCTTCTTCTGTCCTCTCGTGTTTCCTGCAGGTGCTGCTGCCCCCGGTGGTGGCGTGTGTGGAGGATTCCTTCTATAAGATCACCTCAGAGGCTCTACTGGTCACACAGCAGCTGGTCAGAGTGATGCGACCGCAGGGGCAGAGCGCCACGACGGCGGGATTCGACCCCAAACCGTTCGTCAAAGTGGTACGATACTGACCCTGTGATTGTTTTTTCCTCAAAAAGAATTATAGTTTCCTTGGACAGACAGCTCATGATTGCATGATGACTTTTGATTTATCTCACCATAATAATCTTTGTTTGTGTCCGTGCAGAGAGGCTGGAAAGAAAAGTCAAGTTGCATAAAAAAAGTGCTGAAAAACTTTGCATCTTTTCTCTCCAGGTGTTTTCTGTGACACTGAAGAGGCTAAAAGCGACAGATATCGACCAGGAAGTCAAAGAGAGAGCTATTTCCTGTATGGGTCACATGGTCTGCTACCTTGGCGACCACCTGGGGTCGGAGCTTCAAGGTGTTTTGTCAATCTTCTTGGAGAGGTTGAAGAATGAGATCACCAGACTGACAGCAGTGAAGACCATCACACTCGTCTCTGCTTCTCCTCAAAAGGTTTGATGGGATTCTCCTTACGAGGTACAGTCTTTGATTTTATTTGGAGTTAAAGAAAGTATAACAAATCTCTGTCCTTTCTTCCAGATTGATCTGTCCTCCATCCTGTCAGACACTCTGTCCGTGTTGGGATCTTTTTTGAGGAAGAACCAGCGCGCTCTGAAGCTCTGCACGCTGTCGTGTCTGACGGCGCTCATCTCTCATCACGCCGCCAGCATCAAACCGGCCGGTCTGGAGGCCGTGCTGAGTGAACTCCCGGCTCTGGTGGACGAGAGCGACATGCACGTGTCACAGGTGCAGCTCTGCTTGTTTGTTACCAGAGGAGGAGTCAGCTTCAATCCTCGTTCAGTCTCTCACCTGTGTTTGTCTCTGGTCAGGTGTCCATCTCCCTGCTCACCTGTCTGGCCAAAGCGTGTCCGTCCTCTCTGGGTAAGATCGGCTCCTCTGTGCTGTCCGGCATCCTCAGGCTCGTTCACTCTCCGCTGCTGCAGGGGGGAGCGTTGGCTGCCATTTTGGACTTCCTGCAGGCTCTGGTGCTCTCCAAAACAAGCAACATGGGCTTCAGGTAGGATGGTGTGTGTGTGTGTGTGTGTGTGTGTGTGTGTGTGTGTGTGTGTGTGTGTGTGTGAGAGAGAGAGAGAGAGAAATATCCTCATGCACGTTTATATCTGTCAGAAACATGCAGACCTCTCAAAATGAGTTCTTGTGGGAGCTGAGGAAGTCCAGGTTGTGAGTGTGTGAAGCAAAGACACTGACCAAGTAGAATAAGAAGCAAGAACTTCTCAGGTGATTTTCTGCAAATTTTACTCTTTATCTTCAATTTCCTGCTCGACAGCAAACATTAGATACGACCTCAGTTGCTCAGGGGAAATAAAAACAGGCCTGACTCACCAAAAGTTCTTTTACCTTAGAATCCATCGCATGCATCAAGAAGCTGAGTTTTCAATGAAAGCCTGAGAGTATTAGGGCGTCGTGCCTGTAGAGTCTGAAATGTTAAAGCTCACAATAGCTGGGCAGATAACTGCAATAATCGTTCACTTGCGGATAAAAGCACCAAAATTGGCACACATACTCCTTAGGTGTTGCTCTTTTGAGAAAACCATCTGGCCAAATGAAATTTCAAGATGGCCATCATTGAATATACGATAATATTGCATTTAACCATAAAATCCCATAAACTTGTCCTATTTGACTCGAGGACAATGGTTGGTAGTCTCTCAGTGTTGTTAGAGGTTTAGTGTGTGTGTGGGGGGGGGGGCTGTGAGGGTGTGTGTGTCCTCACTGCACACACCTATATCAGTCCCTGAATCCTAATATTCAGCTAAATTTGATTTTCACGTTACGTCTAACGTGACGTTACCAGTTACCAGAGAACAACATTTTTGTTTATGGCCTTGTCTTCTCCTGGAGACAGCTGTCTGATGAACGCGACAGCTGGCATCTATATGTAGGGATATCTGGGAATTTGCCTTCAGTAGGGTAAATTGCTTACTTTCATCAAAAAAATCCACAACAAAGCTTGGAATGAAGATCTGGCATTAGTGTTAACAGAGGAGGATTGGAGTGATGCATGTAATTCGGCTCATACCAGATCTATTAACGTCTCAGATTGATCCAGTTGAAATGGTTGATGAGAATCTATGTAACACCAGTTGATCTCAGTAGATATGATAGAAGTTTTCCTGATGTATGTCCAAAATGGGCTGAACATAGAGGAACATTGGTTCACTGTTTGTGGTATTGTAGAAAAAATGTATTGTTCTGGGAAGGAATAAGAGGGGAAACTGAAAAAATAATGTCTAAGAAGTTTACATTAGACCGAAGACTGTTCATATTTGGTTTATACCCAGAGAAACCTACGCACACAAAAGCTGAAAGAATGTTTATAGATATAAGCTTGTTAAATGCAAAGAGATGTATTTCCTTATGCAGGAAGAAGATTCATGGACCTGCGATAAGTCAGTGGAGGCAACAGATGTTGTCTACCCTCCCACTGGAAAGGATTACATATCTGTTGAAGGGCAAACAAACATTTTTTGAGAATGTCTGGGGACCTTTTATGTCGTATATCAAAAACAATGGGATATGAGTCATAGTGTAATAGGTTGCTTTGTCTTTGTCATTTTTTCTGTGAAAGGGCACTGTGTTATGTTATGGATTTATTGTTGTGTTGTGCATATGTGTTTATTGTTGATTTTTCCAAAATAAATTTAAAAAAATTGGGGAAAAAAATAAAATAATAATAATAATAATAGACAAACTTCCCAAATAAAATAGAGAAAGAGCCAAAAAAAAATGCATGGTATCACATGGGATCACTCTTTGTCTGGTCTCTACCCTTCGACCTGTTCGGCGTGGGTGACCCTGCCAGGAGTACGATACTCCAGCCGACATAGCTCTAGGGGTCATGGAGACACAAATTGCCCACCATGATAAGGTGATGAGCGCTCTGAGACGTGTAACGCAGACAAGTCAAGCATGGATTTTTTTTAACTCAGACACAATTTGGCAGACAGACACACACACACACACACACACACTAAACCTCTAACAACACTAAGATAGACTACCAATCCTTTTACCCCAGTCAGACATAATGTAAACCTCACATTTAGCAGAATATTAGGATTCCAGGACTAAAATATGGTACAAGGAAGCAACTGAGTAAGTCCATGGGTCCAAATGTGGATTCTACATAGTGATAAATGTATAATTTGACACCAAGATCATTCAGATAGGACACGTTTATGGGATTTTATGGCGAAATGCAATATTATCGTATATTCAATGGTGGCCATCTTGAAAAATGGCCGCCATCTTGAATTTTCATTTGGCCAGATGGTTTTCTCAGAAGAGCAACATCTAAGGAGTATGTGTGCCAATTTTGGTGCTTTTATCCGCAAGTGAACAATTCTCCTGTAATATGCAATTATCCGCCCAGCTACAAGAGCTCTTCATCCTGGCTCTTTCCATCACTTCTTTCAATCACTTTAAAGACTCTTCATTATTTTTCTGATGCTGGCTTTATTTCTTCAAGAACTATTAACCCGCCAATCTTGGGAAAAACAGAGTTGAAGCTTAAATAAAGACTTCAGGTCAAAGGTCAGAGATAATACGATGCTTGCAGGAGCTGTTGCAGTTTTTCTTTGGGAGTGCAAGTTAAAAAAATGTTTTTCCTCTAGCAAAATGTTGTCATGGTTAGTGAAATGCATATAATTTGATACAATTCCATACAATTCCAAACACTCACATCACTTTCTGAAAGGTTTTAAGGGATAGTGTGATTTTGGTGACATCCTGTGACTGTTTTATTGACTCTACTAACTTGATTAACCGACTAGACACTGACAGTCTACAGCTTGCAAACGCTGGACAAAATGAATCAAAGATGTGGTGAGAGATGAGTTTTCTTTAATTGAAACAGCGCAAACTGTAGCGTACAAGCTTTTGAAAGTAAAGTGCAACAGTATTATGATGCACGGAAGTGAGTTAAAAAGTGCAGCAAGTGGTCTGTTCTGAACTAGGGTTGAACGATTTTAAAAAAAGATCTTATTGTGATTTTTCTGGCAGATATTGCGATTTCAATTCAATTTACTCAATTTTATTTAAATCAAGCTTTAGTGAAGTTTTCTCAATGTACGGCACAGAATTACATCAAACCATAAAAACATCAAAAGTTTTTACCGTAATGCAAGGATAAAAATGAAGGTACGAATAATTTTTAACTTTTAGATAAAAAGACCAATATTTAAGTAGAAAAGTGGAAATTTTGAAAAATTGAGACAAAATTATGAGACAAAAAGTCAATGTTTTGAGATTTAAAAAAAAAAAATCCAAATTTTATGTAATTAATCCAACATTATGTGGTGTGGTCAAAATTTTAGGATAAAGGCAAATGTCGAAGATAAAGAGTCAAATTTTTGAGATTAAGTATCAAAATTTAGAAATAAAGGCAACATTTGAGATAAAAAGCGGAAATTTTGACATAAAAAGTCAAAATTCTAAGATTTAGGTCGAAACTATAAGAAATAAAGACAATATCACTAGATAAAAGGAAAGGCAAACTTTGAAAGTAAAACAACTGTTTTATGTTAAAAAAGAGCAATAAAATACAAAAACTTAAAAAAAATCAAAATTAAATAAGTGATAAGAGAAAACAAAATTCAACAATCCCAAGGAAAAAAAGGATCTTTCCCAACAGTTTTACACTTAAACACGTGTGTGTGACAGCTGACACTAAAGAGCCTGGGTCAGTCAGGAGTAAAAAAAATTGCAGTTTTGGCGATCATGTGATTGTGATGTCTGAAATCGCGATTTCGATCAGAAAACGATAAAACTTTCAGCCCTGCTCTGAACAGTTTCTTTGACAGCTTTTTTTTTAGCTTAACTCTCAACATTTAAAGTATGGGTGAATATTGGCACAAACCTCACAATTAGAGACGCATCATGACTCATATTACAGAAGTGCCCCGTGTCACTGAAAACTATATTTTGCTTCCAACTTTCAACATGAGTTTTTATTTTTTTTAACAGAATCAATAATATGATTTGAAATATCGATATTAAATTGGAGTTCAAAATGTCGGAATATATCGCTGTATCAATGGTTTTTTTTGCATTTTGCATTGGGTGTGGCTCATATTCAGCAGTGCCTAATTGTTTGGAATTTACAAGAAATGGTTTTAGACATGCAGAAGAATTTCTAACATTTAAATAAAAGTTTTTTGGACACTTGGCAGAATATCAGCAGCACTTTTATGTCTAAGTTGCTCTTGAAATTAAAAAAATATCCATCACATCCACACTCCTGCTGTTCCCCTCTCTTTCCTCCATCCCTCCTCTCCTCTCTCCTGTCCGTACCTACGCTCGCATCTCACCTGTCCTCTCTTTCTTTTTTCCACTCATCCTTTTCTTATCTCCTGTTCTCTTGTCTCTCTAATCCCTCTCTCCTTCCTTAAATCATCCCTTCTTTCCTCCTCTCAGTCAGTTGCTGAAGGCCCTCACTGCTCCGTTCCAGAGCTCTAAGTGTTCAGTGGACGGCGCCGTCGTCCACAGACAGTCCTTCCAGTCTGTCGCTCGCTGTGTGGCTGCTCTGTGCTCCTCCTGCCCCAAAGAGACTCCAGGAACCGTCTCCTCGCTCCTGCAGGAGGTCAGTCACTGTTAGATATGTGAGACACTCTTCCTGACTCCTTGTTTCTACATCTCCTATCATCACCTCCTCTCATCTTCTCCTCTCATCTTCTCCTCCTCAGGCGAAGAACCCCAACTCCCCTGAATCCTCTCGGGTCCTGGCTCTGCTGAGTCTGGGTGAGGTGGGGAGGAGCGGCAGTCTTGGGGGGAGTAAGGAGGTGCAGGGAGTCATCCTGGAGGCCATTTCCTCCACCAATGAGGAGGTGACACATACATGCTTCCAACGCTGCAAACAGACAATGCTACTGCACACACTTTGCCTCAATACAGGATTCATTGAACAGTATTTACTCTCCTCTCGTTTCATTATGTTTTTTGATGTCAGGTGAAGACGGCGGCGTCCTGTGCGTTAGGCAGCATGGCGGTGGGCAGCCTGAATGACTACCTGCCTTTCCTGCTGAAGGAGATTTCCTCTCAGCCCCGCAGACAGTACCTGCTGCTCCACTCTCTGAAGGAGGTCATCAGGTGTGTGAGCACCTGGGTCTGTGTTTGATCCTCCATAATTGTAGTTTTTAACCCTCTCCTCCTCTCTGCTCCATAAAGAGCTGCACTTTGGCGCCCTCTGATGGCTGAAAAATATCCTGGATAAGCGTCTTTTGCTGTTAGATTTTTAATCACAGCCCCAGATCAACACTTTTAACTCAAACCTTCATCTGGAATACTCTGTGTCTGTCTCTGTCTCTGTCTCTGTCTCTGTCTCTGTCTCTGTCTCTCTCTCAGTGCCTGTCCTGCTTCTGGTCTCTCGCCCCACATGGAGTCCATCTGGTCCTTGCTGTTCCAGCACTGTGAGTGTCAGGAGGAGGGGACCAGGAACCTGGTGGCCGAATGTTTGGGGAAACTCACCTTAGTGAACGCTGAACAGCTTTTACCTCGACTGAAGAAGCAGCTGAAAGCAGGTGATGTTTGAGGAGACAGTGAGAGACGTCTG
Source organism: Thalassoma bifasciatum (assembly GCA_008086565.1). Classification (NCBI taxonomy): domain Eukaryota; kingdom Metazoa; phylum Chordata; class Actinopteri; order Labriformes; family Labridae; genus Thalassoma; species Thalassoma bifasciatum. The sequence goes on along the minus strand of RPOG01000594.1, from coordinate 156,886 downwards.
TGAAAAAAGGGACAAATTTAAAGACCTGTAGTTAAATAAATCTTTTTAAAAAGTGCAAGCAATGCTTTCTAAATATAATTGAGCCAAATCTGGGAGTGTGATGAAGATGCTTTTTTGATATAGTTCTTTGTTATGTCATAATCACCATAAGTACTAATAAGATTGAGACTTCATCTGTTTCTCCTGATAATGATCCTGTTAAAGCAGTGTTTTTCTTCCTAGGGGTTTCACCTGAAATGTCAAGTAGTTGATAAAAAATGACTGAACTAAGTATTAAACTTTGCAGAATAACCCACACCACAAACAATCCTAAAGAACTGAATTCTATACTTTAACTTTCTTGATTATAAATCTAGTTCAAATACAATGCAGCATGGAAAACTATCTGAGCTGGTGTATTTTAATTGACGGCCATGATTATGTGACTGCACAGTTACAGCTTCTTGGGTTTCCACACTTCAACCTGTATGAACACAAACTTGCAATCAGAAGGGAAAACAGAAGACAAATGTAAAGATTTCTTCACCCACCTGGCCTCATAAAACCAGTTCCAAGAAGCAACCAAAAAACTACATAAGACATAAAACAATTACAAATAAATAAAAAAAAAGCAAAAAAGTTTTTAAGCTCAAACCAGCTTGAAACCAGTGGTGTACATAGAGGGGGGGCAAGGGGGCAGTTGATGAAAAATGTGCTCTAAAAAGCCCTCTTTGGGTACACTTAACTGCCTTCCTGGGAGCCGAAACAAAAACTGGAGTTACTTCCTGGTTGGCAAACCACACTAATCTGCTCTTTTGCTGAAAACGTGATAAAAACAGGATTAACTGTCTTCCTGGGCGTTGAAACACACACCAATGTGCCCTCTTTGGCGCAAAAGTGTGTGCTAAAGTAAACTCTTTTGCCCCTGTCCTTCAAAATGTCTGTGCACACCCCTGGTCATGACAGTTAGTGACGGGCACTGAAAGCCTCCTACAGGTGAGCTGTGTCATTGTTAGGGCAATGAAGCTGCATACCATTGTTGTGACATTAATTCTAGATAGAAAATGTCTTTGGGTCACCAGGAAAATTTTGATGTAAAAATGGAGTCACAGCCCAAATAAGGTTGGGAATCACTGTGTTAAAGCCTCCTCCTCCTCCTCCTCCTCCTCCTCCTCCTCTCAGGTTCTCCTCTGGCTCGCAGCACTGTGGTGACGGCTGTAAAGTTCACCATCATTGATCAGCCGGCTCCTATAGACTCTCTACTGAAAGACTGCATTGGTAAGAACCACTGACACGTGTCTGATTTAACAAAGTTTGTCTTTTTCTTTAACTACACCTTTCACTTTTTCATACAGATGAATCAGAATTGCATGCTTCTCATTCAGTTTTTAATCCAAAACTCACCCTTCCCTCTAGTCCAAAAATCCCTGAACCTCTCCCTTACCAGGCAATGAACTTTTGTTGCTGCTCAGAACTCTCGGAGGCCGTCTCCACGGCAACAGCTATGACTTTGTCATCATCAGGACGGTACTGTTGAGTCTGGGTGGGACATTAGCTCTTTGCTCCTACACAAACACATTTATGAATGCAGTTAACAAACTTACTCTCCCAGTTTTCAACGTCTGATGCCAGCACCCCCACCCCGTCTGGTATTATGTTTTTTTCTTGCCCTTCTCTCTTACTGTTACCCATAATTCACTCTAATAAAACAGGGCGCTGAAGAAAAGTGAACTACCTGTTCTCCTGCTCCTGTCCTCCCCATGTTATATGTCTCTGTCCTTTTTATCTTTCTTGGACGGGATGTAACTGAAAGGCATAATCTTTTGTACTGAAACATGTGCAGTGGCCGGTGAATAAATGAATCTTGAATCTTGAACCTGAATCTCTCCCTCTACTTCTCAGGTGACTTCCTGAAGACGCTGCAGGACGAGGACATCAACGTGCGCCGCGTCGCTCTCGTCATGTTTAACTCTGCCGCTCATAACAAACCGTCTCTGATCCGCAGCCTCCTGGGGACGGTGCTGCCTCACCTCTACAAGGAGACTCAGATCAGGAAGGACCTCATCAGAGAGGTGTGTGTCAGCTGGACTGGATGTTAAACATGTGTATGTGTGTATAATCTGTGAGTGTGTGTCTGCAGGTGGAGATGGGTCCGTTCAAACACACAGTGGACGATGGTCTGGATGTGCGTAAAGCTGCGTTTGAGTGCATGTACACTCTGCTGGACAGCTGTCTGGAGGGGCTGGACGTGCTGCAGTTTTTGGATCATGTGGAGGAGGGGCTCAAAGATCACTACGACATCAGGGTGAGCAGAAAACACACAGACGATAATTCATCACTTAAAGATCTGATCAGTTTATTGCTCTGTGTCTGACTCCTGTGTTCTCACTGTAGATGCTGACGTTCCTGATGTTAGCTCGGCTGGCGTCTCTGTGTCCTGCTGCTGTCCTCCAAAGACTGGACAGACTGATCGAACCACTGAGGGCCACCTGCACCACCAAGGTGAGGAAACAGACTGAGGATACTCCTTTGTGTTCTGACCTTTATTAATTATTATTGTGAATTGTCTGTGTACAAAAAGAAGCTTCACAGGTTTTCTGTGTCAGAAACATTTTACTGAGTTTATAAGTAAACAAACATGAAACTGGCCCCTCGATCTTGATACGTAATCAACCTTTAATCTTAAAATATCATTGAGAAGAGTGTCCAGATATCTATAAACATAAATAAGTTGTATGTCACATGACCTTAAAGTATAGTTTTGTTATACTATTGGCTGAAAGAGGCCACCTAGTGTGACAAAGTGGTTACTGAAGTCAGCCATGACCTTACACGTAGCTTTTCTTTTCTCTTTTTGTTGGAAAACATTAACCCGTTAGTTTTTTTACTTGTAGAAGTTTCAGTAATATTCATAAAGACTAATTTCTGTGATGAAAGTTGAAACTCTGTTTTAAACAAAAGTTATATCAATGTAATAAACCAAAATTTGTAAATCCATCAAGAATTCAGCGTGTTATGAGTTTAGTGAGTGAATCATTTAACTTCCCTCCGACTACAGCACAGGGAACCACAGCAGTCCCCTGTCCAAAGATGGCCACCACTTAATGGTGCTGCAGACTCTGCCTTAAGCCGTCTTAAGCGTTCTTATGTATATCTATGAACCACCCTCACAGATATCTTTTTTCCAAATGTGAAATTTAGTTTCAGTGCATGCAGCTCTGTCAGCTCTGAATTGAAGCCCCCCCCCTCTCCTCCTCCTCCTCCTCCTCCCCCAGGTGAAAGCAGGGTCAGTGAAGCAGGAGTTTGAGAAGCAGGAGGAGCTGCGGCGCTCTGCCATGCGCGCTGTCGCCGCCCTGCTGGCCGTCCCCGAGGTGGAGAGAAGCCCCAGCATGGCCGACTTCGCCAACCAGATCAGAACCAACGCGGACATGGCTTCCATCTACCAGAGCGTCCAGGGGGGGGAGGGAGGGGGCATGGCACCAGCAGAGAGCATGGACATCAGCTGAACACGGAGCAACTCGAAGAAAAGAGTTTTATTATGTTTGTTTTTTAAAAGAAGGGGCTAAAAATGCAGGAAATAAAACAGCATGGGAATAAAACCACAGCTGTTTTCCCTTTGATTCTTTTTTTTTTAGTTGAAGTTTTTCTCCACTGGAAAAATAAATCTGTGATTTGGGAAACTTAAATAAAACTTTTGTCATCTTTTCTATTCCTCTGGTGGTTGGTCTGGGTTAAATGACTGCACCACTTTTGACACCTCAGAGCATTGTGGCTCTGCAACAACATCTTCTTGTACATCCCCTAAAACAATGTGCACTTTGACTCAGAAGGGAAATGTGGGCGGTGAGGTTTAGCTTCTGGAGAACACAACACGGAAACCACATCAGGGTTAGACCCAGGTGAGAGAAAACAACACGAAGACACAAGAGCAGCTGTGTTTAAAGCATCTGTCCTCTTCAAGATTAATGCTCAGGGATTACACAGTAAAAATTAAAATCAAGAAGATGATTTGATACTAAAAATCTGTCAAAAATCAACTTGTCTTGTGATTCTTGTTTTAAAAGTCAGTGTTCTTATTTGTGTTCTTTAACTGCAGCTCAATGAAGTAAATGAGAGTTAGGCATGCCGCATGTTGTGATGTTAAACAGCATGAATTAAAGCAATAACAGAATTCAATTAGTGTATTTTCACAAAACAAATGTGAAAATCAAAGACATCAAAAAAATAAAACAGAAGTGGACAGACACCATCTCAGCTGAACTGTTGAACATTAAGGACACTTCTATAAATAGACACAGCTGCTTCTTGACTTCCTGTTGAAGGCTTGACACTGAAACTCGAAGAACTGCACCTTTAAAAGAACAAAAACCTGTTTGAAAGGGAGTGAATCTTGTTTTCTTGGCTTTCAGTTTTTAAAGAAAAAGGAACATTTTGTGTCACAAATCATTTATTGTATCATACACACAGGTCATGGTCTGTTTTCTTTATCTGGAGAAACAAACATCACTGAGTACAAAAGTCTTTTATAAAACAATGTCTACATTTCTGCAGCAGCATCACCAGCACGAAGAGTTTTATTCACATTCCTCTCATCAATGCACCTTTTCCTCTGCACACACATTGTGCTCTTTTGTGTCAGTTTTATACTACTTTCACAATGCATAATAGGAAACAATAAGCGTTAAGTAGTACAGTGGGAGAGATTCAACTGATGTGATGTGTTTCCTGATATTCGAGCTGCACTTTAAAAACAGAATATTTGTTAAAGTTGGAAGGTTTAGAAGTGCAGAAAAGATCAATAATCTAATCTTCCACTAAAAATCTGCAGCTTCAGGTCACACCCATATATTTAGAAACACCTATTTTACAACATATTTATACCAAGCTGAGGTATCTCAATTTCTGCCATGCTTCTTGATATAAAAACAATTTTGAGAATAGTTATAGATTCTCGAGAATTATATAACAGATTTAGGAGACTAAAGTGATAACTTTTTTATCTTTAGTTACCCTTTATTTTGAAGGGTGGATCAGTCCCACGCCTGAACTGTGGATCATTTTTTGGTTTCAGATTCTGATTTAGGGGTCATCAACAGCTGTTGTATTTATCAGGAGACAGACTCCATCTGTTGAGCAGAAACAGACTCAGGTCATGTTTCTATAAACACTGTTTGTCCTCGGCTGTTGAGTTTACCGTCACAAAAAGATTGATGTTCCATATTTCAGTGCAGGCAGCTGGATGTTCTCCTGATATCACCATGTATGAGTCTTAACAGAGATGTAAAAACAGTCTGTGATAAAAACTTTTTTCTTTATGTACACTTAAAAATGTAATTGTAAATCTTACTTAAAACAAAAAGTTACTGTAACTTATTTCAGCTCACTCTGTTGAGTCTGCTCGCTTAAACTTAGTAAAGACACCTTTTTTTGTTGACTTTTCTTGAAACAACTCAGGAAACTGTCGGCCCCAAAATTTCCAAGTAAAGTCAACCTTAAATTTTAAGTTGTTAAAGCTGAAAATAACTGAGTTCTGACAACTCATGTCATGGCAGTAACCTAAATCAAATGAGTTGATAACCAAACGCTGTAACCGTGAGTGATGAGGGCACACAGTGGACATGAGACCCTGCTGTACATAGGTGAATCATACACAAGTCACCTATGCTCAGTAGTGTAGACTGGCTGTAGACCAACATCCCCTGGTTGCATTACCATAATGTACAGTCATACATCATAATTCAACACTTAGTACATGATGGGCAGTTTTAGTGGGCAAAAGAATATGCCTGTTTAAATGAGAGGCTAATGCAAAACAGCCACAGGAATTTTCATCGCGAGTTCTACAGAAGAAAATACCATTATTTGTTGATGTCCTTGACAACCAGTCTATGCTGTCAACAACTGGTGGCCCACGGGGCTTAGGCAACCAGTCTATACCAGGGCAAGAACAGCCTATGTTACCTATGTAATGTATCCATGTACAGCAGGGTCTCATATATCCACAGCCTGCCCTCCTCACTCATGGTCAACCTGAGGAATGATTTTGCGTTGACCAGATTCAAGGTTACTGCCATGACATAAGTTATCAGAACTCAGTTCTTTTAGTTTTAACAAATTAAAAAGTAATGATCTACTTTTCTCAGAAATGTTGAGGCATTCAGTATTCTGAGTTTTTTTCAAGTCAACTAATTACATTTTTTAGACTGCTTTACTGATGCCAAATCATAACTTCAAATCATTCAATCATGAAAAAATTGTACACTCAAAGCTTAAACCTTGCATATATGAACATTAAGTCTTGTTTATTTTTTATTCTATTCTTATAAATATCTTTCTGATTATTAAAGTTAGTAATTTGTATAAGTTCCAAATAAATCATAACTTAAATCTTGTCAATAAAGGACTTAAGAGTGACAAATAAGAAGTCTAAAAACATAAACTCAACTTTGCTCACCTAAATCTAGGAGTTTATTCTAATTAAGTCCTCCTTCTCACACATCTATTGTCATATTTTATTTTTTGAAAGGATTTTAATGAAACAAAATATGATGACTTTGTGATTTTCTCTTTTTCCTTGAGAGCACAAATTAATTTGCCTAAATTAAAGTTATTTTAACAAAATTCTGACCTGATGTAATTTTTGAAACGATTTTTCTTAAATGTATTAATTTTTTCCTCTCCCGAATGAGTTCTAGTTTACAGTATTTTGGTAAAATTGACTTTCTTTCTTAACTACCCAACTTTGCCCTAATGTAGTCATTAATTTTGTCCCATTCATTTTTGACATTTTCCTCATACATTCGTTAATCCTGAATTTAACCTTGTGGATCTGCAGGTTTATTGTCCCCCATAGTCATTATTTTACAACCTTACATAGTTAGCTATAGTTACATTTGTATTCTTGTATGAAAAATTTCAGATATTTTCATCTTTACTGTGGCTCTAACAGTGAGGATCACGGAGCTGTTCATGATTTGAATTTCATAGATTCATCTGTAGCCTTTGCTGCATCCACAGAGTTTCGTTAAAATCATTTTCTCGACCAACTTAGACACACTGTTCTTCATGATGAAATATGATGGTGATTAATCATCAAGTCCCACAGAGTGAGTTACTTCTTGTTGACGGTTGAGTAGAGAGGCTCCTCTGAAGCTACAGGTTGATGGTTGGTGAGTGTGTCAGCTGGACTTAGTTTAACAGAAGAGTATTCACAGGTGGAGGAGCTGGGTTTGAGGGTCACTCCATCACCAGCAGCTTTGTTAGAGCTCTGTCTGAAGTCGATGGTGGAGTAAAGCAGTGAGGCAGAGGGGTTTCTGGGAACATCCACTGTGGCATAAACCGTCCTCTGGATCTGGATTGGGTCTGGATTCTGGATGCGCTCAGGTATCTCCTCATAGATATAATTCTATCAGAAAAATAAAGAGTAGACAACAGATCAAATTCAGTCTAAAGAACAAAAGTGATGAATCATTAAACTGATGGGGATCTTTTGTTTTTACTTTAACACATGATTTATTTTTGGGTACTTTTAGTTTTATTTGCTGGCACAGTGAGAGACAGAGAAACACTTTGCTCCTCTCTTTCCTCCCCCTGACACTTTAGAAGTGAGTGACAGTTGAACTGAAATGAAACTTCCTGCTGTGGTCTTAATGTTCTCACAATGTATGTTACTGTACCTTTAAGAGATTTTTGGGGCGGCCCACACATTTCTGTCCATTTACCTCTTTGTTGTGCTGTGCTCCTGCTCCTGCTCCTGCTCCTGCTCCTGCTCCTGCTCCTGCTTCTGCTCCTGCTCCTGCTCCTGCTTCTGTCCCACTCCTGGAGCGATTGAAGAAACCTGACACAAATGAAAACAACAGGGAAACTGAGACTCTATGAAATTCACTGAACATGTGCCTCACTTTAAAAAGAGCACATGATCAGACAAGAGCTTAGATACACGTGTCAGCTCATTTCTGTTTTCTCAAAAGTACATGACTGTCAGTGAGTATCACCACAAATCAACAAAGATAAACTTTCAGACATTTGATTCCACATTTAGTCTGCTCACAGGCCACACAGACGTCTGATTTGACCCTTTTTTTTTTTTACTTCAAAGAATGAGGATGTCCTCATTGTGGTTTTGTTTGTGTAACCTTGCAGAGCAGATGGACCTGCCTGATTCATTTTCTCAAATCCTGCAGATCCTAATGAAGATCCTACACTAGTGAAATATTTCCATGGTGGATAAATAAAACTGTCCGTCTGGCGTGTCAGGTTAGTTTTTATGCTGTGTAGGTGATAAATCTCTTACGTTTGTAGATTAAGACTGAAAGTGACAGGAGGATCAGCAGCAGGATAACACACACGACCACGTTGACGAGCTCAGAGCCGACTGCAGGAAAAATCAAGTCAAACAGGCAACTCTGAATTTGATTAAAGATCTTAAAAAGTCCTCCTTCTTTTGCTCTGTGAGTTTTCTCACCTCCTCCTCTCCCATCAGGACTCTCTTTAGATGTTGGGGTCAAGTGGGTGGTGGAGACAGAAGTAGACGATGGTGATGGAGCTGAAAGGAACAAAAGCACCTCCATTAAAAATCATAGGAGTTAATGAACATTGGTAAATTACTCTTAACCTTGTTTGACCTTGTGAATAATAGGTGGTTAGGTGAGGACTGATAGTTTCAGACAGAGTTTTGTGGGACGGATGCACGACTTACAGGAAACACACTCAGCTCAGCTAACAGTGTTTTCTACGGAGCCCCTAAAGGGACAAGAAAAGGTAAAAATAATAATAACAATTTCACGTGCGCACGTAAAACTTTCGCGTGCGCACTTGAAACTTTTACGTGCTCACAAGAAACTTTTACGTGCTCACCTGAAAAGGTTTCAGGTGAGCATGTAAAAGTTTTAGGTGCACACCTGAAACCATAGTGCGCACCAGAAATGCTTCAGATGCTCACCTGACAATTTTCTTCTCTACAAAATGACAATAAAAGAGTAAGTGCGTGCGAATCATCACCTGTACCACCACGTCTGTTTCGACGTAAAGGATTCACCGCTTTGGATCGTGTGTTTGATTTTTGTAGAGGGACAGCTTCAAACATCTGGCCAGCTCTGTGGCTATCTTTGGATGTACACAAAATGTCACCTAAAACTTTTAGGTGAGCACCAGAAAAGGTTTCAGGTGAGCACTTGAAATTTTCAGGTGAGCAGGTAAAAGTTTCAGGTGAGCACGTAAAAGTTTCAAGTGGGCACGTGAAAGTTTCAGGTGAGCACGTGAAATTATTATTATTTTTTTTACCTTTTCTTGTCCCTTTAGGGGCTCCGTAGTTTTCTCTAATTTTTTCTATTTTTTATTGGGGGCTGTGGGATTGTTTATACCTGATTGTAAAGCTCTGTGTCTTACTTTATTGCATGAAAAGTGCTCTTTTAATAAAGTTTGATTGATTGATTGATTACTCAGAGTATAAGATGACACTGGCTGTTTATGTAACTCAGAGCCAAACAAACACTGATCTAAGCTACTGCTGTTCACCAGGCTCAGATCCATCTGGAGAAACTAGATCTCAAACTAACTCCAGAAGTGATAAAGTGACGTTTCATGCAACACTTCAAGACTCGATGAAAACCTCTTTTTTTTCTTTGGTGATCTAAACAGGGCTTAAAGAAGAGTGACCAAACATCCACTTTGCCCGGACATGTCCTCCTTTTTGGTCGTAAGTTAATGTCTGGGCGGATTTTACAAAATTCCCCATAAGGTCTGAGGTTTTCTCAGCTTATTCTACAGACCATTGATATTAATAATAAAGCAAAGCTGAACTGGGACACTGACATTATTCTGATGCATCAACCTACCAAGATATTGAGCAGGAAAAACATGCTCTGACTGACTCTCAGACAGAAAATGCTGAAGTGGAAATGATCTTTACAGACTAACTTCAGATATACGGTAGTATACAATATTTTTTGACAAATAGTCAAAATATTGGGTTGAAGTCAAATTTTGAGATAAAAGTCGAAACTTGGGGATAAAAAGAAGAATTTATAAGATATAAGTCAAAATTTTGAGAAAGTCATGATTATAATAAAAAAAAGTCAAAATTCGGAGATGAGCAAAATGGTCACAATAATGTATAAAAGCTAAAATGTTAAGATTAAAAGTCAAAATTTTAGGGAAAAAGGCTTAAGTATGAAAAGTAGAAGGTTGGGGATAAAAGTTAAAATTTTGAGATTAAAAAATGTCTTTTGACCTCACAACTGTGACTTAATATGGGCACACACATAAAAGAAAACCTTCATCAAAGTCAGCTTTCATTTTTATATTTTTAACTGGCCTCTAAACATTATTTAGATTCTATAATTAAAAAAAAAATGTTTGCTTCAAATAGGAAAGGAGTGTTTCACGTAAGCATTTGGGTCATAAAGCTACTTTGAATGTCTTTGGGTATTTTTGCTGGATCTCAAATAGGCTGAAAAGGGGTTCCTCTTTTTGGGTTTTAAAATGTGGTCATCCTAGTTTTAAGGAATAATTTGCACATTAAGAATTTAAAAAGATTGATTAGTGCTGAGAAACACTTATACATTTGAAATGATTTACATGTGGGGACCCAAACTTACTTGAGCCAGGTCAGTGGATCTGGTTTAGAAGGAATAATATGAGTTTTGGGGGGACAGAACAAAAATGAAATAATGAAAAACATTTAAAAAAACAACAATGTATCAATAGCAAACAACAAGTGACAAAGATGTTTGATTTGGGGCTATTTACCTCCTTGTTCTCGTAATAATTGGTGCAGTTGGTGCTGAGTATTAGGTCTAGTCTTTAGTCTTGGCCTGAACTCAACTCAAAACCACACATGAATAAAATGTGAGTGGAACCAGAGGAGGGGAGCTGAAGTTTGCATGAAGCACCAAACAACAAAGAACAACAGTTTCTGAATCCACTCTTCAATATTGTTGCTGTTAGTGAATTAATTTCTCTAAAGTTTCATTAGAATTTTCTGTCTAAGGTTGTAACAATTGTAAAGTGAAACCTCCTGCATGAGGGATGTTGAAGGTATATATGAGCTCATCCTTGTGCCACTATGACAAACAAAAACCAAACCACTTCCTCTGTCACTTTTCTCCTCTCATGTTACCATGGTTACAAACAAATGTTATTCTCACTGTGGTTTCATCTTTTTTTTCTAACTCCAGCAGACTTTCTGCTGCTCTGAGTCCTTTCTGAAAATTAAAAAGGGCATGTTCCCCAAAATGGATCGTGTTTATCATTTGCTCTTGATCTGTTTTACTCTACTTAACTAAAGATCTTCACACTCACCTACAGTCATGAAGAATCTGTGGTAGAACACGTTACTGTGACTCTTGTTGGTACTTTTTGCTCCACACCAGTACGTCCCACTGTCCTTTGCTCTTACATTTCTCACTGTGATGGTGATATTTCTCTCCTTTGGTTTATCCCTCATGGAAAACCTTCCATTGGTCTTATTGTTGCTGCTGATTAGAGTCTGACATACAGATGGATCCTCCCCCTTGCAGATGAATTTAGTTATAGGAGCACTTTTAAAGTATGTACACCAGTGTGAAAAAGTCTCTCCAACAGCTGCATTTCTTCTAAAGTCCTGATGTATATCTGTATGGAGACAGACAGCACTGAAAGTATTTTAAACATGTTAAAAGAATCCCCTTTATTTTCAGAAGTGTCAGAGGAGTGCAGCTCACCTTCAACCTTTAGATTTATTTCTCTGACTCCAGCTCTAAATCTCTCAGATTTGAGTCCACACCAGTAGACGCCCTGATGCTGTGAGGACACTTCACTGATGGACACACTGAAGCCTGAGCCTCTGTCAGTTTCTCTGAGAGTGAATTTCCCACCTGATAAATCATCCTCACAGACGGACTCTGTCTGCTTTTGGAGCTTTGTGAGTTCTTTACACAAAAACACTTTATCAGAGTCATATCTAAGGTCTGGGTATTCACATGTGATGGTGGTTTTAGATGTGTTGTAAGCTGTTTGAATGAAAGGTCTCTTGCACAACAATCCATCTGGAAAAAAAAGCAAAATACAGGAAAGTTAACTGAGATGGATCAGCTGTGAAGAAAAAAAACTTAAAACAGCTTCAAACTCATACAGAGTCTCGTGGTGGCAAGATGAGAAATAAAAGAGAAATGTGGAAGAGAAATAAGTTGAAGGGAGTTTGAAGAACAAATATTTTCTCTATCATGACACCAGATGTAGAATATATAAAGACATAAAACATGTATTTTGTTTTTATCTTTTAAGCAGAGAATAAATATTCACATCATTTCGTTATGTTGTGTTTATTCTTGTTGAGACACTTGAAAAACGCTAGAAAAGAAAAAGTGTTTCTTACCTGAATCCAGACTGAGTTTGATGGTGTCAGTGGGTGAATTATCATATCCACCAAATCTACAGCTCCACTCCCCAGCATCCTGAGTCTGAAGCTGTTTGATGAACACTGTCATGTTTCCTCCACTTCTGTCATGGTACACAGAAACTCTGCCCTTTGTTATTTGCTCATCTTTTTGGGTCATTTTTATAAACTGACTTGTTTTATTTTTAAGATTAATATTTCCATAGTATTTCTCTGGGTGAGGATGTTGGCAGGTGAATTGAACCCATCCTCCCAGACATCCCTTCACTTGAGTGGAGGCCTCACAGCCTGAGGATGAGAGAGAAAAGTTGTGGTCATGTCAGACACTGAGAGACTTGTTTGTCTTCACTGAGTTTCCTCACCGAGATCAGGTAGAGTCAGAGCAGCTGACAGTTTTTCTGAGTCCAGGACAGACTGAGCTGCTCCTCTACAGCAGTGGTTCCCAAAGTGGGGGTCGGGACCCTTTGGGGGGTCGCGAGACATCGATAGGGGGTCGTGGAATGTGTCCCCAAATTGAAAACCATAAACAATTCCACATTTAATCCATTATTGTAAGGATAAAACCAAAATAGGGGTTAAAGATAATATAAAATCATGCAAACAGAAAATGTTTCATCGGTTATTCACATTTCTTCGTTTAAGTTTGATGCAGTGAACACAGCAAAGTGCACATTAGTGGGTAAATTTTCTACCGATGAGTTAAATTAAGTATCCTCAGGGTTTTTTTGTTTGTTTATGTCTGTTTTTGGATTGGCCCATTAGTGTCGTACCACAGCAGTCTCTAACGCTGCTATTTTGGGGGTCACAGGCTGAAAAGTTTGGGAACCTTTGCTCTAGAGGACACATGCTCTCCAAGGTGCTCATACACATTTAAGCTAGGATTTTTTTTTTTTCATTTATTTGCACAGGGGTAAAATGAAATCATTTTGAACTCTAAGTCGGATAAATTTAAAAGATTAAGGACAAGCTGAAAATGAGACTCAAATGTTGTACTTTAAAAAAATAAATCTAACTAATAAAAACTATTTGAGCAGATTGTGTTTTCTGTCAGAGGATCAAATGCTGCCACCTCCAACCCTGTGTCCACAAATACTGACCTGTTGTTCACCTTTGCAATTACACATGAAACCAGACTTAAATCTCACATAGATGCTGTTTTTAATCTTAAAGCCATATGTCAAAGCCTTTTTGTTTTGTTTGTGTGTTGTTTTATCCCATCATGCAGGTTTGAAGTAACCTGACACGCCGGCCAGACAGTTAATGTGTCACATAGTGTTTTCACTCGTGTGTGGAATGTAAAGACGTCCATAAATTCAAATAGAAAAGTACCCTGTTTTACTGTGAAACTGTGTTAAAACAACGGAATTAATAAATATAAACGTGATAAATGTTATTGATTTGATCTAACAGGGTCTTGTTGGCACTTTTTTTCTGTACATTTGGACAGCTATGATGAATTTATGTATGCATCAAGTGGGGTACTAAAATAAAATTACGCATAAAATTAGGCCACATTTGATGTTGATATCGAACAGTTTTGGTGTAAGAGTGCATGTATCAGTATCAGGTGATAATATATCAGTATCAGAAATGAGAAAGTTGGACATAATCAGAATATTGGATATCGGCAGTAGTCAAGTTGTAAAAAAAAGTCAGGGGGGATGGTGAATTTTTATTGTGCGGAACAGATATGATGCACTAATGCAAAATTTAGGTGCACCACCTCATTGCATCACCTTTTTATCACTCTCCCTAACTTTCATATCATGTGAATGACATTTAAACAAGAATAATATGTAGAGGAATGCTGGTCTTAATATTATGCACAGTTTTATATAAAAAGAAAAATAAAGTGCTCTAAATCCTACTCTGAGCTGAAAGTGACATTTGTGACACATGTGATTTATGTTTGGTGAACAACAACTCCTTTCCTCTAAATTTACAGAGTGGTGGGGGACCTTTCCTGTTTTTGGTGTTACTTGAAGGTTTGCCTTTTTATCTGGACTTAAAACTACTTTAGATTTATTCAATTGGTTAATGTATATTTATGTGTTATTCATTATTATGATAAAATAACACACTGGAATATATCTATATAACCACAGTTTATCAAAGTTGTTAACCCTGTGGTGTATAGTAGTCACTACAGTGGACACCAATTTAAAAGTTATTTACTCCTAAATTCAATGGTTCATGTGGTGGAAATTCATATTAACCTGTGTCAGGATATTTTTATTCTTCTTAGGGCCTGAAAATGTTCAATTTTCATTTTTTCCCCGCAAACATATATATTTTTAAAACAGTTATAGACAAACATTTGAGGGTGAAAAATCTTATAAACTATGAATTATTCAGTGGTAAAATGGATGAAAAAGAGTTAAAATGTTCTGCAAAGCATTAAAAAAAGAGTATTCATACGGAAGCGTATTTTCGGAAGCGTATTGCTGCCACAATAGAAAAAAAAAAAAAAAACGAGTTATCTCAAAATTTTGTGATACCAAATCACAATGTTATAAGGTGATTATGTTGCTAAACTCCTGTTTGAATGTGGAAACTGTATAGAGAATTGCATGTGACTCGCTTCAGATGATTAAGTTAAATTCTTATTCATGCTTAGGTTAAGACATGGAGAGTTTCTGCAGTTATTGACTTTATGTGGACAATATAACAATAAGTTTGCAAACGCTTAGATGTATTTTGAAATGAATGAGGCTCTACAGGAGGGATAATCAGCCCAACCTTCTGGAAGTAGAACAACAACAAAAAATTCGAGTTATCTCAAAATTTTGAGATAATGAGTTATCTCATTAATAACAACATGAATGTTAATATTTTTGTTAATAATAATAATAATAATAATAATAATAATAATAATAATAATAATAATAATAATAATAGTAATAATAATAATCATAATAATAGATTTAAACAAATAAAACCAGTCAGACCTTTTATTTGAATGTTTAAGTTAGACTTTAGAAATATTTCACTTAGAGTGCTAGATTATAACTTCAATATTATAATTCTAGCACTTCAGAATTCTAGAATTTGGAAACAAATTAGAATGGAATTCTAGCTTTTACTCAGAGTTCTGACTTTAATATCTGACAAATTATAAAGATGTAATAAAAACATCCAATAACACTTTTTTGTGGCTCGAATCCTTTTAGACACATAATGATAACATTGGTGAATTTGAGGAGGTTTCTTTCTTTTTTTTTTTTTTCCTAACATTGAATTATTAAGCTACAGGAAATAGGTTTCATCACTGAAGAAGAGGAACAGTCAGTCTTCATGGCTCAGTGAGGGAACACATTGTGTCGAGACGAACTAGGACTGTCTAGGTCAGACCCAATTTCTTTCGACCTCAAACAACACCTCAGAGTCCATCTTATTTCATTGAGTGGACAGTAGTCACTCTCGTCGTCGTCCTTTTTCGGAGAGTAGAATTCCTCCTTGGATGCTGAAATGCTCTTTCAAAGACTTGACTTTCTTCAGTCACTTCCTCTTTTTTTCTGTGCTCTGGTTGGTCTGCAGCGTCTGCACAGCCCCGTTTCCTGAGATCATCTTCATGTTTGGATGAAGTTCAGCGCCTCCATCTCATCCTCCTGCTCCACTCTTTCTGCACTCAACCTGAATACTTTTGTCTTTGAGTCTTTCACACTCTGAACTCTCTTATAATCCTGGTTACTGAAGCTGAAATGAAGCTTCTGCTCAAACCTGCTGCTCTGTTTCACTGTCAGTGATAAAGGAAATGAAGTCACCACAAAGTTTTGGTTATTTCCGTTTAGTGTAGATCACTCTGATACTGTTTTGTGTACGAGAAAACAGACAAAAGAAATAGGGGTATTAAATATTAGACATGAACTGTATATGATCTGATGAATTACACTTGAATAATCTTCACAAGTTACACAGAGAAACTTCAACCAAGTGGAAACTTTCTGAAAACTTTCACTTCGGTCTCACGTCAAGGAACTTACAGGTGATCTCCGACAAAGGTTTTCACTCAACCAGAGGTATCTCGGGTCTCGTCTTTGTTTATAGAACTGCCGGAGAAACCAAAGAGAAATCGAGTGTAGAGATAAATTCCGTTTGTGGACAGTACTGTCTATTGAGTGGACAAAGTAAATGTAGTTCGGACTGATGCAGAATTGAAGGTGTGTCCTTCTTGGAACAGGTGACAGTTACTACTGTAAACTCTGGTCTATAAGCTGATGCTTTTTAACCCTGTGGCTTAAACAGTGATGCGCAGAGACGACCCTGATGACTGCTGGTCTTTCAAGGAGGGGAAGCTAATTTTTTCTTGACCTACATCATAAATCTGCATTTATCTGCAGCTTCAGTTTGTCACAGGAAACAGAGAAACATTTGAGCAACACTTGTTTATCTCCAGCTCTGCTTTTAGGAAATGAAGTCACTACAAAGTGTTGGGGTTGTTTCCTTTCAAGAATAGATCATTGTGATGTTGTTATGTGTTCGATTAAACACAAAACACAAAAAAAGATCATTATATATAACACATGCACTGTGTATGATCTGATGAATCTTTACAAAGGAAATCACTTACTTTTTCTTCACTTACATTTAAAAACAGAAAAACTGCATAGCTGTATCTCTCAGATTTTTGAATGTGAAGAAGTTGCACAATATCATTTGTAACCACCTAAAACTTGTGACGGTGTAAATCTCAGGGAGATAAACATGAATATTTAAAATAAAAGAAGGAAAGGAATTCTTTTGTTTGTTGAAATAAGGAGTGTAAAAGTGACCATACCTTTACACACCCAGATTACTTTTTTCTTTTAATTTACACAGACCCATTGGCTTCCAATATTTACTGTCCTACACAGCACCTCCACTCCCCTCACGGGCCGCCTTTTCAACTTGACCACACTCTCACCCTCTCTCTTTAACCGACAGCTCGGCACCTGATAGGAAAATACCACGTGTTTATAACTGAAATAAAAGTACAAAACGGAAAGTAAGTTGACCGGAGCAAGGATACGCTGCGTGCTTTTGGAGTACGGCCACACTCTTTGTGTCACCGGAGGTCGCCGACGCACGGAGAACAAAGGAGCTGGATTTCCCTCCCAAAGCTCCCTCTCTGCATCCCGGTGAGATCGTGTCCTTTTTTTGTCTTTTTGCCTGGTATACCAGAGGTTTATGATCGATCATATTTTTTTTCCATTGGTTGAACTGTTTTTTTTACCCATTTCTGAGTGGAATTACTTTTTGTTTCCGAGCTTGACGCGTCTGGACTTTGCGCAGCATCGGCTGAGGATTTTCGTTTAAGAACTCTTTTTCTTTTGGACTATTTGGGACTGACTTTTTATGTTCGTTTGAGGGGAATTTAAGTTTGATTTACAAGTTATTAAAAGCACGTTTTGAATTTGACTTTGTTTGATATTGCCTGTTTTGAATGTGACGGGTGAGGTGATTTAGAGCGTCTCGCCACTTCCGAAAAAAAAACTTACAATATTGAAAACCCAAAGAAGACTTCACAAATGGAAACTTATGCTCTGAGTCTAGATCATAAGAAATTAAACGTAAACAATGCAAAGCATAACGTCTTCTAATATAATTTATCCAGAGCAAAATCATAGGGGAGGAACTCACACCACTGCGTCTACTTTACAAGACTCGCAATGTAACTAATGTGGAGTCCGTACATAACCTGCTTTTGGAGGTAAAGTTGTTTTTTTTCACTTTGGATGAAGAATAATGACAACAATGATTTTTCTTACAACAAAGGAAGTGCTGCAAATATCCCTGGTTTTGTTGGTGAAGATTTTCGCAACTTGTACTTTAATGTGGGTTTTTACAAAACCATAAAAAGTCCCTCTGAGATGTGGTGAACATGTGAATTGTAGTGTCTCTCTCATGATTATATACGCAATAAGTTACTTGGTGAATAGACTAAACCAAAATTTAGGTGAAAATTAAGTGACGAGGTATTTACTCCGGATATTTACAAATCACCTCTAACTCTGAGTTTGTTTAAAGACCTCAGTGAAATACTGATAATCATGGTGTGTTTATTCACTTCACATCTACAGTAACAGAGTTTACCCACAGATTTACATGTTGTAGTAAAGTATTGACCACCAGACGTCACTGTTGGTGTTTACACCACAGACTGTTCAGCACTAACATAATGTGCAGTACTTCTGCTCATTGTCATTAAAGAGGAGTTACAGCAGTTTGTTCAAACTGCTTTTTATCTTTAACACTGGGAATAGTTTGGACTTCATTTTCGTTTTTACATGAAAGTACATTGAAGCTGTTTTCTCACATTATTTGAGAGACGAGCTTCAGAGAGTCAGTCAGTTGTCTTTGTTAGTGCTGAAGTAAAAATAGCTGCTACTTCTAGCCTGTTCTTATCATCTGTTTATCAGCTTCATCTAGGTTTTAACCTCAGGATGAATGTGGAACATAAAGTGAATATAAGAGGTCCTACAACTGAGCTGTGTGGGACACCAACACAGAAACCACAGTATGACCTCATGTCTTTAAGATGTATAACCACCTCCTGATTGTTGGGTTCAACTCCATCTGATTTTGTCATGAATAAGTTTGAAATAGACATTTGGACATAAGAATTATATGAGTTTGTCTCTGTCTGTCTGAGCTCGGTCCAGGATGAAACTGGAGGTGAGAGGAGAGTAATCAGTGAACAGAACACCATCCCGATGAGAAATTTAAAAAAAAAGAGAGAAATAAATAAAAGGTGAACAACAAAATAAAGATAACACATTTATTAGTTAACCATTAAACAATTCTAACTGCAATAAGATTGAATGAGTAAAATCAAACATAGCAGAATTTTTAAAAAACAAGGCTATTACAGAATGACGGCTTATTTACAAGCAAACATAATTTTAGTTGGAGTAACTGATCTGGATTTAGACGGTAAGTGTTGGCATTTGCTAGTGGCACTTCACCAACACCCCCCCTCAATATCTTTACATGATTTGCAGATGAAAAAAATCTGTTTTCTTTTCGGGTGTTTTAGAAAACTCATTTCAGCCTTTGTCTGACACACTTCAGGTGCTGTCTCTTTAAGGTTCCCCCATCAGTGACTCCCTTCCCTCTGATTGGACAGCCCCTGGATGCCTTGGTGTTTGAGGTTTAACCCCTGCAATCTGTGTCATCTACCAATATGGAGGTCTTTCTGTGATGACCTCATTATCATCAGAACACCATCTCAATGAAAAAATGAAAAAAAAAGAAGAAGATAAATAATTCATAAAAAGTTAACCATAAAATAAAGATACTTTTATTTATTAGTTTATCATTTACCGATTCTTGCCACAATAAGATTGAACGAGTAAATAAAAACATGGCAGCATTTGAAAAACAAAGCTGCTACAGAATGATGGCCTATTTACAAGCCAATATTATTTTAGTTGGACCAACTGTTGGCACATGCGAATAGGACTCTCTTTATAATAGCTGCGAATAGCTGTCTCTTTAAGGTCTTTAAGGTTCCCCCATCCATGACTCCCTTCCCTCTGATTGGACGGCTCCTGGGTGCCCGTGGAGTGAGGTGCTGTAGGTAGGCCTTGGTGTTTGAGGTTCGCCCCCTCCAACGTGTCATTAACCAGTATGGAGGTCCTTCTGTGATGACCTCAATCTTTTCAGCAAGTCACGTGAAAATCATGAAGATCTCGGAGAAATGTTTCTTTACATGGAAGTTAAGAGTTTGGGAAAGCAGAATACTAGCTATTTAGACTCTAACAGTTGGATTTTTCTAACATCCTGCTGACAAAGAAATAAAAAAAGCACAATCAAAGCTAGATTTTTTTCAGTAAAGGAGATACATTTTGTTTCATGAACTCCTGACAGAGTTAGTTTTTCCTCATTGTTTCTTCTTGACCTTGGAGTGAAGAGGATCCTCTGAAGCTCTGGATGGACGACTGTCCTCCGTGTCAGCTGGACTTTGTTGTTCAGAAGAATATTTTCAGGTGGAGGAGCTGGGTTTGAGGGTCGGTCACTTGAAGGAAAGTCAGCTGCAGCATGAACCGTTTTTATGGGTCTGAGTTCTGCTAAAACTCCTGTATCTCCTCGTAGGCTCCATCCTGCAAGTGAAAAGATCATTTTTATCAACTTTTCTTTTACTCATGGTTAGTTTTTGGGTGAAGACATTTATTAACAACCAACTGTGTTTACTCTTTTAAATCATATTGACAACAGAAACTCTTTCAGAAATCCAGAGAGTCTAAAAAATAAGTGCTGTCATCATTTCATGTTTTTTTAATCTCCTCCTGGTGGATCACCTGTTCCTGCTGAGTCTCAGTTTCACTGTAAACACGAAGTTCCATGGGGGCTTCTCTCTGTCCTCCTTCAGGGCCATGAAGCTGAAATCTTCTGATTAACGTCTCTTCAGTTTGCTGAAACAACATCATGATTCAGATCAGTGAGAGGTCAAAGGTCAAACTTTGTCAGGTCTGTCATCAAGAGGAGAAGGAAAAAACTTTTATCATGACAAGAGAAAATGCTACGCTACAGTTAGCTTACATTTAAAGTTGACTTCATGATATGAATGAAGTGAAAAAATCCTAAGAATTATTCTGAACACAGACCTCTGCTGCTGCTGCTCCATTTCTTCTCTTTCTTGATCCTGAAAGTCCTGGAAAAACAAAACAGAAAAGGAAAACAAACATCTATTGGCTCTATAAAGAACAATAACACGATTAAGACACATTTGTCTGAGGATTGACATCTATTTTCACTGTGGTTTAGTTGGTACAGTGTGCACAGTTTTCATGTTCTTTTGGTTATAAATCTCTTACGTTTGTAGATAAAGACAGAAAGTGACAGGAAGATCAGCAGCACAGCAACACGAACAATCATAGAGATGATGAACTCAGAGCCAACTGTGGGGAAAAATCGACCGTTATTTGAACTCTGAATTTAATAAAAGCTCTAAAAACATCATCTTCCTGAAAGTTTCCTCACCTTCTCTCTCACCAGGACTTTCTGTAGGAGTCAGAGAAACAGAAGTATCTAAAAGTGATGAAAGGAAGTGAAGATATGTTGACATGAGAAACAGGTTTACAGCATTTAATCAGGCTTTAAATTCTGAGGACAAAGAGACATTTCCTTCACAACAGAATGAGTTCTTGCAGCTTTTAGTTTTCACATCGACCTGCTCATGAGTTTTTGTCACATTTTAAGAAGTGTAGATGGATTTTGTTGTTAAAAACTCAACATGTTTTTCATCATTCAGGTTAAAAACTGTATTTTTTTTTTTTAGAGCTCATTCTTCATTTTCCACTTCCTGTTTAATTTTCTTATCTTGTGTCTCTTTTCTTTTTCGGTCAAGTTTCTGTCAAACTTCTCCCCCTCTGCTGAGAAAGGGGCAAATTAGTGTTGCTCTCCAACCAGGATGACACTTAAGTGTGTGTTTTGGTTCCCAAGGAGCCACTTTAGTGCATATTGATGCTCCAGAAAGCCTAGTTTATGGCCTATTCTTGCCCCCAAGAGGAATCTTTTGCTGGTTTTGGCTCCTAAGACGGCCCCTTCAGCACATGCTCTGGATCCAAAATGACACCTTCACATGTGTTTTGGTGCCCAAGAGTGCACTTTAGGGTTTTGTGTCTCCCAAGATGACACTTAAGCGTTTGTTTTTGCTCCAAAGACGGCACTTTGGGGCACATTTTAACAGTTAGGCCTTTTCTTTTCATGTCCTGCTCCCCTGAAGGTGACAGAGATGAGCAGATGTGCTGGTGATCAGAGAGTCAGTGCTAAGTGTTGACAGAAAAAGTTACACAGTGAAGAAGTCACACATGAAGTCAATAAAAATAATGATGTAAAAAAATATTTGAATGATGTGAAAGTGAGGGTTTGGTGTAAATAACTGACTACTTTGATCACATTTTATTTGAATTCTCTGACAAGCTCATAAAGATAAGTGGATGAAACTATCACTGCAGCACGACAAGTGTTAGAGAAAGTATCATGTTTTCTTCTCTTCTCTCACTGAAATGACCAAAACCACTTCCTTTGTTGATTCCCTCCCCTGTCACCATGGTTCTTTTCTCACTGTGGTTTATTTTATTAACCTCTGACTGACGTTTTGCTGCTCTGAGTCCTTCCTAAAACTCAGAAGAGCCTGTTACCTTAAATGAGTTGTGTTCATCATTTGCTCTTATCTGTTCTGTCTCTAGTTCACTTCATAAATCATGTTGATGACCTGACTCTGAATAGAGGATGTCTCTTTGTCTGATTGGCCCAGTAAAATGGATTCAAGAGCAGTTTCGTTCCTTAATTAACTCCAAATCACTAAAGATCTTCACACTCACCTACAGTCATGAAGAATCTGTGGTAGAACACGTCACTGTGTGTGTTGTCAGTACTTTTTGTTCCACACCAGTACGTCCCACTGTCCTCTGCTCTTACATTTCTCACTGTGATNGGATTATCCTCCATGGAAAACCTTCCATTGGTCTTATTGTTGCTGCTGATTAGAGTCTGACATACAGATGGATCCTCCCCCTTACAGATGAATTTAATTACAGGAGCACTTCTAAAGTATGTACACCAGTATGAAAAAGTCTCTCCAACAGTTGCACTTCTTCTACGTTTATCTGTAGGGAGACAGACAGAACTGAAGGTTTTTAAACATGTAAAAAAAAAAAATCCCCTTTATTTTCAGTTCACAGTCTCCTCACGTCGAGTGGAAGTTGGAAATCTAAATAAAGAGACTGAGGTCGAGATTTAGAGAGTCTAAACTCAGGTGTGGTCATCTGCGGGACTACGACACTCCTGTGAAGTGACTACCTGTGTGACTTCCCTGAACCTCTGTCAGTTTCTCTGAGAGTGAATTTCCCACCTGATAAAACATCCTCACAGACGGACTCTGTCTGCTTTTGGAGCTTTGTGAGTTCTTTACACAGAAACACTTTATCTGGGTCAAATTCCTCTCCTGGGTATTCACATGTGATGGTGGTTGTAGATTTTTTGTACGCTGTTTGAATGAAAGGTCTCTTGCAAAAATCTTCATCTGCAAATAAAAATAGGAATAAAAAATGGGAATGCTGAAAAGTTACCTCAGATGGATCAGTTGTGAAGACAGAACAACACGTCAAACATGGCTACACTGTATCAAATTTCCATGTGAAAAAACAGAAACCAACTGGCAGCAGAGTTACCATTCTATTACTGTAAAATAAACAGTGTTTTACTGTAACAGAAATTAACAGTATTTTACTGTTCATCACCTTTTGACCATGAGTAAAGAGGGCACGCAGTGGACATGAGAGCCTGCTGTACATGGGTGTGTCATGTAGGTCACACGGGCTGTCTGCCCCTTTCAGGCAGTTTAGATCAGTTGTCAAGTGTAAAGACTGAATGTCAAGGATATAATTTAATAATGGTATCTTTAACTGTAGAACTCCAAATGAAAAGTCCTCTGAACACGTTTAATAAGCAGTACATTGGATTACTGTGTATGACTGTAATTTGTGGGTAATACTGCTATCTATGTGCAGCTCTGTCTCATGTCCACTGTGTGCCCTCTTCACTCTTGGTTACACTGCACGTTGCATCCAGCTCTAGAAAAACACCCACCCTTCCACATGACTGTATTTAAATGTGATTTAAAACATTAGTATACTGTTGTGGGTCTTCATGTTCTAGCTTCAAAATACCAGACCACAATGCATTGCTGAGGACGGTACAAAACTGTATTACATGAAAAACAGTAGATTACTGCTGAAAATTGGCTGTAAATCAACAGCGATTGCTTAACATGTCAACCACACACAATCTCTCACAGTGACAAAACTGAGAAACAAAAAAGAAATGTGGAAGATAAATAAGGAGAGGAAAGTTTTATGAACAAACATTTTTCTGTCATGACACCAAACTCAGAATATATAAACATATAGTATGATGGTTTTTTTTTAGTTCTTAGGAAGAATGGATATAAACATTATATGATTTTTACACTGTTATTTTGTTTATTCCTTTTTAAAAAGTTTTACTAGTTTTAGACATGAGGTTCCTGAAAAAACAATGGAAAAGAAAGTGTATCTCACCTGAATCTACACTGAGATCGATGGTGTCAGTGGGAGCATCATTTTTACTGCCAAATTTACACGTCCACGCCCCAGCATCCTGAGTTTGAAGCTGTTTGATGAACACTCTCAGGTTTCTCTCACTTTCACCTTGGTACACAGAAACTCTGCCTTCTGTTTCCCACTCATCAGTTTTTGTACTTTTTGAGGATTTTTGTGTTCCATTTCTTAAATGAACTAATTTGTGCTTTGACGCTGTATCAGGACACCTACAGGTGAAGTCCACCCATCCTCCCAGACATCCCTTCACTTGAGTGGAGGCCTCACAGCCTGTGGATGAGAGAGAAAAGTTGTGGTCATGTCAGACACTGAGAGACTTGTTGGTCTTCACTGAGTTTCCTCACAGAGATCAGGTAGAGTCAGAGCAGCTGACAGTTTTTCTGAGTCCAGGACAGACTGAGCTGCTCCTCTAGAGGACACATGCTCTCCAAGGTGCTCACACACATTTAAGCTAGGATTTTTTTTCTTTTTTCTTTTATTGGCATACAAGTAAAGTAAAATCTTTTCAGAGGCTTTGTCGGATAGAATTAGAAAAATAAAGGATTAGCTGAATGTAAGACAATAGAATATGGTACATTCAAAAGGAAAATTGAAATATAAAAATTGTTTTAGCAGATCTTATTTTCTACAGGACCATCCCCAACCCAGTGCCCACAAATACTGACCCTGTGGTCACCTTTGCAGTTACACATGAACACGTCTGCAAAGACTGAATTCTGCACTCTTTGATTTAAAATGTAGTCTCTTTAGATAGAAGAACTATAGTGCACACACATCTTAAACTAGATCACTCAACTTAAACTCTGGATAGACGATCCTCTGATTGTTGATCAGTGCTGCTTTGAAGAGGTGTTATACCATGTTTAGGCCTAAAATCTCACCTTATTTTTTTTTTCTATGCTAGACTTACATCTCACATATATGCTCTTTATTTTTTTGTTATTTTAAAGCCTTGGTGTTTTTTTCATCATATCATGCAGGTCTTTAATAAAGTAATAATCTAACTGAAGTATAAAGCTATCACCCTTGTCACAGTGGTGTGAGCTCATGGTGTTGGGGTCATGACCCTTTGCTACATGCCCCCAGCTGTTCTAACGATAGAGGTAAAAAACTATAGGGATGCTTGATAATATCAGTCCTCAGAAAGTATGGGCCAATATTGGCTGAAAATATAATATCAGAACTTATCAGTATCAGATTTTTCATAACTGATGTCTATTCTTTAGGCTTAGCATTTCTGAGTCTGCATGATATGTTTGCAGACACAGGCTTTACTGTCGTCACTGTTGCCCACCTTAGTGATGAGAAGAGGAATCAAAAACATTGTCACAATGCTGATACTTTTTCATACAGAAAAATGTATCCCTCACACATTAAGGCATGGAGAAAAGGAATAAACCAGTTACTTGAACAGCTTGGTGTTTTCTTCTCACTGGAATGTTATTGCAGGGCCTTGTTGGCACTTTTTCCAAAAACTCAAATTAAAGTTCTCTTATTTTGCACAGTGTGTACACTTGTAAAGCTATGTTGCATTTATATTTGCATTCAGGGCGGCATCACAACAAAATTACACATAATGTGTTAATTCCTCAATAGGTCAGATGTTATACAGTTAACTAACAGTTCTGGAGTCTGCATGTATCAGTAATGGATTATTTCAGTGTAAAAAATTAGAAGTTGGAAAATATCAGAATATCAGATATCAGCAGAAAAGAAAAAATCAAGAATCCCTAAAAAGCACCAAAATAAAAATTCTCTGAGTGTGTTTTAAAGCTGATTCAGCCCGTGTTCTGTGTTTCTTGTCTAACTTCTCACCAGCAGTAAAGTAACAATCACTGATGAAATCTGATTCACTGTCTGATAAAACAGCAAGAGTCTGTTAAAATCTTTAGAGGTAGTTTCTGACTCTGATCAAACAGTCTGAACACTTTAACAGACGATGATTCTGCACCTGCTTTTTGATTTTCAAAAAAAAAAAAAATCTCTGTTTTACAATAGACATGTCTGGCTTTCACTTTTGCTCCTTTCTCTCTGCTCTCAGACCTGACTCCAGGATAAAAACTCTGAATGGATGATAAATCTCTGTCAGGAGGACAAACCTGTGTTCATGTGTTTGTGAAGCTAAAATAAAAACAAATATGTTTGTCAGAAGTTTTCACTGACGGACGACAGATTTACTGGACTCAAGACGTCTGCTCTGATAAACAGCTTTTAACACATATTTGAGAGATTGAGTCACTGCTGTTTGATCGGTTACTGAATGTGTTTCTAAAAAAATAGATTAACAAAAACATATTAAAGGTAACAGTCTATATCGGTTTAAAAGTTTAAAGTTCACACATCATGCACTGAGAAAGTGAAAAACATCACAATGTTCTAGAAGGAGAGTTTAGTGTTGAGAGATTTAATATTTCTCCTGGTTTTTAATTTAGAATTCCTAAGAGAAAAAGAGTTATGATAATGAAATCACTGATAAAATCTAATACATTTTTGATTTTTATATTAAAGTCAGAATTATGACATTAATATCATGAGGGAGAGAAAATGTAGAAAAGGATTTCATAATCTTCACACCTTTAGAATGCATTAGAATTTGGAAACAAGTTTAGAAAAAAAAAAGATTTTTACTCAGAGTTCTGACTTTGACATCTGAACATTTATAAAGATGTAATAAAAACCTCTAACAACACTTTTTCTATATCTCCAATCCACTTAGACACATAATAATTACATTGTTTATTTTGAAGAGGTTCTTCTTTATTACTAAAATGGAATAATTAAACTAGAGGAAATAGGTTTCATCACTGAAGAAGAGGAACAGTCAGTCTTCATGGCTCAGTGAGGGAACACAAACACAGCTCTGCTTGATCCTGACAGATCCAGTCTGGGTTAAAGAAAGCTGGAGTTTGTTGTGGAGTCTCAGGTAGAATAAAGTAACTCACCTGTCATCAGTGAGAGCAGCAGCAGGAAAAAGCCTCTCATCTTTTCCTCCTTGGATGCTGAAATGCTCTTTCAAAGACTTGACTTTGTTCAGTCACTTCCTCTTTTTTCTGTGCTCTGGTTGGTCTGCAGCGTCTGCACAGCCCCGTTTCCTGAGATCATCTTCATGTTTGGATGAAGTTCAGCGCCTCCATCTCATCCTCCTGCTCCACTCTTTCTGCTCTCAACCTGAATACTTTTAGTCTTTGACTCTTTCACACTCTGAACTCTCTTATAATCCTGGTTACTGAAGCTGAAATGAAGCTTTTGCTCAAACCTGCTGCTCTGTTTCACTGTCAGGGATTACACAAGCAGATCTGAACATATAGACCAAAATAAACTTTATCTGCAGCGTCAGTTTATCACAGGAAACACAGCAACACTTGTGCAAACTGCCTGTAACAGCATGACCTACATGATGTACCCGTGTATAGCAGGCTCTCATGTCCACTGCATGCCCTCCTCACTCACGGTCACCAGGTGGTGAACAGTAAAGTCTTGTAACTGTTTTTCATCAAGTAATAAAATGGCAACTCTGCTGCCTGTTGATTACTGTTTTTTCACAAAAAAATCTGTTACAGTGTGTGTGCTGCCCCTGTCCTGTCGTGGAGCATTTATTTACTTCATAACTGCACAGTAACAGAGTTTACCCACAGCTTTATGTGTTGTAGTAAACTATTTGACCACTAGATGTCAATGTTGTCATTTACCCCATAGATTGATCAGCACTAACATGGTTTGACACATTTTTACATCCATCACTCGACTGTCTGTGAATAAACAGGAGTTACAGCGCTTCTTTCAGACTTTCTCTCAGACTGTCGTTCACCTTTAACACTGGGAACAGGCTGAAATTGATTTTCTTGTCATATAAAGAACTCTGCCGCCCGGATTATCACCAAAACTCCGTCCTCCCACCACATCACCCTCATCCTTAACAACTCCACTGGCTCCCAATAAAACAAAGGATCACCTACAAAATCCTCCTGTACACCTTCAAATCCATCCATAACCTGGCTCCTTCATATCTGTCTGACCTCCTTCATGTCCACACCCCCTCTCGCTCCCTCAGATCTTTCTCCTCCCTCCACCTCACTGTACCCCCTGCCCGTCTCAGCACTATGGGGAGCAGGGCCTTCAGCCGCTCTGCTCCCCAGCTCTGGAACTCACTGCCCCCGGACCTCTGTAACTCTGCCATCCTCCCCATCTTCAAATCAAAACTCAAAACTCATCTGTTTCATAATACCTACTGTGTTTAACTGCTCCATATTGTCCCTCACTCTATTGCTTTTATGTTACTGTTTTTAACTCTATTTTGTTTTATGTGTTTTTACCCTTTGTAAGGCGACCTTGTGTGTCTTGAAAGGCGCTTTGAAATAAAATGTATTATTATTATTATTATTATTATTATTATTATAAAAGATCATAGAAGCTGTTTTCTCACATTAAATGTGAGGCAAGTCACCTTGATCCTACACTCTTCTCTGACAGCTTTTTTCTTTCTCCTCTGCATCCTCTGTGTTCCCAGAGTTTTCATAACTCCAGGAAAATCACTGTTGTCAAGTTGTACCAGCTGGTCCAAACTGTAAACAAGCCAGAGTTGTAACTATAATTAACATTGACATGTGAGCAGTGTCTTCATATGGAACAATGAAAATAAAACAAATAATAATGATGATGGGTAATGAGGTTACCTTTCGTAGACATACAAACACATTTGTGTTAACTTTTCTGCATTAATCAGACCAAAACCACCAGAGTTGTGTAAACTTCTTAACAGGGTCATAAGTCCTGATTTAATCCTGAAAATTTACAACCTTATTCTCATAGGACCATGTTCTTGAAGTCTCAGATATTTTCATCTTTACTGTGGCTCTGACCCTCTGCTGTGAGGATCATGGAGCTTTTCATGGTTTGCATTTTAAAGATTCATTTGTGGCTGCTTCCACAGAGTTTCATAAAAATCATTTTCTCCACAAACTTCAATACACTCTTCTTCATGATGAGAAGTGATGGTGAATTTTCATCAAGTCCCACAGGGTGAGTTACTTCTTGTTGACGGTTGAGTAGAGAGGCTCCTCTGAAACTACAGGTTGATGGTTGGTGAGTGTGTCAGCTGGACTTAGTTTAACAGAAGAGTATTCACAGGTGGAGGAGCTGGGTTTGAGGGTCACTCCATCACCAGCAGCTTTGTCAGAGCTCTGTCTGAAGTCGATGGTGGAGTAAAGCAGTGAGGCAGAGGGGTTTCTGGGAAAATCCACCGAAGAGATGGCAAGAACGCTGTTGTATTTCCTGATGCTTGCACCTTTATTAAAGGTAAAAGATTTGAGAGTGTAGAAAAAAATCAACACTTCATTCTTCTAAAAATCTGCAGCCTCAGGTCAGACCCAAATCCTTAGAAACACTTATTTTACAACATGTTTATACAAAGCTGAGGTGTCTCAATCTCAGCCATGCTTTCTGGGTTTTTTTTTTCTAATCTACACATTAACACACTATTTACACAGTTAGATGAATTTATAAAGCAGAAAAACACCATTAAGAACATACAAATATCCATCAATTACATTTATGTAAATTTAAATTACACTTAAATTTCAGGGTTTTTTTAGCTGGATGTTTATTTTTTTGTCAGTTTATCTGTAGTCACATGATGGAGCTTTGAGGTCAAGATAAAAAAAAAGAGGAAAGTTTGAGAATAGGTTATTCATTCCCGAGAACTATATCACAGATTAAGGAAAATAAAGTCATAACTTTCCATCTTTAGTTCTCCTGTATTTTATTTTGAAGGGCTGATCAGAGGAGCAGTCAGCTGCCTCAACTGTGAAGCATCTTGAGACGTCAGATTCTGGTTAATGTATCACCATCATCATCTCCAGGCTGTTATAGTGATCAGGATAAAGATCCATCCTGAGGTGGAGCAGACAAACACAAACCCTGGACATGTTTTTTATAAACACAGTTTGTCTTCAGATGTTGAGTTTAACTTCACAAAAAGATTCATGTTCCTTGTTTCAGTGCAGGCAGCTGGATGTCATCATTTAATCACAAAACTTAAAAAAGTTAAACTTTGCATGTGTAAATATGAAATGTAGTCTAGTTTTAGCTTTAAACTATTTACATTTTTTTTTCTTGCTCTTGAAGGTTTTGATTAAATCCTGAAAATTTACAACCTCATGTGACCATGTTCTTGAAATCTCAGATATTTTTATCTTTCCTGTGGCTCCAAATTTGAGGCTCACAGAGCTGTTCATGGTATGATTCCTCTCTGGCCACTTCCTCAGAGTTTCATAAGAATCATTTTCTCTACAAACTCAGACACACTCTGTATGATGAAAAATAATGATGATTTTTCATCAAGTCCCACAGAGTGAGTTACTTCTTGTTGACGGTTGAGTAGAGAGGCTCCTCTGAAACTACAGGTTGATGGTTGGTGAGTGTGTCAGCTGGACTTTGTTTAACAGAAGAGTATTCATAGGTGGAGGAGCTGGGTTTGAGGGTCACTCCATCACCAGCAGCTTTGTTAGAGCTCTGTTTGAAGTCGATGGTGGAGTAAAGCAGTGAGGCAGAGGGGTTTCTGGGAACATCCACCGTGGCATAAACCGTCCTCTGGATCTGGATTGGGTCTGGATTCTGGATGCGCTCAGGTATCTCCTCATAGATATAATTCTATCAGAAAAATAAAGAGTAGACAACAGATCAAATTCAGCCTAAAGAACAAACTGAAAGTGATGAATCTATAAACTGATGGGGATCTTTTGTTTTTACTTTAACACATGATTTATTTTTGGGTACTTTTGGCTTTATTTGCTGGGACAGTGAGAGACAGAAAAACACTTTGCTCCTCTCTTTTCTCCCCCTGACACTTTAGAAGTGAGTGACAGCTGAACTGAAATGAAACTTCCTGCTGTGGTCTTAATGTTCTCACAATGTATGTTACTGCACCTTAAAGAGATTTTTTGGGGCGGCTCACACATTTCTGTCCATTTACCTCTTTGTTGTGCTGTGCTCCTGCTTCTTCTCCTGCTCCTGCTCCTGCTCCTGCTCCTGCCCCTGCTCCAGCTTCTGCTCCTGCTCCTGCTCCTGCTTCTGTCCTGGAGCGTTTGGAGAAACCTGACACAAATGAAAACAACAGGGAAACTGAGACTCTATGAAATACACAGAACATGTACCTCACTTTAAAAAGAGCATATAATCAGATAAGAGCTTAGATAGGTGTTGCAGCTCATTTCCGTTTTCTCAAAAGTACGTGACTGTCAGTGAGTATCACTAAAAATCATCAAAGATAAACTTTCAGGTGTTTAATAGCACATTTAGTCTGCTCACAGGCCACACAGACATCTGATTTGACACCTTTATTTACTTCACAGGATGAAGATGTCCTCATTGTGGTTTAGTTTGTGCATTGTGTGTAGATTTGTGTGCAGATTTCGTGCTGTGTAGGTGATATATCACTTACGTTTGTAGATAAAGACTGAAAGTGCCAGGAGGATCAGCAGCACGATAACACACACAACCACGATGACGAGCTCAGAGTCGACTGCAGGAAAAATCAAAATGTCGTCAAACAGGCAACTCTGAATTTGATTAAAGATCTTAAAAAGTCCTCTGTCAAGATTTTGGAGTAATTAAAGGAAAAAGGGCAATCAGTTCAACTTTGTACTGTAAAGGTTCAAGTATTGAAATTATAATCCTTTTAAATGTGTAACTGTTCCTTTAAGAGCACCTTTAATGTGCATGCGCAGTCACTCATTGTACAACTTTCACCTGCGAGAGGAGCACACAGTCCATCAGTAAGTGGAAATACAAAATAATTAAAATAGTTCGTTTGCTGTGTTGTATAATGTGTATAAGGTTTGTAGGTTTGTGTTATCACACCGTGTTGCACTAAAGAGACTGCTGCTATTGTCACGCATGGGGTGTATGTGTTTCGGAACGCTGGACGACGACGGTACGGCTAGGTTGCTAATGCTAAAGGCTAGCGTTTTTTTTTGTTTTTTTTTTGGGCTTTTCTGCCTTTAATCGGATAGGGGAGGACAGTGGATAGAGCAGGAAATGGGGTGAGAAAGTGGGGATTGACATGCGGGAAACAGGCCACAGGCGGGAATCGAACCCTGGCCACCCGCTCGAGGGCAAGCCTAATGGTGCGCGGCCATATCCACTAGGCCATCTGCGCCCCAAGGCTAGCAGTGTTAGTCAGTACGGAGCGGTGAGCACGGAGTTTAAGGCCGGCTCACGTTCCTCTGACAAGAGGAGTAAATAAAGCTAAATCTATAATACCCCGCCACGTACATAGATCTTGTCTGCAAAGGTTTAGGAGCTGACAACTCTTATAAAACTAAAACCAGTGCTACCTCAAGACTCGTTGCATCAACTCAACACCCTCACTGCACACGCCTAGTTGTGCAAGGCATTTTGGGTAGCGTAGTTTGTTTACACCCCAAGGCTGCTGTTGTGTGTAATATGTGTTTTCCAACATTTCACAATGTAAAAAGTAATAATATGCCTATTTACAAGTTTGTAAATATTATTCTCATTCTTATTTGCATTTTCTGTGTTTTAGGTTTATGACCTGTGGCCTTTATTTAATAAACAAGTTAAAGACTATCACGAGTCACTTCTTCGTGTGCTGCCTCTCAAGCCTTTTCGGAGGGCGGAAAAATTCAAAAATCCGAACAGTCATAAACTGCGGTTCAGTTCTGAAGAAGCTGACCAGACGGCCTCAGACCAAGACCATTAAAGCTAGCCTGCAAATTGAGGAATACACAAGCTGAAGTCACCAAGAGTGAATAGAGTCTTTAAGCCCAGGAAAGGTGAAGGACCAATTGAACCACTAGGTGGCACCAAAGGCTTGCACATTCAGTAACAGCCAGAAAAGCAAGATGGCAACAGAGGAGGATCTGGAGAGGCTAAAACAGAAACGTTCAGCAGCCCAAACTGCTTTCACTAAACGAGCCAACCTTCTTACCTCCAGAGCTGGCGCATTAGGAGAAGAAGAACTGAAAGGTGAATGGAGAAACTTCAAAGCAGACCACTCCAGAGTCAGAGATACAGGATTTGAGTATGCCATGGCCCTGAGAGAAGCAGAAGGTGACACTGCCGATGAAAAAGCAGTTCAAATCGAAGACAAAACGGCAGAATGTGACCGTAAGTTTGATGAAGTCGAACAATCCATACTAACAAGCTTCTGGACTAGGTTTGCAGAAGAGGCAATCACCACACTCGCTGCTGACGAAGCAGAATCAGCCTTAGACCAGGCTGAGCAAACAGACCATCAGCAGATGACCTTGAAGCAGCATGAACTCATGAATAAAAGCCTGCAATGGGAGGTCAACATGCTCGACAACAAGGTGTTTGAGTGGTCAATCCTAATTTCTAGATCCAAAGTTACAGAGTCGAGAAACCATGTGAGGAAGCTTAAGAAACGGCGTGAGACACTGTGGGATGAATGGTCGTGGCAGGGCACAGCTGATGATTGCAATCAGTCCATTGCAGAAGAGGAGGAACTAGATCCTGTGGAAAAGCAGAACCAAGACACAGAGCAGAGCAAGCCAAGCGATCAAGCGACGGCTGGCTATGTGCAACCAGACCTCGCAGACGCACAACCTCCTGTAAGCAGCATCCAGCCCAGCTCATCCAGCGCACCCCCCCATCTCAGCTATGGTGTGCTCCCAAACGCAGCTAGTACGCCTCATAAAACACCTACCGGGCAGCAAAGCCCTTTCCAGCCCAGCATGTCGAATGTCGCCCCTCTTCCCAGCTACAGTGTTCCCCTAAGTAGTGCAACCTTACCACATGGAACTTTTAGTGACCAGCAAGGAGGCTCCGGTGTGAACCCCGGTGCTTTTGTTAGACCCCTAATTACTCTCGAGCGAGCACGCCTACCCATGTTTTCTGGTAACATGAGGGATTACTATCGCTGGAAAACTGAATGGGAGGACTTACAGCGTCTAGGAAACCCGCACGGGCTGGAGAATGTGAGGAAATTTCACCTTCTCGGCAGCCTAGACGAGAAAATCAAATGGGACCTTGTGCTGTCAAGCTGTGGGAGTGCCGACGAAGTATTCAGGCTACTGGACAATAAGTACGGGAACAAGCCGAAGATAGTCCTGCTGATCTCAAAAGAAGTCCAAGCTCTTCCTCCAATCAAGGGAAACCACCCAAGAAAGACTCTTGAACTGATTCAGGCTGTGGAGAGGGCGCTCCGCGACCTCCAAATCCTGGGGGAGGAAGATGCCGTAAAAAACCGACTAGTAGCACAATCTATTGAGAGTAAACTTCCCGACTCCCTAAAGGAAAAGTGGCTAACACACAAGAATGACCCTGCGAGTGGCTTTTCGTCCCAAAACCACTTTGATTGTCTGCTGCAGTTCCTGAAAAGACAGGAGGACATTCTTGAGGGGTTAGACCAGCTGCAGCTTAGCCCAGTAAACTTTCCTGAAAGAAACAAGGGAAAAGAAAAGAAGGCATTCACCAAAGCCACATTGGGAAGCATCAATAAGAACTCTCAACCAAATTTATGTATCGCTTGTGGAGACGAGAAACACGCGGGCAGGCTGTTTGCCTGCAAAGTCTTCAAGAAGCTCAACCCAACTAGCAAGAAGGCTCAGCTAAAGAAAGAAGGAGCATGCTTCAAGTGCCTACGCCTACACGGTGAAGATGGCAGCTGCACCCAAAAGTTCCTGTGCTCAAAGGATGACTGCCGGAAAGAAGGGATTTCGGACCACAACTACTTGCTCTGTCCAAAGCCACCGATCAAAAGGAAAGATAAGAGTGGAGAGCAGAACAATGTAAAAGTGGAAAAAAGGGGACTTGGGCTGACTGACAGACAAGAGGAGCTCCTTGCCAAACTCACTCCAGAGCTCAAGGCAGAATTTAAAGAAGCTTTCTCCAACAAAGTTTCAACCACACTTTGTGCCAGCACCAATGAGGAGCCAAAAGAGTACCCTGTAATCATGATGTTACTAGAGGTGACGACAAACTCAGGCCAGTTGGTTGGGACATTAATTGACCTCGCTTCAGACACCAATTACATCTCCCATGAAGCCGCTGAGCGTCTCAGACTGAGTGGTGAGAACATCAAGCTGGTCGTCCAAGGAGTTAGAGGAATGGAGAAGACAGTTTCCACCAAAAGGTATGCCCTGAGACTGAGGGTAAGAACCCCCAAGGGATCGATAGCAGAGCACAAACTCCTCTGTTATGGTTTGGAAACCGTTGCAAAGGTTAACCAGACAGTAACACCAGAACAACTTCAGAAGTTCTTCCCTGACACTGAAGCAGAGGAGTTGGTCCGCCCTGAGAAGATCGACCTGCTTATCAGTCATCGGGAAGGCCGTTTGGTCCCGCAGCCAATCAAAGTGGTGGGAGACCGCGTCCTCTGGGATGGCCCCCTGGGTAAGACTGTTGGAGGAACTCACCCTGATCTCTTTGAAGATGTAGATCTGGCCGTGCATAGGTCTGGCACACACTTCGCGCGGTCGATGAGAGCAGCTTCAAAGATGCATCGAGAGGTCCTGGTGAATCCAGCAGAACCAAGCGACGACCAAGTGGAAAACGGAAAGGTAATTCTCCGCACTACTGCAACTACCAACAAAGAGGCCCTCGAATGGTTCAAGTGGGACAGCGTGGGTGCAGCCTGTGATCCTCAGTGTGGTGGCTGTAAGTGTGGAAAGTGTCCCCCTGGTGGCAAAGAAATGACCCTAGGAGAAGAAAGAGATCTGGAAAAGATCAAAGAGTGCCTCACCTACATGCAAGCTGACAAACACAGCAGTTCCGCTCACTGGGATGCAGCCTATCTGTGGAAAGGAGACCCTGCGATGCTGCCGAATAACAGATGTGCAGTGGAAGCGACCTTCCTGAACACAGAGAGACGTCTCGAGCGGGAACCAGAGTGGAAAGCTGCATACAGGGAGCAAATCCATGAGATGGTCTCGAGGGGAGCAGCAGTTAAACTCTCCAAAGAGGAAATTGACAGCTGGAGGGGACCAAAGTGGTACATCAGCCATTTGGTTGCCCCAAATCCTCACTCTACCTCTACACCAGTGAGGATGGTTTGGAACAGTAGCCAAGAGTACCTGGGAGTAAGTTTAAATGACTTGCTGCACAAGGGTCCAGATGTCCTTAACCCAATCAGAGGAGTCCTCCTGAGGTTCAGGAGCGGGTTGTACGCTGCATTGGGTGACGTTAGAAAAATGTACAACTCTGTATGGCTCAAAGACAAGGAAGTCCACCTTCATCGCTTTCTCTGGAGAGACAACCC
This sequence comes from Thalassoma bifasciatum, assembly GCA_008086565.1. NCBI lineage: Eukaryota > Metazoa > Chordata > Actinopteri > Labriformes > Labridae > Thalassoma > Thalassoma bifasciatum. The sequence continues at coordinate 120,210 of RPOG01000594.1, read as the reverse complement.
AGGAGATGACATTGAAGAATTCGCTGTTGTTAGAGTCAACATCGGCGACAAACCTGCTGGCTGTATTGCTCAAGTAGCCATGAGAGACACAGCAAACTTGCCCCAGTTTGCCTCCATGGTTGAGGCGCGCCAGGTTGTGGCAGAAGACAGCTATGTCAACGACATCTTGACGTCCCACAACAACCTGAAGACACTGGAGAAGATCACCAAAGGAGTAGAAAAGATCCTAAAAGCTGGGGGCTTTTCACTGAAACCCTGGGTCTTGTCTGGGCAAAGTGGGAGGTCTGCAACTGCTGCCTACTCCAGCATCAGTGGAGTAACTGAATCTGTGCCCAAAACCCTGGTGTTACCCAACCAAATGCAGGATGAAGAGAGCAAGGCACTGGGAGTCGGCTATGAGCCAGAGACCAACAAACTGCGCATAATGACATCCATTAACTTGTCAAAGAAACGAGGTAAAATGAGAACCGGACTTAATCTGCGTGAAGATGAAGTCAGAAGTAACACACCAAACCCTCTGACTCGTCGAGTGCTGCTAAGTCAGGTTGCCGGATTCTACGACCCCGTTGGCCTAGCTACACCTGCCAAGCAAAAAGGAGTGATGCTAGTTAGAGAATCCTACCAAGAAGCGGAAAAAGGCAACCTGACTAAGGACACTTGGGACGACCCTCTCTCTCCAAGACTGCGGGAGGCTTCCATAAGACTCTTCGAGGAGTATGTAAGACTTGGCCAAATCAGGTTTGAGAGAAGCCTCACACCACCAGGAGCCATGAGCCGCCCATGGGGAGTCACATTCTCAAACGGAAGTGAGGCATCCTACGGTGCTGTGCTCTACCTCCGTTGGGAAACTCAAGATGGGATAATAACAAGATTGGTTGAGTCGAAAGCCAAACTTACCCCTCTTGACCAAAAGGGAGACGTTGTTAAGGCAGAGTTATGCGGTGCTGTCTTTGCAACCCGTCTGAAGAAGTACTTTGAGAAGCACTGCCGCATCGAGGTCGAACACTGGGTCCATTTCGTGGATAGCCAAACCATCTTGGGAGCAATCCAGAAGGACAGCTATGGTTACCAAACCTTCTTTGCAAACCGCATTGGAGAAATCCAAAAGGCTGGACCAGTGGAAGACTGGAGGTGGGTCGAGGGCAACCTCAATGTATCGGACATTATAACAAGGGGAGCTTCTCCTGAGGAGCTTGATGAAGAGTCGGTCTGGCAGAGAGGTCCTGAGTTTCTAAGCTGGCCCGAAGCTGAGTGGCCAGTAAAGACGGCCAGTGAAATCATGACCGCCGTCCCTGATGACGTGAAAAGACTCCAAAGAAAAGCTTTCTCAGCTGCTGTTACCAGAGCTCAGTCACAGAGGATGTCTGGCCCCAGCATCTCCAACATCGATGTAGACCAAGGAGACTCCAAGGACAAGGATGACCATCCCACACTGCAGTCGCCACCACAGGGCCAGAAACCAACTGCAGCAGAAGCAGAGAAATTAAAGAGGAAACCCTGGAGCGTGGCTCTAGTGCGCCTTGTTCAACCAGAAAGGTTCGGAACCCTGTCTAAGCTATGTGGAACCATCGCCTGGACTCGACGAGCTGCAGAATCCTGGGTAAATAAAAAACGCCAAGCCTCGAATTCAGCAAAGTGGGAGGAGAAAAGCCCTATGCTGTCTGCGAAGGAGAGCGCAGAAGCCTTCCTCGACCTAGCCCTTGCAGCTCAGGAGGGCATAGAATTCCACAACACAACCCTGAACCGCCTGGTCGTGACCAAGGACAAAGACACAGGACTCTTGCTGTGCGGCGGCAGAGTCCAATCCTGGAATGAAGACGGCACGGCTGTACCGTTGATCCCTTTCCAGTCATGGCTTGGGACTTTACTGGCCAGAGAAGCTCACAATACAAACCATGAAGGCGTCGCTGCCACATTGCTGCGCACAAGAAAAAGAGCCTGGGTGGGCCAAGGTCGGAGGACAGTCAAGAAGGTGGTCAACGAGTGCATCACATGCAAGAAGCAAAGAGCCAGACTGTGCCGGCAAGTAATGAGCGATCTTCCTCGGGAACGTACCAGCAGGGCAAACCCGTCTGAGTATACTACTCTGGACCTTTTTGGCCCCTTCGAAGTGAGAGACGCTGTCAGAAAAAGAGTCAAGAAAAAGGTCTGGGGAGTCGTGTATTGCTGCATGGCTTCCAGAGCTGTCCATGCTGACCTTATTGACGACCAATCCTCTGAGAGCTTTCTTCAGGCTCACAGTCGATTCACCACTTTACGAGGACATCCCATAAGGTTGTAGTCGGACAGAGGCATGAACTTCGTTGGTGCCAGACCAGCACTGAGGGAGCTACACGAACATCTGGCTTGTGTGAGGCAAGCGTCAGTTGAGGACGTGGCTGCCAAGAGCGACACTGAGTGGCAGTGGGACTTCCATCCTGCTGACTCGCCCCACAGAAACGGTGCAGCGGAGGCAGCTGTAAAACTCATCAAGAGAGCCCTTAACAGTCTTGGCGGAACAACTGGCTGCTACAACTGGGGGGGAGTTCCAGACCCTTCTCTACTCGGCAGCTAACTTAACCAACGAGCGACCCATTGACACCAAGGCACAGGAACAGGAGGATACTGTAGTGTACATAACCCCCAACTCTCTTATCCTAGAACGTACTGGACAAGGAGGAGACATGCACGGGATCGATATGGACACCCACCCTTGGCGGAGGCTGAGAGCGGTCCAGGCTGGTGTGGACAAGTGCTGGTCAAAGTGGAGCGAGCTAGCAGGCCCAAACCTGTTTATTCGGCACAAGTGGCACCATACAGAGAGGAGCGTCAAGGTTGGAGACGTAGTCTGGATTGCTGACCAGAACGCTCTGAGAGGACAGTTCCGGCTTGCCTGTGTCGTCGCTGTGTATCCTGACGAGAAAGGAGTGGTCCGGGATGCTGATGTGAGGACTTGTGTGGGTCTTCCTGCCCCACTTGTTTCCAGGGCCTGTAGAAAAGACTCTAGCTTGCCCATGACCATCGTCCTTCACAGAGACGTGCATAGACTGGTGGTTTTGATTCCAGTTGAGGAACAACTCTGACTGCTTTAGTGAACAAAAGGCCCCCAGAGACTCAAATAAGTGCTGTGTGTTTATTGTGGCCTCTTTGGATCTCCTGATCGATCGGCCAAGTGGGAGGTGTCAAGATTTTGGAGTAATTAAAGGAAAAGGGAGCGATCAGTTCAACTTTGTGATGTAAAGGTTCAAGTATTGAAGTCATAATCCTTTTAAATGTGTAACTGTTCCTTTAAGAGCACCTTTAATGTGCATGCGCAGTCACTCATTGTACAACTTTCACCTGCGAGAGGAGCACACAGTCCATCAGTAAGTGGAAATACAAAATAATTAAAATAGTTCGTTTGCTGTGTTGTATAATGTGTATAAGGTTTGTAGGTTTGTGTTATCACACCGTGTTGCACTAAAGAGACTGCTGCTATTGTTGTTGTCACGCATGGGGTGTATGTGTTTCGGAACGCTAGACGACGACGGTACGGCTAGGTTGCTAATGCTTAAGGCTAGCAGTGTTAGTCAGTACGGAGCGGTGAGCACGGAGTTTAAGGCCGGCTCACGTTCCTCTGACAAGAGGAGTAAATAAAGCTAAATCTATAATACCCCGCCACGTACATAGATCTTGTCTGCAAAGGTTTAGGAGCTCTTATAAAACTAAAACCAGTGCTACCTCAAGACTCGTTGCAACTCAACACCCTCACTGCACGTGCCCAGTTGTGCAAGGCATTTTGGGTAGCGTAGTTTGTTTACACCCCAAGGCTGCTGTTGTGTGTAATATGTGTGTTTTCCAACATTTCACAAATTAAAAAGTAATAATATGCCTATTTGCAAGTTTGTAAATATTATTCTCATTCTTATTTGCAATTTCTGTGTTTTAGGTTTATGACCTGTGGCCTTTATTTAATAAACAAGTTAAAGACTATCACGAGTCACTTCTTCGTGTGCTGCCTCTCAAGCCTTTTCGGAGGGCGGAAAAACTCAAAAATCTGAACATCCTCCCTCTTATGCTCTTTGAGTTTTCTCACCTTCTCTGTCGCCAGGACTCTCTGTAGATGTTGGGGTCAAGTGGGTGGTGGAGACAGAAGTAGATGATGGTGATGGAGCCGAAAGAAGCAAAGAAGATTGTTTTTAACTGATTGTAAAGCACTTTGTGTTACTTTATTGCATGAAAAGTGCTTTATTAATAAAGTTTGATTGATTGATTGATTACTCAGAGTTTAAGATGACACTGGCTGTTTATGTAACTCAGAGCAACACAAACACTGATCTAAGCTGCTGCTGCTTCACCAGGCTCAGATCCACCTGGAGAAACTAGATGTCAAACTAACTCTAGAAGTGATGAAATGATAGCGTTTTATGCAACACTGTCAAGACTCAATAAAGATAAGGTAAGATTATGTCTGGGGGGATTTTACAAAATTCCCCATGATGTTTGGGGTTTTCTCAGCTTATTCTACAGACCATTGATATTAATAATAAAGCAAAGCTGAACTGGGACACTGACATTATTCCGATGCATCAACCTACCAAGATATTGAGCAGGAAAAACATGCTCTGACTGACTCTCAGACAGAAAATGCTGAAGTAGAATTGATCTTTACAGAGTAACTTCAGATATACAGTCGTATGGTAGGAGTTAAAATTTTGAGGTGAAAATTTCAGTTTTTAGATTATAACTTAAAGTTTAGAGACAAAAATACAATATTTTGAGATTATTAATCAAAATATTGGGTTAAAGTCAAAATTTTGAGATAAAAGTAGAAACTTGGGGATAAAAAGAAGAATTTATAAGATAAAAGTCAAAATTTTGAGAAAGTCATGATTATAATAAAAAAAGGTCAAAATTCGGAGATGAGCAAAATAGTCACAATAATGTCTAAAAGCTACAATGTTAAGATTAAAAGTCAAAATTTTAGGGAAAAAGGCTAAAGTATGAAAAGTAGAAGTTTTGAGATAAAAGTTAAAATTTTGAGATTAAAAAATGTCTTTTGACCTCACAACTGTGACTTAATATGGGCACACACAAAAGAAAAATCTCATCAGAGTCATTTTTTCATTTTTATATTTTTAACTGGCCTCTATACATTATTTACATTTCTATGATAAAAAAATATCTGCTTCAAATAGGGAAGGAGTGTTTCACGTAAGCATTTGTGTTATAAAGCTACTTTGAGTGTCTTTGGGTATTTTTGCCGGATCTGGGCCAGGAAGGGGGTCCCCTTTTTTTGTTTTTAAAATGTGGTCATCCTAGTTCAAAAGGAATAATTTGCACGTTAAGAGTTAAAAAAATATTTGAGAAGTGCTTAGAAACACTTTTACATTTGAAATGAGTGGAGCTTTTAGCATAATTTCGGGAGCAGGACCACACCTCAACATCACCCCTTCCGGTATATAAACCCTCCTTACCCACCATATCCTGTTTGTTCTCTCTTCGTACGTCAGAGCAAGCAGCTCTGAGCCGAACAGGCAAAGAAACGCGAAACCAACACAACGTAAAACGTTTTAGAAACTTTCATTTCGTGTTGTCATTTACTCACCATTCAAGAAGAGTCTCCATCACTCCGTCAGCGTCCAGAAAGTTCTTTTCGGAGTCCAGTGGGACTTTAATGCAACTTCGACACGGAAGGAAAACTCGACGTCGGACGCCGAACCATCCATGCCGGGGATCCCGCGCCCAGCCACGGAAAGACCGTCCAGCAAGTGATCAGCCCCGGTGTGGTGCCACATAATCTCGGTGATCCACGTTCGGCCAGGTTCGTCCCTCGTTGGATTCAGCGTCACCGTTCACACGACGGATCGTCAGTGTCCCACGGCTCAACAAAGAAAAGAAGCAGCAGCTCCAAGCCGTTAGCTTCACGCCGATAGCTCCACGCAGTTAGCTCCACGCAGTTAGCTCCACGCAGTTAGCTCCAAGCCGTTAGCTCCAAGCCGTTAGCTCCATACCGTCGCCGAGGTTCTCCCACCTGACGGCTGCCTCCGGTCAGAGCTCCAAGCCACGCCGCATCCCATCTCACTGCCACCAGGCTCCAGCCAGGTCTCCAGGTCGTCAGTTTTCTACAAAGATATCTGACTGGACTGGTTTCTCTCCATAAAAGTCATTTAAACGAAAAGCATTCCAATTCACCGGCATGACAACAACAAAAACTTTCACCGGGTCGACTTCTACCTGTCACTCACCGGACCAGCCTCCGCCTACTCGTGACGTCATCACCGAAACACCGCCTCGCTCAGAGAGCACAACACCACGGACAAAGGACAAATGAACACATCTCTCCATGCTTGGAAAATATATGAATTAATTAATTATCCATTTTAAATTATGATGATTATAACAGTAAAAAAAAAAAAAAATAAAAAAATAAAAAAAAAAAAAAAAAGAGAGAAGAAGAAGTACCAGGAAGAGGTCTCAGCAGGTTATAGTTGGGCTTTGGTTCCCCCGCTCCCAGCTGGTATACCCCTGTAACAGCAGCAGATGACATCAACCGAGCATCAGGCACCGAGATGCCTCTGCTCTCAGCTGGTTTTCTCCGGCACCTGAAGCAGGTAACATCATTCTGAGCAACAGGCACCGGGATGCCTCCGCTCTCAGCTGGTCTCCTCCGGCACCTGAAGCAGGTAATATCATTCAGAGCACTAGGCACCGGGATGCCTCTGCTCTCAGCTGGTCTCCTCCGGCACCTGAAGCAGGTAATATCATTCAGAGCACTAGGCACCAGGATGCCTCCGCTCTCAGCTGGTCTCCTCCAGCACCTGAAGTAGGTGATATCATTCAGAGCAAAGGCACTGAGATGCCTCTGCCTTCTTCCACTGAACACCAGCAACATCCTTTGGTGACAGCACTGGCTTTTTGCACTGGGTTGCCACTATCTTCAGCTTTCAAACCCAGCAACTTCACTTAGCAGCATCAGTTGTGGTTCAGTGCACCAGGAATTTACAGTGGCTCTGATGAGAGTTTCAGCACCAAGATGCCATTATGTCCCACTTTTTCACCCCGACAACTTTGCCAAGCCGCGCCCTTGAAGTTAGGGCACTAAGATGCTACGATCCTTAACCCATTATTCTGAGGATCCAACCGGATGCAAGTGCAGTTTCAGGCACCGAGATGCCACTGTCTTGATTTTCCTCTCCCATCGGATATACCGAGCTGCTATACTGAAGCTGCGTGCACCGAGAATGCTACTATCTTAATCGTCATCTCAATCATTTTACTCGTTCCCAGTTTCAGGCACTGGTATGCCATCATGTTTGACTTTTCAAAACCAGCATACTTACAGAACAGCAGCAGTCACATTTTCAGGCACTGGGATGCCATAAACTTCCACTTTTCAACACCAGCATCTGAACTGAAGCAGCATCGTTTACAGTTTTAGGCACTGGGATCCATTTATCTTTGACTTCTCAATACCAGCACATAAATTGAGTAGCATCGTTCGTGGTTTCAGACACCAGGATGCCATTGTCTTCCACTTTTTAGTACTAGCGTCTTTACAGCGTAGCATCTTTCACAGTTTCAGGCACCAGGATGCAATTTTCTTTCACTTTCAGTACAAGAACATATATTGAGTAGCATCGTTCGTGGTGTAAGGCACCGGGACGCCGTCATCTATTACTTTTCAATACCAGCACATATCATAACATCGTTCGTGCATTCAGGCACCAAGATGACATCCTCTTCGACTTTTGGTACTAACGTCTTTACAGCGTAGCATCGTTCACAGTTTAGGCAGCCGGGATGCCATCTTCTTTTACTTTTCAATACTGGCACATACATCAAGTAGCATTGGTCGCGGTTTCAGGCACCAGGACACCATTTTCTTTGACTTTCAATCCTAGCTCCCTTACAGAGAAGCATTGTTCATGGTTTCAGGCAGCGAGATGTCATATATTCAACTTTTCAATACTCGCATTTTTACAGAGAAGCATCGTTCGTGGTTTCAGGCACCGAGATGCCAGATATTCAACTTTTCAATACTAGCGTTTCTACAGGGTAGCATCGTTCGTGGTTTCAGGCACCGAGAAGCCATTACGTTCAACTTTTCAATACTTGCGTTTTTTACAGAAAAGCATCGTTCGCGGTTTCAGGCATAGGGATGCAATTATGTTCAACTTCAATACTAGTGATTTTACAGAGTAGCATCGTCCATGGTTTCAGACACCTAGATGCCATTATGTTTAACTTTTCAATACTAGCGTTTTTACTGAAAAGCATCGTTCGCAGTTTCAGGCATAGGGATGCAATTACGTTCAACTTTCAATACAAGCGAGTTACAGGGTAGCATCGTTCCTATTTTAAGGCATAGGGATGCCATTATGTTTAACATTTCAATACTAGCGTTTTTATAGAGAAGCATTGTTCGCGGTTCAGGCACCGGGATGCCATTATGTTTAACTTTTCAATACTAGCGTTTTTGCAGAGAGGCATCGCTCGCGGTTTCAGGCACCGGGATGCCATTACGATCTCGGGATCCTGCTGTCTGCAGAGAAGACGCAGGGACCCTCCACATCTCTTGAGTTCCTCGTATCCCGCTCAACAACGGTTCCAAGCGTCACTTCCGTCTGACAACCTGAAACGGGTGCACCTCATCCAAACCTCGTCTTCGTACCAAGTTGCACCAAATATCATCAGAGCCAAAGGAATGGAATCTCTTTCTTCTACAAGGATCACTTAATCTTTTCAGCTGATATCTATCTGTTCTCGGATGTTGCTCCTTCTGCCGATTTTTGGGGGTTCTACAATCTACCCTAATCTAAGCTCTACCCTGTTGTTGTAGCTGATATCTTTGGGGCCACAGCAGCGCCATGAATCCTTCGCGTTTCATTCAGACAACCTTGTAGTGGCTGACACCATTAACAAGTCGCCCCAACGTTTTATTAATCATTCCCTTTATCCGTAGTCTTACATGGTATTCAGTCATATACCTCTGAGCAGCTCACTTCCGATAATTCCCATGCCATTGCTGACACGCTCGCAATCGTCCTTAGAAGTTCGAAGCTTGGTCCGTGCAGTTGAACTACCTACTATGGTTCCTCATTCTATACTCGGCCTCAGCATTCAGTCCATTAATCCTGCTCTCATAGCCCTGCTCATCAATTCTCACAACGCTATTATTTATCGTTCATAACTCACATTTCTGTCTTTCTACTGGTCAGCACAGATGCGCTTTCACAAGTTTCACAATCCGTACAACATAGTTTGCACCTGCGACCTACTTCCATAACCTTTGCACACCCCATGGTAATGTCAAGCCAGTCCTTCAAACTTAATCTCAGCGACACAAGCTTTTTCTACAAACTTCTCATCGGCACTCCAGCTCACGACCACCATCAGATAACCTTTCTATTTAGAGGGCCACTAAGAGCATGTGCTAATGCCTCGTTGACTCCATCCATATCAGATATCTCTTTGCATTCACACCAGTTGATCATGTTACATCAATCCCACGTCTCACAAACTCAGAATCCTGTTTGTTTCGCTTTCTTTGGTTTCTCAAGATGCCCCGGATTCACGGAATCCACCTCTGCTTCGATCTTCAGAGACACCCATCCGTCCCTGACACGTCTCCTTTCTCATTAGATACCATCGTATTCCATCTCCGAGATCAGAAGAACCAACTCGATTACCTGACTATCGTTTGATTTCGATATCCAACCGCCCGTAAACCCCTTCACAAACGCTTGAGCTTTAACATGCTATCACCATGCATCATCAGCAAACCTTTCTTCATCTTTGATTCCAGCCAAGTTGCCACACCCTTCTCGTTACACTAAAACCTCCGTAAAGTTCTATCTCAGTCAGGCGTATGTCCCATAACACTAGTTCACTTCGCTTAGATTCAAGCCCCCTGTCAGCCACCATACGGCACGCCAAACACGTCATCTGGGTAATGGACCACAGGTCTTTCCAAGAGTATCTTCGTACACTTGTTCCATCTGAAATATCTTAAATTTTTAAGCTGGTTTTTGGGGGTCCATTGTGTCCGGGAGCTACGGCGGACTCCTTCTCATAGCTTCCCCAAATCGCCTGTGACATATAAGCACGTTTGCATTTACCCATGTAAATAAACCGTTTTAAATCCTATGTTGATGTGTGGTCCTTGCTAGTGAAGTGGAGCTTTTAGCATAATTTCGGGAGCAGGACCACACCTCAACATCACCCCTTCCGGTATATAAACCCTCCTTACCCACCATATCCTGTTTGTTCTCTCTTCGTACGTCCCTCCCACCCTCCCCTTATCTATCTATTTCACACTTCGTAGGGTCTTTAAATAAAAGGGGGGGTCCATTGTGTCCGGGAGCTACGGCGGACTCCTTCTCATAGCTTCCCCAAATCGCCTGTGACATATAAGCACGTTTGCATTTACCCATGTAAATAAACCGTTTTAAATCCTATGTTGATGTGTGGTCCTTGCTAGTGAATTTACATGTGGAGACCCAAGCTTACTTGAGCCAGGTCAGTGGATCTGGTTTAGAAGGAATAATGTAAGTTTGGGGGGAAAGAACCAAAAAATAAATAAATAAATAAATAAAAAATAAAAAAGTATCAATAGCAAATAACAAGTGACAAAGATGTTTGATTTGGGGCTATTTACCCCCTTGTTCTCGTAATAATTGGTGCAGTTGGTGCTGAGTATTAGGTCTAGTCTTTAGTCTTGGCCTGAACTCAACTCAAAACCACACATGAATAAAATGTGAGTGGAACCAGAGGAGGGGAGCTGAGGTTTGCATGAAGCACCAAACAACAAAGAACAACAGTTTCTGAATCCACTCTTCAATATTAATACTGTTAGTGAATTAATTTCTCTAAAGTTTCATGAACATTTTCCGTCAAAGGTTGAAACAAATATCAAAGGTAAATCTCCTGCATGAGAGGTGTTGGAGGTAAATATGAGCACAACACGCCTTCCTGAGCCACCCTAACAAACAAAAACCAAACCACTTCCTCTGTCACTTTTCTCCCCTCATGTTACCATGGTTACAAGCAAATGTTCTTCTCACTGTGGTTTCTTTTTTTTTTCTAGCTCCAGCAGACTTTCTGCTGCTCTGAGTCCTTTCTAAAAACTTAAATTAAGCACATTAACTCAAGATGGATTGTGTTCATCATTTGCTCTTGATCTGTTTTACTCTACTGAACTAAAGATCTTCACACTCACCTACAGCCATGAAGAATCTGTGGTAGAACACGTCACTGTGACTCTTGTTGGTACTTTTTGCTCCACACCAGTACGTCCCACTGTCCTCTGCTCTTACATTTCTCACTGTGATGGTGATATTTCTCCTCTTTGGATTATCCTCCATGGAAAACCTTCCAATGGTCTTATTGTTGCTGCTGATTAGAGTCTGACATACAGATGGATCCTTCCCCTTACAGATGAATTTAGTTACAGGAGCACTTCTAAAGTATGTACACCAGTATGAAAAAGTCTCTCCAACAGTTGCATTTCTTCTAAAGTCCTGATGTATATCTGTATGGAGACAGACAGCACTGAAAGTATTTTAAACATGTTAAAAAATCCCCTTTATTTTCAGAAGTGTCAGAGGAGTGCAGCTCACCTTCAACCTTTAGATTTATTTTTCTGACTCCAGCTCTAAATCTCTCAGATTTGAGTCCACACCAGTAGACGCCCTGATGCTGTGAGGACACTTCACTGATGGACACACTGAAGCCTGAACCTCTGTCAGTTTCTCTGAGAGTGAATTTCCCACCTGATAAAACATCCTCACAGACAGACTCTGTCTGCTTTTGGAGCTTTGTGAGTTTTTTACAGAAAAAAACTTTATCAGAGTCATATTTATGGTCTGGGTATTCACATGTGATGGTGGTTTTAGATGTGTTGTAAGCTGTTTGAATGAAAGGTCTCTTGCACAACAATCCATCTGGAAAAAAAAAAATACAGGAAAGTTAACTGAGATGAATCAGCTGTGAAGAAAAAAAACTTAAAACAGCTTCAAATTCATACAGAGTCTCGTGGTGGCAAGATGAGAAATAAAAGAGAAATGTGGAAGAGAAATAAGTTGAAGGGAGTTTAAAGAACAAATATTTTCTCTATCGTGACACCAAATTTAGAATATATAAAGACATATAACATGTATTTTGTTTTTTATCTTTTAAACAGAGAATAGATATTCACATCATTTCATTATGTTGTGTTTATTCTTGTTGAGACACGTGAAAAACGCTGGAAAAGAAAAAGTGTTTCTTACCTGAATCCAGACTGAGATTGATGGTGTCAGTAAGTGAATTATAATTTCCACCAAATCTACAGCTCCACTCCCCAGCATCCTGTGTCTGAAGCTGTTTGATGAACACTCTCAGGTTTTTCTCACTTTTATCCTTGAACATGGAAACTCTGCCCTTTGTTATTTGCTCATCTTTTTGGGTCATTTTTATTAACTGACTTGTTTTATTTTTCAGATAAATACTTGAATAGTATTTCCCTGGGTGAGGGTGTTGGCAGGTGAATTTAACCCATCCTCCCAGACATCCCTTCACTTGAGTGGAGGCCTCACAGCCTGAGGATGAGAGAGAAAAGTTGTCGTCATGTCAGACACTGAGAGACTTGTTGGTCTTCACTGAGTTTCCTCACAGAGATCAGGTAGAGTCAGAGCAGCTGACAGTTTTTCTGAGTCCAGGACAGACTGAGCTGCTCCTCTAGAGGACACATGCTCTCCAAGGTGCTCACACACATTTTAGCTAGGATTAAAAAGGAAATCATCATTATTTGTATTCTTTGCATTTGAGCAAAATAATTTTTTTTTTTTTAAACTGTGTCCAATAAAATTATAAAAATAATTGACAAAATGTGAGACTCAAAAATTATACTTTAAAAAGAGAAATTAACTTTTAAAATTATTTGAGCAGATCCTCTTTTCTAGAGAACCTTTGCAGTAACACATGAACATGTATGCAAAGACTGAATTTGACACTTTGATTTGAAGGTTCGTCTCCAAGCTCTACACTTTGTGGAGCTTTTAGCAGAGTTTCAGGAGCAGAAACACACCTCAACCTCATCTCTAGCGGTACTTAAACCCCTTCCAACCCACCATGTCCTGTTTGTTCTTGCCTCGTACTTCGTCGTCTTTAAATAAACGGGGTCTGTTGTGCCTAGGAGCTACAGCAGACTCCTTCACACTGCTTCTCCAAAATGTCTGCGATATACAAACAGCACATTTGCATTTATTCATGTAAATAAACTGTTTTAACTCCATGTTGATGTGTTGTCCTTCCAAGTGAATTACATCTAAAACAAGATCACTTGAACTCTGCATGGATGATCCTCTGACTGTAGATCAGTGGCACCTTTAAGAGGTGTTATACCGTGTATAAACCTAAAAACTTACCTTATTTTATTTCTCTAATCTCACATATATGCTCTTTTTTAAGTTATTTTTTTGGCCTTTGTGCCTTTTTTAGATAGAGGAGGACAGTGGATAGCATCGGAAAGGGGAGAGAGAGTGGGGAGTGACATGCGGGAAACGGGCCACAGGTCGGATTCGAACCCGGGCCGCCAGCCTCATGGTGCACAACCATATCCACTAGGCCATCCGCGCCCCACATATATGCTCTTTAAAGAAAAAAATCTTTGAGCCATATGTTCAAACCTTAGTGTTTTTTTTATTCCATCATGCAGGTTTGAAGCAATGCAAAAATCTTATTGCAGTAAAAAGCTTTTGTCTGTGTCACAGCAGTGTTAGTTTATTGGGTTGGGGTCATGACCTTTCACTGTATGTCTTCCCCAAAGCATTTCTCCACATTTCATGTCTCTCTACAGAGGTAAAAAGGAACAGGGATCCTCGATAATATCAGCCCTCAAAAACTATGAGCCCATGCTGATTTATGAATATAAGGTTGGAAATAATCAGTATCAGGTTTTCAATAACTAATGTCTGTTTTTCAGACTTTAGCATTTTTGAGTCTGCATGAATGCAGCATGAGGTGTTTACAGACACAGGCTCTATGAAGTATAACTGTTGTCACTGTTGTCCACCTCATTGATGAGAAGAGAAATCACAAATATTGTCACAATAGTCATGTTTGTTTTCATAAAGAAAAACGATCTCTCATATACGAGGACATGAAGAAAATGAATGAACCAGTCACATGAACCAATCAGCATCAATCTTCTTGGAGTTTTATTTAAAATGATGTTTTGAAAACTTTTGTGCCTTTTTTGTTTTTATTTGCAGTTATTTGTTTCATATATGATACAGCAGTGCCTTGATGGCACTTTTTGTTCCAAAACTTAACTTAAGTTTGTTCTCTTGTGTGTTGCATTTGGAAAACCACATTTATGCATTTATGTTTGCATCCAGTAGGATATCTCAATGAAATTAGGCATGATGTTTTAATTCCACAATAGGCCATATGCTATGTTGTTATCGGGCAGTTTTGGTGCAAAAAGTCTGCATATATTGGTATCGAGATATAACATCAGTATTTCAGTTTCAGAACTTAGGAGTTTGACAATATTGTAACATCAGATATCAGCAGAAAAGTCGATATCAGAAATCCCTAAAAAACACCAAAATAATAATTCCATGAGTGTGTGTATGCAAAGCTGATTCAGCTCGTGTTCTATGTTACTTCTTTAACTCTTTAAAAGGAACCCTGGCTACCAGAACATCATTTTCCTTAATGATCAGTGTTTTTACCAGCTACATAAGAACGATAATAAAATCTCTCAAAATATCTTAGTTTGTATAAAATTTGAAAAAATATTTTCATATTGTTGTTTACGCCACAATAACGTCTGGATAGTGATGTCATATGGTTGCACCGGGCTCGATCTCATACAGAATCATATAAGTCCTGGAGCGGACTTCAGTGGTTTCCCGAGGAAGTTTTGTGGGTTTGTGTTGGAAAAAAGTCGGCACAGCATTTGGCTTTAGTCTCCGTTTATAATGACCCACACCTGTCAGCTCTTTCATCAGCATGGGCCGGCTAAATGCAGCAAATGCTTCTGGGGAGAAGTGGCCAGAACATAGCCGCGGGTCCATCAGAAGTTGTTTACGCCCACAAGTGATTTCCCACAACTTCCTTCTTTTCTTGTCTTTTGGGAAGCTGTGCAGACTAACATCAGTCTCCTTGTTTCCTTTGGACTGAAAAGTGCACCCAAAAGCAGCCACATGTGGCATTATTATGTTTTTTTCCCTCCTGAAACCTCGTGACTTACGGCGACTAGTAGTGAGTAAACGGCCAAATCTAGATGCTCGGCACCAAGCAACCAATCTACATTATCAACCCAGAATGCATTGCAGCAGTAAAACAATGGCTGTGCCCGAAGGATAGAAACTGTGTTTTAAACTGTATTTTTTTTAAAGGAAAACCAATTCATTATGTCTTTTAACAACAAATTCTAGTTTGAGACAAAAATTTAAGCATATTCATGCCTGTTTGTCCTGACAGTCGGGGTTCCTTTTAACATTAGCACTTCAGAATTCTAGAATTTGGAAACAAGTTTAGAATCAAATCCTAACTTTTACTCAGAGTTCTGACTTGAATATCTGACTAATTATAAAGATGTAATAAAAACATCAAATAACACTTTTTTGTGGTTCTAATCCTTTCAGACACAAAATGATTACATCGGTGAATTAGAGGAGGTTTTTCTTTTATTCCAAAAATTGATAATTAAACTAGAGGAAAAAGGTTTCATCACTGAAGAAGAGTTACGGTCAGTCTTCATGGCTCAGTGAGGGAACACAAACACAGCTCTGCTTGATCCTTCAACAATACATTTTTTCTGTGATTCAACCCTCTCAAACACATAGTGATTACATTGGTTGATCTGAAGCAGTTTCATTTTTATTTTTTTTGAAATCATAGAATTGAATTATTAAGCTACAGGAAATAGGTTTCATCACTGAAGAAGAGTAACAGTCAGTCTTCATGGCTCAGTGAGGGAACACAAACACAGCTCTGCCTGATCCTGACAGATCCAGTCTGGGTTAAAGAAAGCTGGAGTTTGTTGTGGAGTCTCAGGTAGAATAAAGTAACTCACCTGTCATCAGTGAGAGCAGCAGCAGGAAAAAGCCTCTCATCTTTTCCTCCTTGGATGCTGAAATGCTCTTTCAAAGACTTGACTTTGTTCAGTCACTTCCTCTTTTTTCTGTGCTCTGGTTGGTCTGCAGCGTCTGCACAGCCCCGTTTCCTGAGATCATCTTCATGTTTGGATGAAGTTCAGCGCCTCCATCTCATCCTCCTGCTCCACTCTTTCTGCACTCAACCTGAATACTTTTAGTCTTTGACTCTTTCACACGCTGAACTCTCTTATAATCCTGGTTACTGAAGCTGAAATTAAGCTTCTGCTCAAACCTGCTGCTCTGTTTCACTGTCAGTGATTACTCAGGCAGATCTGAACAAAAAGACCAAAATTAACTTTATCTGCAGCTTCAGTTTATCACAGGAAACAGAGCAACATTCGTGCAACACTTGTTTAGCTCCAGCTCTGCTTTTACGAAATGAAGTCACTACAAAGTGTTGTGGTTGTTTCCTTTCAAGAATAGATCATTGTGATGTTGCTATGTGTTTGATAAAACACAAAACACACAAAAAGATCATTATATATAACACATGCACTATATACAATATCATTTGTAACCACCTAAAACTAATGTGGAGTCCGTACATAACCTGCTTTTGAGGTAAAGTTGTTTTTTTCACTTTGGATGAAGAATAATGACAACAATGATTTTCTTTCAACAAAGGAAGTGCTGCAAATATCCCTGGTTTTGTTGGTGAAGATTTTTGCAACTTGTACTTTTATGTGGGTTTTTACAAAACCATAAAAAGTCCCTCTGAGATGTGGTGAACATGTGAATTGTAGTGTCTCTCTCATGATTATATACGCAATAAGAATGAACCACTTATCTGATTTGGTTTTAAATCCACTTTTAATTCACTGCTCCATAAATGAGGCCTAATTTACAAATCACCTCTAACTCTGAGTTTGTTTAAAGA
>RPOG01000594.1:0-100076 GCA_008086565.1 Thalassoma bifasciatum | reverse complement strand
CTGTCTGAGCTCGGTCCAGGATGAAACTGGAGGTGAGAGGAGAGTAATCAGTGAACAGAACACCATCCCAGTGTGTTAGAGTAAATGTACACAAGTTATCCCATATATGCTGATATTTATCCACAGTTTCATTTTCTGATATTCTTTCTGTAATTTCACCTAGTTTCTGTGAAGCACATAGTTTCTACGTATCTCACTAATGAGAAGGGCTTCAAAAGGTCACGGCTGCTTGAGCAAACGGTCGCATTACTTCTCAAGACTATGAGAATCTTCCATAGTCAAGGTCCTGGTTCAAGGCTCCGGATTGAAGAGAGGAAGATACTGGACACTCTACGTGTACTCATTTTCTGGACTTTATACACACACACATATTCTCATACTGTCTGAGCTCGGTCCAGGATGAAACTGGAGGTGAGAGGAGAGTAATCAGTGAACAGAACACCATCCCGATGAGAAATTTAAAAAAAAAGAGAGAAATAAATAAAAGGTGAACAACAAAATAAAGATAACACATTTATTAGTTTACCATTAAACAATTCTAACTGCAATAAGATTGAATGAGTAAAATCAAACATAGCAGAATTTTTAAAAAACAAGGCTATTACAGAATGATGGCTTATTTACAAGCAAACATAATTTTAGTTGGAGTAACTGATCTGGATTTAGACGGTAAGTGTTGGCATTTGCTAGTGGCACTTCACCAACACCCCCCCTCAATATCTTTACATGATTTGCAGATGAAAAAAATCTGTTTTCTTTTTGGGTGTTTTAGAAAACTCATTTCAGCCTTTGTCTGACACACTTCAGGTGCTGTCTCTTTAAGGTTCCCCCATCCATGACTCCCTTCCCTCTGATTGGACAGCTCCTGGATGCCTTGGTGTTTGAGGTTTGGCCCCTGCAATCTGTGTCATCAACCAGTATGGAGGTCCTTCTGTGATGACCTCATTATCATCAGAACACCATCCAAATGAGAAATGAAAAAAGAGAAGAAGATAAATAATTCATAAAAAGTTAACAATAAAATAAAGATACTTTTATTTATTAGTTTATCATTTAACGATTCTTGCCACAATAAGATTGAACGAGTAAAGTAAAACATGGCAGTATTTTAAAAAACAAAGCTGCTACAGAATGATGGCCTATTTACAAGCCAATATTATTTTAGTTGGACCAACTGTTGNCACATGCGAATAGGACTCTCTTTATAATAGCTGCGAATAGCTGTCTCTTTAAGGTCTTTAAGGTTCCCCCATCCATGACTCCCTTCCCTCTGATTGGACGGCTCCTGGATGCCCGTGGAGGTAGGTGCTGTAGGTAGGCCTTGGTGTTTGAGGTTCGCCCCCTCCAACGTGTCATTAACCAGTATGGAGGTCCTTCTGTGATGACCTCATCTTTTCAGCAAGTCACATGAAAATCATGAAGATCTTGGAGAAATGTTTCTTTACATGGAAGTTAAGAGTTTGGGAAAGCAGAATACTAGCTATTTAGACTCTAACAGTTGGATTTTTCTAACATCCTGCTGACAAAGAAATAAAAAAAGCACAATCAAAGCTAGATTTTTTTCAGCAAAGGAGATACATTTTGTTTCATGAACTCCTGACAGAGTTAGTTTTTCCTCATTGTTTCTTCTTGACCTTGGAGTGAAGAGGATCCTCTGAAGCTCTGGATGGACGACTGTCCTCCGTGTCAGCTGGACTTTGTTGTTCAGAAGAATATTTTCAGGTGGAGGAGCTGGGTTTGAGGGTCGGTCACTTGAAGGAAAGTCAGCTGCAGCATGAACCGTTTTTATGGGTCTGAGTTCTGGTAAAGCTCCTGTATCTCCTCGTAGGCTCCATCCTGCAAGTGAAAAGATCATTTTTAACAACTTTTCTTTCACTCATGGTTAGTTTTTTGGTGAAGACATTTATTAACAACCAACTGTGTTTACTCTTTTAAATCATAATGACAACAGAAAGTCTTTCAGAAATCCAGAGAGTCTAAAAAATAAGTGCTGTCATCATTTCATGTTTTTTTAATCTCCTCCTGGTGGATCACCTGTTCCTGCTGAGTCTCAGTTTCACTGTAATGTGCTTCAAGGTACCCCCGAAGAGAGACAGGAGGAAGTCCCGGTACTTCGACTTTAGAAGACTAATTGCAGAGAAGTCAAACGACTTTCAACATCATGATTCAGATCAGTGAGAGGTCAAAGGTCAAACTTTGTCAGGTCTGTCATCAAGAGGAGAAGGAAAAAACTTTTATCATGACAAGAGAAAATGCTACGCTACTGTTAGCTTACATTTAAAGTTGACTTCATGATATGAATGAAGTGAAAAAATCCTAAGAATTTTTCTGAACACAGACCTCTGCTGCTGCTGCTCCATTTCTTCTCTTTCTTGATCCTGAAAGTACTAGAAAAACAAAACAGAACAGGGAAACAAACATCTATTGGCTCTATAAAGAACAATAACACGATTAAGACACATTTGTCTGAGGATTGACATCTATTTTCACTGTGGTTTAGTTGGTACAGTGTGCACAGTTTTCATGTTCTTTTGGTTATAAATCTCTTACGTTTGTAGATAAAGACAGAAAGTGACAGGAGGATCAGCAGCACAGCAACACGAACAATCATAGAGATGACGAACTCAGAGCCAACTGTGGGGAAAAATCGACCGTTATTTAAACTCTGAATTTAATAAAAGCTCTAAAAACATCATCTTCCTGAAAGTTTCCTCACCTTCTCTCTCACCAGGACTTTCTGTAGGAGTCAGAGAAACAGAAGTATCTAAAAGTGATGAAAGGAAGTGAAGATATGTTGACATGAGAAACAGGTTCACAGCATTTAATCAGGCTTTAAATTCTGAGGAAAAAGAGACATTTCCTTCACAGCAGAATGAGTTCTTGCAGCTTTTAGTTTTCACGTCGACCTGCTCATGAGTTTTTGTCACATTTTAAGAAGTGTAGATGGATTTTGTTGTTAAAAACTCAACATGTTTGTCATCATTCAGGTTAAAAACTGTATTGTTTCTTTTTTTTAACCTCATTCTTCATTTTCCACTTCCTATTTAATTTTCTTCACTTGTGTCTCTCTTCATTTTCAGTCAAGTTTCTGTCAAACTTCTCCCCCTCTGCTGAGAAAGGGGCAAATTAGTGTTGCTCTCCAACCAGGATGACACTTAAGTGTGTGTTTTGGTTCCCAAGGAGCCGCTTTAGTGCATATTTATGCTCCAGAAAGCCTAGTTTATGGCCTATTCTTGCCCCCAAGAGGAATCTTTTGCTGGTTTTGGCTCCTCAGACGGCCCCTTCAGCACATGCTCTGGATCCAAAATGACACCTTCACATGTGTTTTGGTGCCCAAGAGTGCACTTCAGGGTTTTGTGGCTCCCAAGAGGACACTTAAGCATTTGTTAAACGAGGTTTCTGCCGTGAAACCCCGTGTAAAATTGTCAATCCGGAAAAGAAAAGTACAGGACGAGGGGACTTCCACTGTCTCTACTCGTCTACACGACCACTAGTCTCTCAGTCACGATTCACGACTGTCTTTTTCAATGTGTCACTTCTTCAGTGTCATGAAGTCAATAAAAATAATGATGTAAAAAAAGATTTGAATGATGTGAAAGTGAGGGTTTGGTGTGAATAACTGACTACTTTGATCACATTTTATTTGAATTCCCTGACAAGCTCATAAAGATTTGTGAATGAAACCATCACTGCAGCACGACAGGTGTTAGAGAAAGTATCATGTTTTCTTCTCTTCTCTCACTGAAATGACCAAAACCACTTCCTTTGTGGATTCCCTCCCCTGTCACCATGGTTCTTTTCTCACTGTGGTTTATTTCATTAACCTCTGACAGACGTTTTGCTGCTCTGAGTCCTTCCTGAAACTCAGAAGAGCCTGTTACCTTAAATGAATCGTGTTCATCATTTGCTCTTATCTGTTCTGTCTCTAGTTCACTTCATAAATCATGTTGTTGACCTGACTCTGAATAGAGGATGTCTCTTTGTCTGATTGGCCCAGTAAAATGGATTCAAGAGCCGTGTTTCTTTCCTTAATTAACTCCACATCACTTAAGATCTTCACACTCACCTACAGTCATGAAGAATCTGTGGTAGAACACGTTACTGTGACTCTTGTTGGTACTTTTTGCTCCACACCAGTACGTCCCACTGTCCTCTGCTGTTACATTTCTCACTGTGATGGTGATTTTTCTCTCCTTTAGGTTATCCCTCATGGAAAACCTTCCATTGTTCTTCTTGTTGGTGCTGATTAGAGTCTGACATACAGATGGATCCTCCCCCTTACAGATGAATTTAATTACAGGAGCACTTCTAAAGTATTTACACCAGGATGAAAAAGTCTCTCCGACAGTTGCATTTCTTCTAAAGTCCTGATGTATATCTGTATGGAGACAGACAGCACTGAAAGTATTTTAAACATGTTAAAAGAATCCTCTTTATTAAGTCTTCACAGTCTCCTCACGTCGAGTGGAAGTTGGAAATCTAAATAAAGAGACTGAGGTCGAGATTTAGAGAGTCTAAACTCAGGTGTGGTCATCTGCGGGACTACGACACTCCTGTGAAGTGACTACCTGTGTGACTTCGGACTTGGAGACAGTCAAAGAGACTCTCACTTAAAGGGTGGACTATTTTGATCCTCAAAGAGAGACTCTGTCTGCTTTTGGAGCTTTGTGAGTTCTTTACACAAAAACACTTTATCAGAGTCATATCTAGGGTCTGGGTATTCACATGTGATGGTGGATTTAGATGTGCTGTACGCTGTTTGAATGAAAGGTCTCTTGCACAAGAATCCATCTGGGAAAAAAAGCAAATTACAGGAAAGTTCACTGAGATGGATCAGCTGTGAAGAAAAAAAACTTTAAACAGCTTCAAACTCATACAGAGTCTCGTGGTGGCAAGATGAGAAATAAAAGAGAAATGTGGAAGAGAAATAAGTTGAAGGGAGTTTAAAGAACAAATATTTCTCTATCATGACACCAAATTTAGGATATATAAAGACGTATAACATGTATTTTGTTTTTATCTTTTAAACAGAGAATAACTATTCACATCATTTCGTTATGTTGTGTTTATTCTTGTTGAGACACTTGAAAAACGCTAGAATAGAAAAAGTGTTTCTTACCTGAATACAGACTGAGTTTGATGGTGTCAGTGGGTGAATTATCATATCCACCAAATCTACAGCTCCACTCCCCAGCATCCTGAGTCTGAAGCTGTTTGATGAACACTGTCATGTTTCCTCCACTTCTATCATGGTACACAGAAACTCTGCCCTTTGTTACCCACTCTTCAGGTTTGGTTCCTTTGATAAAAGTTTGTGTTTTATTTTTCAGATAAATACTTGAATAGTATCTCCCTGGGTGAGGTCCAACCGTCCACTTAACTTGGGTAGGAGGGTCTGTAGGGAAGTGAACTCACCTCCGGAGTGTCGGACTCCTACTCTCTCTTTTCAACACCAGTACAGTCTGTGACTCTCTGAACAAACAGAAGTGACTCAAAGGAGTGTCTCTAGTCCATCTCAGTCTCGTCGACTGTCAAAAAGTCAGTTTAACTAAAACTAGTGACACTCAGATGAAATTAGAACAAGAATCATAACTTTTGAAAACTTTTTCAGCAGATCTTATTTCAGTCAGAGGACCCACTGCTCTGTTTTATAAACTGTTTTTGTCAACTCAAATCCATATGTCAAAGCCTTGATGTTTTTTTATTTCTTTATGCAGCTTGGAAGTGATAAAAAAAATCTAACTGAATAGAAAAAGCTATTGTCCCTGTCACAGCAGTGTGAGNCATGTCAGACACTGAGAGACTTGTTTGTCTTCACTGAGTTTCCTCACAGAGATCAGGTAGAGTCAGAGCAGCTGACAGTTTTTCAGTCAAATTGATTTTGATCACTGTGTCAGATGAAATTAGAACAAGAATCATAACTTTTGAAAACTTTTTCAGCAGATCTTATTTCAGTCAGAGGACCCACTGCTCTGTTTTATAAACTGTTTTTGTCAACTCAAATCCATATGTCAAAGCCTTGATGTTTTTTTATTTCTTTATGCAGCTTGGAAGTGATAAAAAAAATCTAACTGAATAGAAAAAGCTATTGTCCCTGTCACAGCAGTGTGAGTTTACATTTTGCTGTATTAGCTGGGCGGATAATTGCATATTACAGGAGAATTGTTCACTTGCGGATAAAAGCACCAAAATTGGCACACATACTCCTTAGGTGTTGCTCTTTTGAGAAAACCATCTGGCCAAATGAAAATTCAAGATGGCGGCCATTTTTCAAGATGGCCACCATTGAATATACNTATGGAGCCAAATCCAGGCCAAAAGTATTGTAATTTGAAAAAAAGAAAAATTTGAAAAAATAAATTTTGAAACTGAAATTTCAAGATTTGTTCCTGAATTTTCTCAAAAATAAAAACACATTATTGAATTTAAAATAAGTGTAAGATTACTTTTTTTCAGTAAAATATTTTGACACATGATGTGTCATTTTTTTTCAGTTTCAGAATGAATATTTTCATATTCAAATCTTAACTTTTCAGTTTCAGATTTTTTTTTCACCTTCAGATCTTTTTTTCACTTTCGGATCTGAATTTTTCAGATTCAAACTTTTGGCCGTGTTCTGGCGTGGGGGGCGTGGTCTCGGATGGGAGGGGTGTGGGATTGTGAGTGACAGCGGAGCAAAGGATCCTCAAATCATGTTGCCTTCAGGAAACGTGGGCACTTTGATCGATTATTACTCAACACTTCTCTATCCTTTATTTTCTTGATACCTGTAAATAAAGTGGTGCCAATGACAAAAAAATACCCTTTATGAGTGATTCTAGACAACTCGTGATCGTTCCTGATAAATAAAAACTGGAAAATATGCCAGATTTTTTTAGTTTAACACCCACACCCGAAGAAACGACGTGTCCCGAATCCACACGAGACCATGAACGCAGCGCAGCATCACGCCGTTTGTCAGTGCAATGGCGTCCTCAGCACCGGGGCAACCTGCCGATGCAGACACACAGGTAAGAAATGTTTTGAGACTGAGAGTCACTCTTAGAGTCATCCAGAATGTTTGTGTGTGATACTTGTACGTGTTTATGCGGTAGGTAGGCATTAGGTTAGCTCATGCTAACTCGCCGGCGGGTATGACGGTTTATCTGGTGTTAGGTTAACTGACATCCAGATAGATGTTGTGAAGGCGTGGCTTTGCAGGATCCCTTGCTTATTGTCAAAATATGGCGATCACATCTGGGACGTCCTACCTCACTATTCACTCTTTTTTTCACCAGAGGAATCCAGAGTTCAAACATATCAAAATTTATACAATTATACCAAGTTACACCAGTTAAACCGTCATACCCGCCGGCGAGTTAGCATGAGCTAACCTAATGCCTACCTACCGCATAAACACGTACAAGTATCACACACAAACATTCTGGATGACTCTAAGAGTGACTCTCAGTCTCAAAACATTTCTTACCTGTGTGCCTGCATCGGCAGGTTGCCCCGGTGCTGAGGACGCCATTGCACTGATAAACGGCGCGATGCTGCGCTGCGTTCATGGTCTCGTGTGGATTCGGGACACGTCGTTTCTTCGGGTGTGGGTGTTAAACTAAAAAAATCTGGCATTTTCCAGTTTTTATTTATCAGGAACGATCACGAGTTGTCTAGAATTACTCATAAAGGGTATTTTTTGTCATTGGCACCACTTTATTTACAGGTATCAAGAAAATAAAGGATAGAGAAGTGTTGAGTAATAATCGATCAAAGTGCCCACGTTTCCTGAAGGCAACATGATTTGAGGATCCTTTGCTCCGCTGTCACTCACAATCCCACACCCCTCCCATCCGAGACCACGCCCCCCACGCCAGAACACGGCCAAAAGTTTGAATCTGAAAAATTCAGATCCGAAAGTGAAAAAAAGATCTGAAGGTGAAAAAAAAATCTGAAACTGAAAAGTTAAGATTTGAATATGAAAATATTCATTCTGAAACTGAAAAAAAATGACACATCATGTGTCAAAATATTTTACTGAAAAAAAGTAATCTTACACTTATTTTAAATTCAATAATGTGTTTTTATTTTTGAGAAAATTCAGGAACAAATCTTGAAATTTCAGTTTCAAAATTTATTTTTTCAANTTTTTTTTCAAAGGCACAGAATTGAATTATTAAGCTACAGGAAAAAGGTTTCATCACTGAAGAAGAGTAACAGTCAGTCTTCATGGCTCAGTGAGGGAACACAAACACAGCTCTGCTTGATCCTGACAGATCCAGTCTGGGTTAAAGAAAGCTGGAGTTTGTTGTGGAGTCTCAGGTAGAATAAAGTAACTCACCTGTCATCAGTGAGAGCAGCAGCAGGAAAAAGCCTCTCATCTTTTCCTCCTTGGATGCTGAAATGCTCTTTCAAAGACTTGACTTTCTTCAGTCACTTCCTCTTTTTTCTTATAATCCTCTTTACTGAAGCTGAAATGAAGCTTTTGCTCAAACCTGCTGCTCTGTTTCACTGTCAGGGATTACACAAGCAGATGTGAATATAAAGACCAAAATTAACTTTATCTGCAGCTTCAGTTTGTCACAGGAAACACAGCAACATTTGATCAACACTTGTTTATCTCCATCTCTACTTTTAGGAGGTGAAGTCATCATGACATGTTGGGTTTTCCGTTTAGTGTAGATCATTCTGATACTGTTTTGAGAAAACAGACAAAAGAAATAGGGGTATTAAATATTAGACATGAACTGTATATGATCTGATAAAATACACTTAAGTAATCTTCACAAGTTACACAGAGAAACTTCAACCAAGTGGAAACTTTTACTTTTGAAAGTGAAGCCTGTGTGCAGTTCCTTGAATGTCCACTAGAGGCTGTTTCCAAAAGTGAGTTGGTCTCCATAGAGGGGTCTCGTCTTTGTTTATAGAACTGCCGGAGAAACCAAAGAGAAATCGAGTGTAGAGATAAATTCCGTTTGTGGACAGTACTGTCTATTGAGTGGACAAAGTAAATGTAGTTCGGACACTACGTCTTAACTTCCACACAGGAAGAACCTTGTCCACTGTCAATGATGACATTTGAGACCAGATATTCGACGACCTTTTCACCTCTGTGGCTTAAACAGTGATGCGGCTAATTTGTGAATTTTTCAATGGGCTAACAAACTCAATGCTGCTAACACATTTAGCTTTGTCACAGCAGACCAATTAAATTACACAGCAGGTCTCAGTGGGCCAATGAAAATATTTAAATTAAACCAGTCCAGACAGATCTGTCTTTCTGAACAAAAATTATAGCAGCAATACTGATCAACATTAGATGGAAGGAGAGCCACTATGTGCCCCTATGTCATTGGTTCATTGGCTTTCAATAGTAATAATAACATTTAATGTCACTCATATTGGGAAAACATCATCATAACACCAACAAACATAAAGCAGTGAAACTTTCAGACGGTTCCATAAACTAAGAAGTCAGAGCCTGAAATTGGAGATTTGGAGTTTTTCTTTCTCTGCTCTCAACAGGTTGACATAGATACGCCTTCTCTGAGCGCATGATCATATCAAACCACACTGTAAGCAATTGTTATTAACAGTTCTTTTCAGCTTTAATAACTTAAAATGAATGATCTTCTTTACTTGGAAATTTTGAGTCAATTGGTTTCTCAAGTTTTTTTCAAGTCAAGTTATCAAATTACCTTTTACTGTGTCGTGTGTGAATGGTTCAGAGTGTTTTCTATACAACTGAAGCTAACCAGAGTTATGATGGCTTACACACAAAGGGGATGAAATAACCTCTGACAAAAATGGGGGGGGGGTATTCCACCCATACCCCCCCCCCAAACTGACACCTTTACATCTGTTGCTTCTAGACAGGTGCAGCCTATGTATGTAAAATTGTATTTTCTTTTAAAATTTTGTGGGTGCTGCTCATAAGTGCGCTTAATAGTTGAAAATTTGCTGTAAGTAGCAGGTTTACAAAACCATGTGGGACACCAACACAGTTATCACAGTTTGAGGTCATGTCTAGGTCACTTGAAGGAAAGTCAGCTGCAGCATGAACCGTTTTTATGGGTCTGGGTTCTGGTCAAACTGCTGTTTCTCCTTGTAGGCACAATCCTACCAAATGAAAAAGTCATTTTTATTAACAGATCATATCCAGTCCTTTTTATAAACGCAGTCAAAAAGCAGTCATGCTTTCTAACCCATTTACATCCTGGCTACATCCGGGCATTTTCTGTTGGGTCGATGAGTTGTTTGGGCCAACAGACCTGACACCTTTTTTATACATATACTGTATGTTGCACTGAGCGGCCCATGAACCCAGAAGATCAGCGGCCTGATTGACTCTGAGCTGGGCCAGTCACATGGTCAGACACCAACACCTTCCTTTTTGTCCCGCCTGTGTACAGCATTCCTCAAAGAGCAGTGTAACTCACCTGTTGAGATCTTCAGAGATGGCAAGGAAACCAAGAGATGGCAAGAACGCTGTTGTATTTCCTGATGCTTGCACCTTTATTAAAGGTAAAAGGTTTGAGAGTGCAGACAAAAAAATCAACACTTCATTCTTCTAAAAATCTGCAGCCTCAGGTCAGACCCACATCCTTAGCTGAGGTGTCTCCATCTCAGCTATGCTTTCTGTTTTTTTAATCTACACATTAACACACTATTTACACAGATGAATTTATAAAGCAGAAAAACACCATTAAGAACATACAAATATCCATCAATTACATTTATGTAAATGTAAATTACACTTAAATTTCAGGGTTTTTTTTAGCTGACTGTTAATTTTTTGTCAGTTTATCTGTAGTCACATGATGGAGCTTTGAGGTCAAGATAAAAAAAAGGGGAAAGTTTGAGAATAGGTTATTCATTCCCGAGAACTATATCACAGATTAAGGAAAATAAAGTCATAACTTTCCATCTTTAGTTCTCCTGTATTTTATTTTGAAGGGC
Source organism: Thalassoma bifasciatum (assembly GCA_008086565.1). Lineage (NCBI taxonomy): Eukaryota > Metazoa > Chordata > Actinopteri > Labriformes > Labridae > Thalassoma > Thalassoma bifasciatum. Next base: position 89,135 of record RPOG01000594.1, on the reverse strand, counting down.
TGATCAGAGGAGCAGCCAGCTGCCTCAACTGTGAAGCATCTTGAGACGTCAGATTCTGGTTAATGTATCATCATCATCATCTCCAGGCTGTTATAGTGATCAGGATAAAGATCCATCCTGAGGTGGAGCAGATAAACACAAACCCTGGACATGTTTCTATAAACACAGTTTGTCTTCAGATGTTGAGTTTAACTTCACAAAAAGATTCCTTGTTTCAGTGCAGGCAGCTGGATGTCATCATTTAATCACAAAACTTAAAAAAGCTTAATCTTGCATGTGTAAATATGAAATGTAGTCTATTTTTAGCTTTAAACTATTTAAATTTTTTTTTCCTTGCTCTTGAAATCTCAGATATTTTTATCTTTACTGTGGCTCCAAATTTGAGGATCACAGAGCTGTTAATGTTTTGATTCCTCTCTGGCCACTTCCTCAGAGTTTCATAAAAAGCATTTTCTCTACAAACTTAGAGACACTTTTCATGATGAAAGGAGATGATGATTTTTCATCATGTCCCACAGAGTGAGTTACTTCTTGTTGACGGTTGAGTAGAGAGGCTCCTCTGAAACTACAGGTTGATGGTTGGTGAGTGTGTCAGCTGGACTTAGTTTAACAGAAGAGTATTCACAGGTGGAGGAGCTGGGTTTGAGGGTCACTCCATCACCAGCAGCTTTGTCAGAGCTCTGTCTGAACTCAATGGTGGAGTAAAGCAGTGAGGCAGAGGGGTTTCTGGGAAAATCCACCGTGGCATAAACAGTTCTCTGGATCTGGATTGGGTCTGGATTCTGGATGCGCTCAGGTATCTCCTCATAGATATAATTCTATCAGAAAAATAAAGAGTAGACAACAGATCAAATTCAGTCTAAAGAACAAGCTGAAAGTGAAGAATCTATAAACTGATGGGGATCTTTTGTTTTTACTTTAACACATGATTTATTTTTGGTACTTTTAGTTTTATTTGCTGGGACAGTGAGAGACAGAAAAACACTTTGCTCCTCTCTTTCCTCCCCCTGACACTTTAGAGGTGAGTGACAGCTGAACTGAAATGAAACTTCCTGCTGTGGTCTTAATGTTCTCACAGTGTATGTTACTGTACCTTTAAGAGATTTTTTGGGGCGGCTCACACATTTCTGTCCATTTACCTCTTTATTGTGCTGTGCTCCTGCTCCTGCTCCTGCTCCTGCTTCTGTTCCTCTCCTGGAGCGTTTGGAGAAACCTGACACAAATGAGAACAACAGGAAAACTGAGACTCTATGAAATACACAGAACATGTACCTCACTTTACAAAGAGCACATGATCAGATAAGAGCTTAGATAGGTGTTGCAGCTCATTTCTGCTTTCTGAAAAGTACGTGACTGTCAGTGAACATCACCACAGATCAACAAAGATAAACTTTCTGGTGTTTAATACCACATTTAGTCTGCTCATAGGCCACACAGACGTCTGATTTGACGCCTTTATTTACTTTACAGGATGAAGATGTCCTCATTGTGGTTTAGTTGGTGCATTGTGTGTAGATTTGTGAGCAGGTTTCGTGCTGTGTAGGTGATAAATCTCTTACGTTTGTAGATTAAGACTGAAAGTGACAGGAGGATCAGCAGCAGGATAACACACACGACCAAGATGACGAGCTCAGAGTCGACTGCAGGAAAAATCAAGATGTAGTCAAACAGGCAACTCTGAATTTGATCAAAGATCTTAAAAAGTCCTCCTTCTTATGCTCTTTGAGTTTTCTCACCTTCTCTGTCGCTGGGACTCTCTGTAGATGTTGGGGTCAAGTGGGTGGTGGAGACAGAAGTAGATGATGGTGATGGAGCCGAAAGAAGCAAAAAAGATTGTTTTTAACTGATTGTAAAGCACTTTGTGCAACTTTATTGCATGAAAAGTGCTCTATTAATAAAGTTTGATTGATTGATTGATTACTCAGAGTTCAAGATGACACTGGCTGTTTATGTAACTCAGAGCAACACAAACACTGATCTAAGCTGCTGCTGCTTCACTAGGCTCAGATCCATCTGGAGAAACTAGATCTCAAACTAACTCCAGAAGTGATGAAATGATAGTGTTTAATGCAACACTGTCAAGACTCGATGAAGATAAGGTAAGATTATGTCTTGGAGGATTTTACAAAATTCCCCATAAGGTCTGCGGTTTTCTCAGCTAATCCTACAGACCATTGATAACAATAATAAAGCAAAGCTGAACTGGGACACTGACATTATTCTGATGCACCAACCTACCAAGATGTTGAGCAGGAAAAACATGCTCTGACTGACTCTCAGACAGAAAATGCTGAAGTAGAAATGATCTTTACAGAGTAACTTCAGATATACGGCTGTGGTGAATTCTGTCATGCTGGGGGAAATGGCGGCCCCTGGAGGCTAGGAGTGGACCTGCAGGGTCATTAAGAGTTAATCCCTGACAGGTGTATTGAGAGCACAGGTGTGCCTGAAGCAGGTATAAAGATCAGCTCACACAATCAGAGCTCTCTCTGACTTCCATCCCAGACCATGCGTCAATGCCTAAGTAAGACTGTTTTCTGTTTGAACCATGTTTGATTATATTGTATTACTCATTTTATGTTGACTATTTGAGTTATTGTTCAAGTTTATGTTAATATACTACTTAATTTGCCTTTTGGACAGAAACCATGGTTTGGGGGGAATAAAATCCTCAACTTCAACTTCCTTGTCCTGAACTCTTTGATTTGATGAGCTTGAGTGGTCAGCCCTTTCATTTGAACCAAAAGAAATTTAATATGGTCCTTCGAGCCGGATGCTGGTTGCCTAAGTTAAGACAATGGAGAGTGAAGAGGATTTGAGGAGCAAACAGCATGCTGACACTGGTACTGATTCACTTCTAAGAACCTTTCCTAAAAGAAGGAGGCATAAACCAAAGCGTTATGGATTGCTTCTCCTCTACGTTTGGTCATTTCGTCGTTTAGGTGAGGGATTGGAATTGTTTCTCTTCCTTAGAAACGTCCTTTACCACCTTTGTGACTTCCTTTGTCCTTTCTTCCTTTATTTACTTAACCTTAAGGAGTTTTGGTCTTACCGCCTCAAACTCTTTGTTCCATTTTCTGTTGTTCTCGACAACCTTGTGTAATCACTATTGCTCATGGGGCAGAGCACAAATCAACCCCAAAGTCAAAATGTTGCACAACATGTATTAGTCCTCCTTCGTGGAAGGGAACTAGGAGGTAATGGGTCGTCAGAACTACATTTATTACTGGGACGTCATGGAGTAGGACGGTGTGTACGTGGACTACGTTTGTGACGGGTTCGACGACGTAAACATGGTTCGTTGGGTTAGTTGTTTAGTGTCGTGCCCCATGAGGAGGTGCAAGGAGCTGAAGGTGGATTTGAACCACCAGGGGTTGCTGATAAAAGCAGTTCTGGTCGATCTCTCTTTTTTCCTGACATGAATGTTCAGAAAAATGTTGAAATGGAAACTGATTGTGACCAAATAAAGTCTGATGCACATCATGTGGGAACATCCACTCCCCATTTTAACCCAAGTTATGGGAAGGGACCAGTGGTCAGGCCTAAACTGAGACTCATGAGAAACCAGGAGCTTTTGCCCCTTGATGAGCAGCTTAACTCAGCAGAGGAACCCTTCACTGCCCATGAGCTCTGCAACTTACCTCTCAGCACTGTCAAGATGCCTGCAGCTTCACCTCCCTCTGTTCCACCACATCAGCCCCCTGCTGGTCATAGCCTGAATAGACCGCCCGCATTCCAGTCTGGTTCCTCTGCCATTTCTGCCATGCATGTACCCTTTCATCAGCCTCGGCCCTCACGCTTGCCAGCACAGTATCAAATTATACGCTCTCCAGTTCATGCGGTACATTCACAGCCTGCCCCATCCATGTCTGGCCCTGTATGTTCACAGCCTCTTCTATCCTCCAATCCACAGTCCTTCATTACTCCCCCTGCAGGTGATGCTATGCCTGACACCCGCTATCCTGTGCAATACCATCAAGCTCCAGTAGACCCACGTGCTGCTTTCATTCGCTCTACACATGCACAGCTGCTCCCTTATGCTGGAATTCGAACACAGCCATCACAGCATACAGCCCAGGTACAGCTACCACCTTCATCTGGGATGGCTCAACCTCTTCCCAGCATAGCTATATCTGAACCACCACTCTATGGTGTCCCAAAGCCTACCATACCAGACTTCACTAAAGACAGTGAAAGGGACTTTGCCAACTTGAAACTAGCACTGGACAACCTCCTGAACCCTTACGTGCAGCTGAGTGAGAAATACAAGTATCATGTTCTCCTGGAACACCTTAAATTGCCTGAGGCCCAAATGATTGCTCAGTCTTGCAGACACCAAACTGATCCCTACTCAGCTTCAATGCATGCCCTCCAGCTGCAGTATGGACAGCCCCACCAGCTGGCCCAGAGTGAGATAGCAGCAATCCTAACAGCACCTGATATTAAGGTCGGAGACTCCCAAGGATTTCAAAGCTTTTCCCTGCGAGTTCATCTACTCGTTAGTATGCTGACATCGTTGGAGGGTCCAGCTGGTTATGAGCTAAATTGTTGCTCTCATGTTGACCGCTTATTGAGCAAGCTCCCTAAGTACTTGAGGGAGAGTTTCATTGAGTTCTTACACCTTCAAGGCAAACTAACTGTGGCGACATTGAATCCAATGTTAGAGTCTCTGGACCGACCTACCAACGTTAGGTTTCGTGTCGTCGTTTCCGAAAGATTGGCTGAACAGGTCGCGATAGTTGTCCTGGTCGGTCCATTTAGGTACTCTGGACTCAAACTCAAGAATCAATCAGCTGTCTATCATGGCTCAAATCCTGATGTAAATCCAACCCAAGATCACCAGTCACCACCAAAAACTAAGCTCTATACTCCAACTCATAAAAGATCCAATATCCACTGCCTGTTCTGTCGGAGCCATGAACATTACATCACAAGGTGTCCCAAACTGAAATCTCAGACGAAGGAGGGAGTACGATCTTGGCTATTGAAAGACAGCAGATGCTGGAGGTGTGGTCGCTCTTCTCACTCCACTGTTGACTGTTCGCTAAAGAAACCTTGCCCTGACTGTGGTGGTCTTCATCTGCTAGTTCTGCACTCAGTGGCTACAGAAGGACCTCATGATGGGCAGACACACACTCACAGCAAAGTGTACTTTTCTCACTCCAGTCCCTCCAGTCGGGTGCTCCTGAAGGTCGTTCCTGTGGTGCTTTGGAATAACAATATCTCACTCAGCACATATGCTATATTGGATGATGGCTCAGTTCGCTCCATGATTCTTCCCGCTGCAGTCCAGCAGCTCCAGCTGAGAGGAGAGAAAGAAGTCCTAGCTCTCCGAACTGTTCGTTCGGATCTCACTCACATTGAAGGGGAATGTGTTGATTTTGAGATCTCCTCCAGTTCAGCACCGACGAAGAGATACCCCATTCAACAAGCCTTCACAGCAGAGGGGATTGATCTTATTGACCAAACATATCCTGTTCAGTCCCTCAAGCGACGCTATCCCTTTCTGAGAGACATCCCTCTTCAGCCATTCAAGAAAGTTCAGCCTCTTGTATTGCTCGGCTCAGACAAGAGAGTAGACTAGAGTGGGTACCTCGGACACTCTTCTCCCCCTCAAGGAGGTCCAATTGCTGTGCACACTCAGCTGGGCTGGACCCTACAAGGACCCGAGGGTTTACCTGAGCGTTACTCTCCAACTTACCAATGTCTCTTCACTGCTTCGAGCAGCTCCTCCGATTCCCTGCTTAGCCAGGTTGAAAAGCTATGGAAACTGGATGTGCTACCGTTCCGCAATGAGAAACAGGTCATCAGGTCTCAGCAAGATAAACAGGCTATTGAAATTTTGGAGGCCCGCACCGAGAGAGTCTTGGTTGATGGCATTGAGCGCTATGCCACTCCCCTTCTGCGGAATCATGGTGCTCTCAAACTGACTGCTCCGGTAGAAGCTGCCATGCCAAGCCTGAGGAGCACAGAACGGAGACTTCTCAAAGACCCAGACAGAATTGCTCTCTATAACGAGGAGATACTGAAGCTGGAGAAAGCTGGATATGTAAAGAAAGTTTCTCCCCAGAGCATGCAGAGCTCAACAGAATCCTGGTACCTGCCCCATCATCTTGTCCATCACAATAACAAAGCCCGCCTGGTCTTCAACTGCTCGTTCAGATATCGGGGGATGTGCTTGAANGTTGCAGTCAATCTCCATTCCACGATGTTACACCCCAGCAGACAGACCTGACGCTGTCACTCAGGAACTACATGTTTTTTGTGATGCATCTGAGCGGGCATATGGAGCAGTGGCTTATCTTCTCACCAAGTACGGAGAGGAATGCCACACCAGCTTTGTCATGGCAAGATCAAGAGTGGCTCCAAAAAGACAATTATCTATGCCACGTCTGGAACTGTGTGGTGCCCTAGCTGGTGCACAGCTTGCTCAGCTCCTGAGAAGAGAACTTAGCATGACTCTTCAGCAAATTAGTCTGTGGACTGACTCCACCACAGTTCTAGAATGGCTACAGTCAGAATCCTGTCGTTTCAAGGTGTTTGTGGGTGTCCGGGTGGCCGAAATACAAGAGCTCACAGACCCCCTCTCCTGGCGGTATGTAGATTCTTCTAATAATCCGGCTGATGACATCACTAGGGGAAAAACTCTCATTGACCTGTCACAGCCCAACAGATGGAAGGATGGGCCTGCTTTCCTTAAACAGCCACAAGTCAGGTGGCCTGTTAGGCCTATGCATGCAGTCAAGGCAGATCTCAGTGAACTACGGAGTATCACCTTTTGCAGTCTGACCACCACCGATGATCAAGGTCAACAACTTCCTGACTTCACCAAGTACACCTCATGGAAAGATCTTGTGCAAGCAACATATGATGATCTCAACAGACAGACACCTGCAGGTGCTCCTGGGTCAACTTACCAAGATGCTGAAATCAGCTTGCTTAAACAATGTCAAGCAGACAGTTTTCCAGTGGAGCTGAGATTCATGCTGAATGGACGACCCTTGCCTCCTCACAGTAGATTGCAAGCCCTGGCTCCGGAACTTGATGAGTTAACAGGCCTCATACGGGTCGGAGGAAGGCTCCGTAACATTGGAGGTTCCCTTGAAATCTCTGCGCACCCTGTCGTTTTGGATCCTGAGCATAAGATAACCCAACTTCTCATCAAAGATTTTGACGAGCATCTTCTCCATCCTGGCCCGGAGCGTGTCTTTTCTGAACTCCGGAGACATTATTGGGTTCTCAGAGGCAGACAAGCTGTCAAGCGTCATCAGTTGTCTTGCCCCTCCTGTCACCAGTGGCGAGCAAAACCCAAAGTGCCCCTTATGGCGGACCTCCCGTCTGCTCGTCTGAGGCTGCTAAGTCCTCCATTCTTTTCGACAGGAGTGGACTGCTTTGGACCGCTCATGGTCAAAGTTGGAAGACGTAATGAAAAACGGTGGGGGGTGATATTCAAATGTATGACCACGAGGGCTGTGCACCTTGACCTCCTCAACTCCCTGGATTCTGATGCCTTCCTCCTTGCACTCAGGAGGTTCATCTCTCGCCGAGGTAAACCCATGGCACTTCACTCGGACCGGGGCACAAATTTCCGTGGTGCTGAAAGAGAGCTCCAGGAAGCCTTTCAAGCAATGGCACCAGAGCTACAGGAAAAACTTGGTGCCTATCAGCTGACATTAAAGTTCAACCCTCCAAACTCTCCACATTTTGGAGGTGTGTGGGAGAGAGAGATCAGATCTGTCAAGAATGCATTGCAAGTTGTCGTTGGTCACCAACCACTCCCTGAGGATGTACTCACCACAGTACTGGTAGAAGTCGAAGGGATACTCAATTCCAAACCCTTGGGCTATGCGTCTTCGGATGTAGCGGACTTGGACCCAATTACCCCGAATATGCTGCTCATGGGGCGGCGTGACTCATCATTACCCCAAGTGAGCTACGCTCCAGAGTCGATGGGGCGGCGTCGCTGGCGTCAAAGCCAAATCATCGCGGATCAGTTCTGGTCACAGTTTATTCGAGATTACCTTCCGTCCTTACAGCCAAGGAGGAAATGGCTGGTGGCAACAGACAACCTTGAGGAAACCAAAGTAGTCCTCGTGATGGATCCTCAACTCCCCAGAGCTCAGTGGCCCGTTGGGAAAATAGTAAAGGTCCATCCCAGCTCAGATGGGAGAGTCCGATCAGCAGATGTCTCAATCCAGGACAGGATTTACACCAGACCAGTTGCTCGTCTGGTCCCACTGCCTTCACTGACAACTTGACAGCATCCCCAGAATTCAGTTGTAAGCACAGAAACCGGGATTCTGTGGGGGCGGCTGTGGTGAATTCTGTCATGCTGGGGGAAATGGCGGCCCCTGGAGGCTGGGAGTGGACCTGCAGGGTCATTAAGAGTTAATCCCTGACAGGTGTATTGAGAGCACAGGTGTGCCTGATGCAGGTATAAAGATCAGCTCACACAATCAGAGCTCTCTCTGACTTCCATCCCAGACCATGCGTCAATGCCTAAGTAAGACTGTTTTCTGTTTGAACCGTGTTTGATTATATTGTATTACTCATTTTATGTTGACTATTTGAGTTATTGTTCAAGTTTATGTTAATATACTACTTAATTTGCCTTTTGGACAGAAACCATGGTTTGGTGGGAATAAAATCCTCAACTTCAACTTCCTTGTCCTGAACTCTTTGATTTGATGAGCTTGAGTGGTCAGCCCTTTCATTTGAACCAAAAGTAATTTAATAACGGTAGTATACAATATTTTTAGACAAATAGTCAAAATAATGGGTTAAAGTCAAAATTGTGAGATAAAAGTCGAAACTTGGGGATAAAAAGAAGAATTTATAAGATATAAGTCAAAATTTTGAGAAAGTCATGATTATAATAAAAAAAGGTCAAAATTCAGGGAGATGAGCAAAATGGTCACAATAATGTATAAAAGCCAAAATTTTAAGATCAAAAGTCGAAATTTTAGAGAAAAAAAGTATGAAAAGTAGAAGTTTTGAGATAAAAGTTAAACTTTTGAGATTAAAAAAATGTCTTTTGACCTCACAACTGTGACTTAATATGGGCACACACACAAAAGAAAACCTTCAACAAAGTCAGCTTTCATTTTTATATTTTCAACTGGCCTCTATACATTATTTACATTTCTATAATAATAAAAAAAATGTTTGCTTCAAATAGGAAAGGGGTGTTTCACGTAAGCATTTGGGTTATAAAGCTACTTTGAATGTCTTTGGGTATTTTTGCCGGATCTCAAATTGGCTGAAAAGGGGGTCCTCTTTTTGGGTTTTAAAATGTGGTCATCCTAGTTTTAAGGAATAATTTGCATATTAAGAATTTAAAAAGCTTGATTAGTGCTGAGAAACACTTATACATTTGAAATGATTTACATGTGGAGACCCAAACTTACTTGAGCCAGGTCAGTGGATCTGGTTTAGAAGGAATAATATGAGTTTTGGGGGGACAGAACAAAAATGAAATAATGAAAAACATTTAAAAAAACAACAATGTATCAATAGCAAATAACAAGTGACAAAGATGTTTGATTTGGGGCTATTTACTCCCTTGTTCTCGTAATAATTGGTGCAGTTGGTGCTGAGTATTAGGTCTAGTCTTTAGTCTTGGCCTGAACTCAACTCAAAAGCACACATGAATAAAATGTGAGTGGAACCAGAGGAGGGGAGCTGAGGTTTGCATGAAGCATCAAACAACAAAGAACAACAGTTTCTGAATCCACTCTTCAATATTAATACTGTTAGTGAATTAATTTCTCTAAAGTTTCATTAGAATTTTCTGTCTAAGGTTGTAACAATTTTAAAGTGAAACCTGCTGCATGAAGGATGTTGAAGGTAAATATGAGCTCATCCTTGTACCAAACCACTTCCTCTGTCACTTTTCTCCCCTCATGTTACCATGGTTACAAACAAATGTTATTCTCACTGTGGTTTCATCTTTTTTTTCTAACTCCAGCAGACTTTCTGCTGCTCTGAGTCCTTTCTAAAAATTAAAATGAGCACATTAACTCAAGATGGATTGTGTTCATCATTTATTCTTGTTCTGTTTTACTCTACTTAACTAAAGATCTTCACACTCACCTACAGTCATGATGAATCTGTGGTAGAACACGTTACTGTGACTCTCTTTGGTACTTTTTGCTCCACACCAGTACGTCCCACTGTCCTCTGCTCTTACATTTCTCACTGTGATGGTGATATTTCTCTTCTTTGGATTATCCTCCATGGAAAACCTTCCATTGGTCTTATTGTTGGTGCTGATTAGAGTCTGACATACAGATGGATGCTCCCCCTTGCAGATTAATTTATTTATAGGAGCACTTCTAAAGTATTTACACCCGTATGAAAAAGTCTCTCCAACAGCTGCATTTCTTCTTAAGTCCTGATGTATATCTGTATGGAGACAGACAGCACTGAAAGTATTTTAAACATGTTAAAAGAATCCCCTTTATTTTCAGAAGTGTCAGAGGAGTGCAGCTCACCTTCAACCTTTAGATTTATTTCTCTGACTCCAGCTCTAAATCTCTCAGATTTGAGTCCACACCAGTAGACGCCCTGATGCTGTGAGGACACTTCACTGATGGACACACTGAAGCCTGAACCTCTGTCAGTTTCTCTGAGAGTGAATTTCCCACCTGATAAAACATCCTCACAGACAGACTCTGTCTGCTTTTGGAGCTTTGTGAGTTCTTTACACAAAAACACTTTATCAGAGTCATATCTAGGGTCTGGGTATTCACATGTGATGGTGGTTTTAGATGTGTTGTAGGCTGTTTGAATGAAAGGTCTCTTGCACAACAATCCATCTGGAAAAAAAATACAGGAAAGTTAACTGAGATGGATCAGCTGTGAAGAAAAAAAACTTAAAACAGCTTCAAACTCATACAGAGTCTCGTGGTGGCAAGATGAGAAATAAAAGAGAAATGTGGAAGAGAAATAAGTTGAAGGGAGTTTAAAGAACAAATATTTTCTCTACCATGACACCAAATTTAGAATATATGAAGACATATAACATGATTTTTGTTTTTATCTTTTAAACAGAGAATAACTATTCACATCATTTCATTATGTTGTGTTTATTCTTGTTGAGACACTTGAAAAACGCTAGAAAAGAAAAAGTGTTTCTTACCTGAATACAGACTGAGTTTGATGGTGTCAGTGGGTGAATTATAATTTCCACCAAATTTACACGTCCACTCCCCAGCATCCTGAGTCTGAAGCTGTTTGATGAACACTCTCAGGTTTTTCTCACTTTTATCCTTGAACATGGAAACTCTGCCCTTTGTTTTTTGCTCATCTTTTTGGGTCATTTTTATAAACTGACTTGTTTTATTTTTAAGATTAATATTTCCATAGTATTTCTTTTGGTCAGGACGTTGGCAGGTGAATTGAACCCATCCTCCCAGACATCCCTTCACTTGAGTGGAGGCCTCACAGCCTGAGGATGAGAGAGAAAAGTTGTGGTCATGTCAGACACTGAGAGACTTGTTGGTCTTCACTGAGTTTCCTCACAGAGATCAGGTAGAGTCAGAGCAGCTGACAGTTTTTCTGAGTCCAGGACAGACTGAGCTGCTCCTCTAGAGGACACATGCTCTCCAAGGTGCTCACACACATTTAAGCTAGGATTAAAAAGGAAATCATCATTATTTGTATTCTTTGCATTTGAGCTAAATAAAATGTTTTGTTTTTTTTAAACTGTGTCCAATAAAATTAAAAAAATAATGGACAAAATGTGAGACTCAAAAATCATACTTTAAAAAGAGAAATGGATTGTTAAAATTATTTGAGCAGATCCTCTTCTCTAGAGAACATTTGCAGTAACACATGAACATTGTGGAGCTTTTAGCAGAGTTTCAGGAGCAGGAACACACCTCAACCTCATTCCTACCGGTACTTAAACCCCTTCCAACCCACCATGTCCTGTTTGTTCCTGCCTCGTACTTCGTCGTCTTTAAATAAACGGGGTCTGTCGTGCCCAGGAGCTACAGCAGACTCCTTCACACGGCTTCTCCAAAATGTCTGTGATTTCTCTAATCTCACATATATGCTCTTTAAAAAAAAATCTTTGAGCCATATGTTACAACCTTGGTGTTTTTTTTTATTCCATCATGCAGGTTTGAACTAATGCAAAAATCTCATTGCAGTAAAAAGCTTTTATCTGTGTCACAGCAGTGTTAGTTTATTGGGTTGGGGTCATGACCTTTCACTGTATGTCTTCCCTAAATCATTTCTCCACATTTCATGTCTCTCTCTACAGAGGTAAAAAGGAACAGGGATCCTCGATAATATCAGCCCTCAAAAATTATGAGCCCATACTGATTTATGAATATAACATAGGAAATTATCAGTATCAGGTTTTCAATAACTAATGTCTGTTTTTCAGGCTTTAGCATTTTTGAGTCTGCATGAATGCAGCATGAGGTGTTTACAGACACAGGCTCTATGACGTATAACTGTTGTCACTGTTGTCCACCTCATTGATGAGAAGAGAAATCACAAATATTGTCACAATAGTCATGTTTGTTTTCATACAGAAAAATGTATCTCTCATATACGAGGACATGAAGAAAATGAATGAACCAGTCACATGAACCAATCAGCATCAATCTTCTTGGAGCTTTATTTAAAAAGATGTTTTGGAAACTTTTGTGCCTTTTTTGTTTTTCTTTGCAGTAATTTGTTACATATATGATACAGCAGTGCCTTGATGGCACTTTTTGTTCCAAAACTTAACTTTAGTTTGTTCTCTTGTGTGTTGCATTTGGAAAACCACATTTATGCATTTATGTTTGCATCCAGTAGGAAATCTCAATGAAATTAGGCATGATGTTTTAATTCCACAATAGGCCATATGCTATGTTGTTATCGGGCAGTTTTGGTGCAAAAAGGCTGCATATATTGGTATCGAGGGATATAACATGTCAGTATTTCAGTTTCAGAAACTAGAAGTTTGATAATATTGTAACATCAGATATCAGCAGAATAGCCAATATCAGAAATCCCTAAAAAACACCAAAATAATAATTCCATGAGTGTGTGTATGCAAAGTTGATTCAGCTCGTGTTCTCTGTTACTTCTCTAACTCTTTAACCTCAGCACTTCAGAATTCTAGAATTTGGAAACAAGTTTAGAATCAAATCCTAACTTTTATTCAGAGTTCTGACTTTGATGTAATAAAAACATCAAATAACACTTTTTTGTGGTTCTAATCCTTTCAGACACATAATGATTACATTGGTGAATTTGAGGAGGTCTTTCTTTTATTCCTAAAATTGATAATTAAACTAGAGGAAAAAGGTTTCATCACTGAAGAAGAGTAACAGTCAGTCTTCATGGCTCAGTGAGGGAACACAAACACAGCTCTGCTTGATCCTGACAGATCCAGTCTGGGTTAAAGAAAGCTGGAGTTTGTTGTGGAGTCTCAGGTAGAATAAAGTCACTCACCTGTCATCAGTGAGAGCAGCAGCAGGAAAAAGCCTCTCATCTTTTCCTCCTCGGATGCTGAAATGCTCTTTCAAAGACTTGACTTTCTTCAGTCACTTCCTCTTTTTTCTTACAATCCTGGTTACTGAAGCTGAAATGAAGCTTCTGCTCAAACCTGCTGCTCTGTTTCACTGTCAGGGATTACACAGGCAGATCTGAATATAAAGACCAAAATTAACTTTATCTACAGCTTCAGTTTATCACAGGAAACAGAGAAACATTCGTGCAACACTTGTTTATCTCCAGTTCTGCTTTTAGGAAATGAAGTCACTACAAAGTGTTGGGGTTGTTTCCTTTCAAGAATAGATCATTGTGATGTAGTTATGTGTTTGATAAAACACAAAACACACAAAAAGATCATAATATATAACACATGCACTGTGTATGATCTGATGAATCTTTACAAAGGAAATCACTTACTTTTTCTTCACTTACATTTCAAAACAGAAAAACTGCATAGCTGTATCTGTCAGATTTTTGAATGTGAAGAAGTTGCACAATATCATTTGTAACCACCTAAAACTAATGTGGAGTCCGTACATAACCTGCTTTTGGAGGTAAAGGTGTTTTTTTCACTTTGGATGAAGAAGAATGACAACAATGATTTTCTTACAACAAAGGAAGTGCTGCAAATATCCCTGGTTTTGTTGGTGAAGATTTTCGCAACTTGTACTTTTATGTGGGTTTTTACAAAACCATAAAAAGTCCCTCTGAGATATGGTGAACATGTGAATTGTAGTGTCTCTCTCATGATTATATATGCAATAAGAATGAACCACTTATCTGATTTGGTTTTAAATCCACTTTTAATTCACTGCTCCATAAATGAGGCCTAATTTACAAATCACCTCTAACTCTGAGTTTGTTTAAAGACCTCAGTGAAATACTGATAATCATGGTGTGTTTATTCACTTCACATCTACAGTAACAGAGTTTACCCACAGATTTACATGTTGTAGTAAACTATTTGACCACCAGACGTCACTGTTGGTGTTTACACCACAGACTGTTCAGCACTAACATGATGTGCAGTACTTCTGCTCATTGTCATTAAAGAGGAGTTACAGCAGTTTGTTCAAACTGCTTTTTATCTTTAACACTGGGAATAGTTTGGACTTAATTTTTGTTTTTACATGAAAGTACATTGAAGCTGTTTTCTCACATTATTTGAGAGACAAGCTTCAGAGAGTCAGTCAGTTGTCTTTGTTAGTGCTGAAGTAAAAATAGCTGCTACTTCTAGTCTGTTCTTATCATCTGTTTATCAGCTTCATCTAGGTTTTAACCTCAGGATGAATGTGGAACATAAAGTGAATATAAGAGGTCCTACAACTGAGCTGTGTGGGACACCAACACAGAAACCACAGTATGACCTCATGTCTTTAAGATGTACAACCACCTCCTGATTGTTGGGTTCAACTTAATCTGATTTTGTCATGAATAAGTTTGAAATAGACATTTGGACATAAGAATTATATGAGTTTGTCTCTGTCTGTCTGAGCTCGGTCCAGGATGAAACTGGAGGTGAGAGGAGAGTAATCAGTGAACAGAACACCATCCCAGTGTGTTAGAGTAAATGTACACAAGTTATCCCATATATGCTGATATTTATCCACAGTTTCATTTTCTGATATTCTTTCTGTAATTTCACCTAGTTTCTGTGAAGCACATAGTTTCTACGTATCTCACTAATGAGAAGGGCTTCAAAAGGTCACGGCTGCTTGAGCAAACGGTCGCATTACTTCTCAAGACTATGAGAATCTTCCATAGTCAAGGTCCTGGTTCAAGGCTCCGGATTGAAGAGAGGAAGATACTGGACACTCTACGTGTACTCATTTTCTGGACTTTATACACACACACATATACTCATACTGTCTGAGCTCGGTCCAGGATGAAACTGGAGGTGAGAGGAGAGTAATCAGTGAACAGAACACCATCCCGATGAGAAATAAAAAAAAAAGAGAGAAATAAAGGTAAACAACAAAATAAAGATAACACATTTATTAGTTAACCATTAAACAATTCTAACTGCAATAAGATTGAATGGGTAAAATAAAACATAGCAGAATTTTTAAAAAACAAGGCTATTACAGAATGACGGCTTATTTACAAGCAAACATAATTTTAGTTGGAGCAACTGATCTGGATTTAGATGGTAAGTGTTGGCATTTGCTAGTGGCACTTCACCAACACCCCCCCTCAATATCTTTACATGATTTGCAGATAAAGAAAATCTGTTTTCTTTTCGGGTGTTTTAGAAAACTCATTTCAGCCTTTGTCTGACACACTTCAGGTGCTGTCTCTTGAAGGTTCCCCCATCCATGACTCCCTTCCCTCTGATTGGACAGCTCCTGGATGCCTTGGTGTTTGAGGTTTGGCCCCTGCAATCTGTGTCATCAACCAGTATGGAGGTCCTTCTGTGATGACCTCATTATCATCAGAACACCATCCAAATGAGAAATGAAAAAAAAAGAAGAAGATAAATAATTCATAAAAAGTTAACAATAAAATAAAGATACTTTTATTTATTAGTTTATCATTTAACGATTCTTGCCACAATAAGATTGAACGAGTAAAGTAAAACATGGCAGTATTTTAAAAAACAAAGCTGCTACAGAATGATGGCCTATTTACAAGCCAATATTATTTTAGTTGGACCAACTGTTGACACATGCGAATAGGACTCTCTTTATAATAGCTGCGAATAGCTGTCTCTTTAAGGTCTTTAAGGTTCCCCCATCCATGACTCCCTTCCCTCTGATTGGACGGCTCCTGGATGCCCGTGGAGGTAGGTGCTGTAGGTAGGCCTTGGTGTTTGAGGTTCGCCCCCTCCAACGTGTCATTAACCAGTATGGAGGTCCTTCTGTGATGACCTCATCTTTTCAGCAAGTCACGTGAAAATCATGAAGATCTTGGAGAAATGTTTCTTTACATGGAAGTTAAGAGTTTGGGAAAGCAGAATACTAGCTATTTAGACTCTAACAGTTGGATTTTTCTAACATCCTGCTGACAAAGAAATAAAAAAGCACAATCAAAGCTAGATTTTTTTCAGCAAAGGAGATACATTTTGTTTCATGAACTCCTGACAGAGTTAGTTTTTCCTCATTGTTTCTTCTTGACCTTGGAGTGAAGAGGATCCTCTGAAGCTCTGGATGGACGACTGTCCTCCGTGTCAGCTGGACTTTGTTGTTCGGAAGAATATTTTCAGGTGGAGGAGCTGGGTTTGAGGGTCGGTCACTTGAAGGAAAGTCAGCTGCAGCATGAACCGTTTTTATGGGTCTGAGTTCTGGTAAAGCTCCTGTATCTCCTCGTAGGCTCCATCCTGCAAGTGAAAAGATCATTTTTATCAACTTTTCTTTCACTCATGGTTAGTTTTTTGGTGAAGACATTTATTAACAACCAACTGTGTTTACTCTTTTAAATCATAATGACAACAGAAACTCTTTCAGAAATCCAGAGAGTCTAAAAAATAAGTGCTGTCATCATTTCATGTTTTTTTAATCTCCTCCTGGTGGATCACCTGTTCCTGCTGAGTCTCAGTTTCACTGTAAACACGAAGTTCCATGGGGGCTTCTCTCTGTCCTCCTTCAGGGCCATGAAGCTGAAATCTTCTGATTAACGTCTCTTCAGTTTGCTGAAACAACATCATGATGCAGATCAGTGAGAGGTCAAAGGTCAAACTTTGTCAGGTCTGTCATCAAGAGGAGAAGTAAAAAACTTTTATCATGACAAGAAAAAAATGCTACGCTACTGTTAGCTTACATTTAAAGTTGACTTCATGATATGAATGAAGTGAAAAAATCCTAAGAATTATTCTGAACACAGACCTCTGCTGCTGCTGCTCCATTTCTTCTCTTTCTTGATTTTGAAAGTCCTGGAAAAACAAAACAGAAAAGGAAAACAAACATTAATTGGCAACATGCTGCAAAATAACATGATTAAGACACATTTTTCTGAGGCTTGACATCTATTTTCACTGTGGTTTAGTTGGTACAGTGTGCACAGTTTTCATGTTCTTTTGGTTATAAATCTCTTACGTTTGTAGATAAAGACAGAAAGTGACAGGAGGATCAGCAGCACAGCAACACGAACAATCACAGAGATGACGAACTCAGAGCCAACTGTAGGAAAAATCGACCGTTATTTGAACTCTGAATTTAATAAAAGCTCTAAAAACATCATCTTCCTGAAAGTTTCCTCACCTTCTCTCTCACCAGGACTTTCTGTAGGAGTCAGAGAAACAGAAGTATCTCAAAGTGATGAAAGGAAGTGAAGATATGTTGACATGAGAAACAGGTTTACAGCATTTAATCAGGCTTTAAATTCTGAGGACAAAGAGACATTTCCTTCACAGCAGAATGAGTTCTTGCAGCTTTTAGTTTTCACATCGACCTGCTCATGAGTTTTTGTCACATTTTAAGAAGTGTAGATGGATTTTGTTGTTAAAAACTGAACATGTTTGTCATCATTCAGGTTAAAAACTCTGTATTTTTTTTTTAACCTCATTCTTCATTTTCCACTTCCTATTTAATTTTCTTCACTTGTGTCTCTCTTCATTTTCAGTCAAGTTACTGTCAAACTTCTCCCCCTCTGCTGAGAAAGGGGCAAATTAGTGTTGCTCTCCAACCAGGATGACACTTAAGTGTGTGTTTTGGTTCCCAAGGAGCCACTTTAGTGCATATTTATGCTCCAGAAAGCCTAGTTTACTGCCTATTCTTGCCCCCAAGAGGAATCTTTTGCTGGTTTTGGCTCCTAAGACGGCCCCTTCAGCACATGCTCTGGATCCAAAATGACACCTTCACATGTGTTTTGGTGCCCAAGAGTGCACTTTAGGGTTTTGTGTCTCCCAAGATGACACTTAAGCGTTTGTTTTTGCTCCAAAGACAGCACTTTGGGGCACATTTTAACAGTTAGGCCTTTTCTTTTCATGTCCTGCTCCCCTGAAGGTGACAGAGATGAGCAGATGTGCTGGTGATCAGAGAGTCAGTGCTAAGTGCTGACAGAAAAAGTTACACAGTGAAGAAGTCACACATGAAGTCAATAAAAATAATGATGTAAAAAAATATTTGAATGATGTGAAAGTGAGGGTTTGGTGTAAATAACTGACTACTTTGATCACACTTTGATCTGAAATGACTAAAACCACTTCCTTTGTTGATTCCCTCCCCTGTCACCATGGTTCTTTTCTCACTGTGGTTTATTTTATTAACCTCTGACTGACGTTTTGCTGCTCTGAGTCCTTCCTGAAACTCAGAAGAGCCTGTTACCTTAAATGAGTTGTGTTCATCATTTGCTCTTATCTGTTCTGTCTCTAGTTCACTTCATAAATCATGTTGATGACCTGACTCTGAATAGACGATGTCTCTTTGTCTGATTGGCCCAGTAAAATGGATTCAAGAGCAGTTTCGTTCCTTAATTAACTCCAAATCACTAAAGATCTTCACACTCACCTACAGTCATGAAGAATCTGTGGTAGAACACGTCACTGTGTGTGTTGTCAGTACTTTTTGTTCCACACCAGTACGTCCCACTGTCCTCTGCTCTTACATTTCTCACTGTGATGGTGATTTTTCTCTCCTTTGGATTATCCTCCATGGAAAACCTTCCATTGGTCTTATTGTTGCTGCTGATTAGAGTCTGACATACAGATGGATCTTCCCCCTTACAGATGAATTTAATTACAGGAGCACTTCTAAAGTATGTACACCAGTATGAAAAAGTCTCTCCAACAGTTGCACTTCTTCTACGTTTATCTGTAGGGAGACAGACAGAACTGAAGGTTTTTAAACATGTAAAAAAAAAAAATCCCCTTTATTTTCAGAAGTGTCAGAGGAGTGCAGCTCACCTTCAACCTTTAGATTTATTTCTCTGACTCCAGCTCTAAATCTCTCAGATTTGAGTCCACACCAGTAGACGCCCTGATGCTGTGAGGACACTTCACTGATGGACACACTGAAGACTGAACCTCTGTCAGTTTCTCTGAGAGTGAATTTCCCACCTGATAAAACATCCTCACAGACGGACTCTGTCTGCTTTTGGAGCTTTGTGAGTTCTTTACACAAAAACACTTTATCTGGGTCAAATTCCTCTTCTGGGTATTCACATGTGATGGTGGTTGTAGATGTTTTGTACGCTGTTTGAATGAAAGGTCTCTTGCAAAAATCTTCATCTGCAAATAAAAATAGTAATAAAAAATGGGAATGCTGAAAAGATACCTCAGATGGATCAGTTGTGAAGACAGAACAACATGTCAAACATGGCTACACTTTATCAAATTTCCATGTGAAAAAACAGAAATCAACTGGCAGCAGAGTTACCATTCTATTAAAATAAACTGTTTTTACTGTAACAGAAATTAACAGTATTTTACTGTTCATCACCTTTTGACCATGAGTAAAGAGGGCACGCAGTGGACATGAGAGCCTACTGTACATGGGTGTGTCCTGTAGGTCACACGGGCTGTCTGCCCCTTTCAGGCAGTTTGGACCAGTTGTCAAGTGTAAAGACTGAATGTCAAGGATATAATTTAATAATGGTATCTTTTACTGTAGAACTCCAAATGAAAAGTCCTCTGAACACGTTTAGTAAGCAGTACATTGGATTACTGTGTATGACTGTAATTTGTGGGTAATACTGTTATCTATGTGCAGCTCTGTCTCATGTCCACTGTGTGCCCTCTTCACTCTTGGTTACACTGCACGTTGCATCCAGCTCTAGAAAAACACCCACTCTTCCACATGACTGTATTTTAATGTGATTTAAAACATTAGTATACTGTTGTGGGTCTTCATGTTCTATCTTCAAAATACCAGACCACAATGCATTGCTAAGGACGGTACAAAACTGTATTACATGAAAACAGTAGATTACTGCTGAAAATTGGCTGTAAATCAACAGCGATTGCTTAACGTGTCAACCACACAATCTCTCACAGTGACAAAACTGAGAAACAAAAAGGAAATGAGGAAGAGAAACAAGGAGAGGAAAGTTTTTTGAACAAACATTTTTCTGTCATGACACGAAACTCAGAATATATAAACATATAGTTTGATTTTTTTTTTTAGTTCTTAGGAAGAATGAATATAAACAGTGTTTGATTTTTACACTGTTTTTTTGTTTTAATCCTTTTTAAAAAGTTCGACTATTTTTAGACATGAGGTTTCTGAAAAACACTGGAAAAGAAAAAGTGTATCTCACCTGAATCTACACTGAGATTGATGGTGTCAGTTGGAGGATCATCTCTACTGCCAAATTTACACGTCCACGCCCCGGCATCCTGAGTTTCAAGCTGTTTGATGAACACTCTCAGGTTTCTCTCACTTTCACCTTGGTACACAGAAACTCTGCCTTCTGTTTCCCACTCATCAGTTTTTGTACTTTTTGAGGATTTTCGTGTTCCATTTTTTAAATGAACTACTTTGTGCTTTGACGCTGTATCAGGACACCTGCAGGTGAAGTCCACCCATCCTCCCAGACATCCCCTCACTTCAGTGGAGGCCTCACAGCCTGAGGATGAGAGAGAAAAGTTGTGGTCATGTCAGACACTGAGAGACTTGTTTGTCTTCACTGAGTTTCCTCACAGAGATCAGGTGCACTGTAACAAATTTTTGTGAGGAAAAAATAGTAATCAACTGGCACAAGGCGGCCGTTTTATTTCTGTAAAATAAACAGTTTTTTAATGTAACAGAAATTTATAGTAGTTTACTGTTCATCACCTTGTGACCATGAGTAAGGAGGGCATGTAGTGGACATGAGAACCTGTTATACGTGGGTATGTCATGCGGGTCACACAGGCCCTTGCAGGCATTTTGGACCAGTTGTTGATAGCAAAGACTGAATGTCAAAAAGGATGTCAAAAATAACATGATATCTTTTTCTGTAGAACTCTAAATGAAAAGTCATCTGAATATATTGAATAAGCAGTACCGATATGACTAATTTGTGGGTAGTACTACCAGCTTACACTGTGGGGCACAGACAGTTTGTCGACACCACAGAGCATAGATGACCATGGGACATAGACAGTGACATTCAGCCGTGTGACACATCCATGTACAGCACTGCCTCATGTCCACTGTGTTCACTCATGGTTACATCGCACATCACATCCAACTCTAGAAAAACACCCACTCTTCCACAAACACAGTATTTTACTGTAATTTAAAACATTAGTATGCTGTTATGGGTCTGTTCTCGCTTTCCGTTTAACAAACCACAATGCATTGCTGACTACAGTATAAAACTGTATTACATAAAAACAGTAGATTACTGCTGAAAATCGGCTGTAAATCAACAGTAATTGCTTACAGTATACAGTCAGAGCAGCTGACAGCTTTTCTGAGTCCAGCGCAGACTGAGCTGCTCCTCTAGAGCAGTGGTTCCCAAAGTGGGGGTTGGGACCCTTTTGGGGGTCGCGAGACATTGATAGGGGGTCATGGAATGTGTCCCAAAATCGAAAACTATGAACAATTCATGAACATTTTATCCATTATTATGAGAATAAAAGCAAAAATTGGGGTTAAAGATAATATAAAATTATGCAAACAGAAAATGTTTTATCTGTTTTTCCCATTTCTTTGTTCAAGTTTGATGCCATGAACTCAGCAAAGTGCACATTAGTCTGTAAATTTTCTATCGATCAGTTAAATTAAGTATCCTCAGGGAGGGTTTTGTTGGTTTTTGTCTGTTTTTGGATTGTTCCATTAGTGTTGTACCACAGCAGGGGGTCACCAGTCCCTAACGCTGCTATTTTGGGGGTCACAGGCGGAAAAGTTTGGGAACCCCTGCTCTAGAGGACACAAGCTCTCCAACCCCTTTTCCACCAGTTCTAGTTCAGTGCTGGTGCTTATCTGGTTCTAATCCCGTTCTTCCCAAGAACTTGTTTGGTTTTCCACCAGAGAGTGCCCAGTCGGAGCCACGTCATTACATCATCATGAAACGTCAGTTTCACTGGTTTCAGACCTCCCTGGTTTCTCTCTCTCACTTCCTCTCTGTCTCTGAGCTCCCTCCCTCCTCCTGCTTGCTGCGCACCTGAGTGCAATTTGCGCTCAGGGAGAGAGAGGGGGGGGTTAAGGGTGGAGGGTGAGTGGTCCGGAGGCAGAGAGAGACCAGGAAAGGCAGCTGGTAAAGAGTTTCGGCTCCGCTTAACTTTTTTTCCCCCACCGGTTTCTTTTTCTCTCCTTTTTCCTGATTTGATCAATATGTTTAATTGTTGGTTTTTGTTATTTTAGTTCGGGCTGGAGACCTCCGGTGGTCCAGTTTTCGTCTTCTTTTGTTTCAACTATTTGTGTTAATTTAGTTAGGGGGAGGTGCCGGCGCGATGGCCCATGGCGTGGCTGGGTCGGCCCCTTTCCCCTTTTGTTACCTTTGGCCGGGGTCTCCAGCTCCTTTTGTTTGCTTACTTATTTTTTGGGGGAAAATGTCAGTTTTGGTTAAGGAGGCCGTAACAGTGTGTTTGTGTGTGTGTGTGTGTGCAGGCACGCACATGTAAGTGTGCTTGCGTGCAAAACTCCGCTGCAGGAGATACAGAGGAGAGATGAACACCCGGCTGTAGGACAGAAATGATTGTGAAGTGAAAAATAAAAATAAAAATATCATAAACCTACAAGTTTAAGAGATTTTTTCCTACATTACTTGTGGCAGCTGTGACTTTATTTTGCCTGCTGTCTGCTATATGGAGTCCACTCATCTGTGTGTGTGTGTGTGTGTGTGTGTGTGTGTGTGTGCTCACATGTGTCTGTGTCACATCTGAGCAAAACTGCAGTGATCAGGGGAAAGTTGTGAACAAGATTTTAAATTTTAAAAGATACCACAGAGCTTTTCATTCTCTTAAACAAAATAACTAGATAAAGAGCTCATATATGAGGGACATTTTAGCTGTAATTTCACCTACATTTCAAGTTTTAAATGAGGAAACTCCAACAAAGCAGGAGACGACCTGCTCTGCAGCTCCTCTTTTTAAGAATGGCTGTTTTTCACAGCTGATTGTTGCCCACGGTAACCCCGCCCCCGGCCCCTGATGTAGTTGGTGCTTTGCTGTGGCTCAGCGAAGGGTCAGTGCACCAGTTTTTGGCTCCTGGAGCCAGTTTTTTTGTTGGTGGAAACACATAGAACTTGGACTTGGTCAGGAACTGGTCTGGAACTAGCACTTGCACCAGATAGGTGGAAAAGGGGTGTGAGGAACTAACACACATCTGTTCGCAAAGATTTTCCATTTTTCTGCCTTTTTTTTCATTCAGGTAAAGCAAAATCTTCTGGAACATCTTCTTGTCAGATGAAATTAGAAAATAAAGGATAAGCTGAATATGAGACTCAAACATTGTACTTTCAAAAGAGAATTCTAACTTAAACAAATTATCTGAGTAGATCTTATTTTCTGTTGGAAGATCCACTGCTGCCGCCCCCAACTCCGTGCCAAGGAATTTCACCTTTGTAGCAACACATGAACATGTATGCAAAGACTGAATGAACTCTTTGATTTAAAGTTTTGTCTCTTTAGCTAGAAAAACTGAAGTATACACTTTTTACATCTATCTCACATGCTCTGTTTTTTTTAATCTTTGAGCCATATGTTAAAACCTTAGTGTTTTTTTTATCCCATTGTGCAGGTTTGAAGAGATGCACAAATCTTATTGCAGTAAAAAGTGTTAGATTATTGGGTTGGGGTCATGACCTTTTGCTGCATGTCTTTCTTCACCATTCCCCCACATTTCCTGTCTCTCTTTCTTCAGCTAATCCATCAACAACAGATTTTGCTTTCACATTTGATGAAGTTGTATTTGCGTTTCTTCATGGCTCTCATGGGCGGGGTTTCCTCTGAAAGATGCAAGAAGCCTCCTGATTGGTCAGCGTCACTCAGAGAGACTGTGACAACCTCTGCCCCAACAAGCAGCACTGAGCCTTGTCTGGAGGAGGCAAACTCCACAGAGAAAATCTCAGTGGCAACTTTTGCCACAACATATCCCACATTCCACTCCTATGCAACCAGAACAAAGATAAATTAAAATAAAAAGCCGCAAGCGGCGATACACGGGCCCTCGCTCCTAGCCGCTTGCGGCTTTAATTTTAAAAAGCGTCGACCTGTGCGCATGTCTGAACATGCTGCAATCGTTCTCAGTCAGCCACATGGGAGCGAGGGCCGTTCTTTGCTGCATGTGGCTCTACTTTTAAATACATTTACTTCTGTGTCGAATTTT
The DNA here is from genome assembly GCA_008086565.1 of Thalassoma bifasciatum. Classification (NCBI taxonomy): domain Eukaryota; kingdom Metazoa; phylum Chordata; class Actinopteri; order Labriformes; family Labridae; genus Thalassoma; species Thalassoma bifasciatum. The sequence continues at coordinate 64,449 of RPOG01000594.1, read as the reverse complement.
AACATTTTCTTGCTTTTATAGTGAAGATTTTTATGGCTGTGGAATGACCTTGATCCATGTGAAATAAAGAAAAATGGCTCCGTAAAAGGTTGCAGACCCCTGCTCATGTGTTTCAGGGTTCAGCTGAAATAGAATAATGACAACATGCAGAGAGCTGCATGGCCACAGCACATTCCTCTGTCTGCTCTCATGTTTCTTCAAGAAGCCTCCCTATGCACTGAAAATAGGTCACACAGCAAAAATGGTCATTTGGCTCCATCTGGTGGCCAAACTCCCACAGACTACCCAAAGATTCAGTTGGGCCACTAGATGGAGCTAAATGACCATTTTTGTTGGAGCAAAATGATCATTTTCACAGGGTGCAGAGTTTGATCGGCCTGAAAACTGGAAAAAGAAATGATTAAAAATCCATAAGACAAAGAGTTTAATCCTCTCAGTATGAGGGTGTGTCCAGGGATGGATTTTGACAGTTTGAATGAAATCTGAAGAAGATTAGGCTAAAAATCAGGGGCTTATTGAGAGTCTGTGGTTAATGAAACCACTTCAGACTTTGACACTTTACAAGAGAAACATCAGTCAAAACAGAAGCTTGACCTAATTAACTGAGCTTGTTGAAGATGTTTTAGAAATTTCAAATAGAATATCAACATCAAATGGCTGCATGCTCACAGCACAGCCTCCTGCTGCTCTAAGAATGAGTGTCACAATGTCAGAACTGAAAGAAATCACACAGCAAAAATGGTCATTTGACTCAACCTAGTGGACAAACTCACACAGACCACCTAAAAGTAAAGTCTGGCCACTAGATGGAGCCAAATGACCATTAATGCTGGAGCTAAATGATTATTTTTGCAGGGTGCAGAGTTTTATCAGCCTAAAACTTGAAAAAAATAAATTATTAAAAATCTTTAAGACGTAGAGTTTTATCCTCTAAGTTTGAGGGTGTGTCCAGGGATGGATCATGACAGTTTAAATGAAATTTGAAGGAGATTAGGCTAAAAATCAGGGAGTTATCAGGAGTCCTTGATTCATGAAGTCACTTCAGACTTTGACACTAAACTTGAGACACATCATTCAAAATAGGAACTTGACCTTATATATGGTGCTTGTTGAAGATGTTTCTGATGTTTCTGTGCAATTGTTTTAAAAAAAAGATCAAAGGGGGAGGAGCTATGGGTCACAGCGTAAAACACTTGATTTGCTGTTTCCAATCGGGGGCGCCTTACTTTGTGTGAATAAAAGCCATATGGCTGCACTCAGGCTGGGACAGTGAACATTTTTGTGAGAGGTTTGGTCAGGATCTGACTTTGTACGAGAAAGTTATTAAGGGTTTTGTGTTTGTGAGAGAATGCTCAATTTTTGGTCGACTTTGACACTAAACTTGAGACACATCATTCAAAATAGGAACTTGACCTCATATATGGTGCTTGTTGAAGACGTTTTTGATGTTTCTGTGCAATTCTTTTAAAAAAAAGATCAAAGGGGGAGGAACTATGGGTCACAGCGTAAAACACTTGATTTCCTGTTGCCATTAGGGGGCGCCTTACTTCACGTGAACAACAGTCATATGATTGCACTCAGGCTGGGACAGTGAATATGTGTGAGAGGTTTGGTCAGGATCTGACTTTGTACGAGAAAGTTATTAAGGTTTTTGTGGTTCTGAAAAATGCTCAACTTTAAACTTTAAATTATTGTTTTGCCTTAACATTTTACATTTTTGTGAAGGTCTTGGAGTGGTAAACGTGCCCAAAAAATTTCATACAAATCGGAGAATGTAAATTTTTATTTTTTTTGGCGCCCTCTGGTGGCCACGCCCCTGAAGATTATAACAATCTTTGAACAACTTTTAATCTTCACTGTGTGTAGTATACACATGAGAAATTTGAAGCTGATCGGACAAAAACCCTAGGACAAGTTCGTTCAAATACATACCCTAAAAATCGTCAAATTCCAAATTTTGGGACAAATTTCCGAACTTGCTGTGCGAAATTCAGAGTTTGCCCAAGAGAATTTTTTGAAGGTCGAGGCATGATTGAGGTAGCCACAAAATTTCAGACTTGTAAGTCAAAGTAGGCGGCGGGGCTACCGTTTTAAGCTAATGCTAAATGCTAGCAAGATTGCAGCATTTTTTGAGTGGCAAAATCATAAATTTTTCACAGTGGTCAGGGGGGGCGCTCTTTTTTTCAAGGGAAAGGGGTGAAAATTGGGATTAAAGTGGCGGAAGAAATTTATAATCCTTAAGGTTCCAAGAGGGCCTTCGCCTGCCTGCGGTCGCTCGGGCCCTAATCACGCCAAGATAGCAAGGATATCCCAGCTTAATCCATTATCCAAGTTTTCTGGCCACAGGAGACGAGTTGCACCTGTGCTGGATTTTGAAATCACAATTTTGTTTGCAAAATTATTTTGGGGTCTCAAATTCATTTTTTTGGATTGCATAATATTGACAAACATTTTTCTCGACATTATTGGAGCTTCTTTTAAACTTTTTTGAACATTTTGGTGCCTTTCTCATGCACTATTTTGTTACTTATACAATATATCTGGGCCTTGTTGATATCTTTTTTTTCCAAAAAATAGGTTGAAGTTGTTCTCTTATTTTGCAGTGTGTACATTTGAAAAGCCATGTTGCATTTCTGTCTGCATCCAGAGCGGCATCACAACAAAATTACGCATAATGTGTTAATTCCTCAATGGGCCACTGGTGATGTTGTTAACCAACAGTTCTGGTGTAAGAGTCTGCATACAACGGTATCAGGTGATATCAGTATAAGAAATTAGGAGTTGGACAATATCAGAATATCAGATATCAGCAGAAAAGTAAAAATCAAGAATCCCTAAAAAGCACCAAAATAATAATTCTCTTTGTGTGTTTTAAAGCTGATTCAGCCCGTGTTCTGTGTTTCTTGTCTAACTTCTCACCAGCAGTAAAGTAACAATCACTGATGAAATCTGATTCACTGTCTGATAAAACAGCAAGAGTCTGTTAAAATCTTTAGAGGTCGTTTCTGACTCTGATCAAACAGTCTGAACACTTTAACAGACGATGATTCTGCACCTGCTTTTTGATTTAAAATAAAAAAAATCTCTGTTTTACAATAGACATGTCTGGCTTTCACTTCTGCTCCTTTCTCTCTGCTCTCAGACCTGACTCCAGGATAAAAACTCTGAATGGATGATAAATCTCTGTCAGGAGGACAAACCTGTGTTCATGTGTTTGTGAAGCTAAAATAAAAACTCTGAGACCAGAGAGCAAAACATGTTTGTCAGAAGTTTTCACTGACAGACGACAGATTTACTGAACTCAAGACGTCTGCTCTGATAAACAGCTTTTATCACATATGTGAGAGTTTGAATCACTGCTGTTTGATCGGTTACTGAATGTGTTTCTAAAAAAAATAGAATAATGAAAACATATTAAAGGTAACAGTCTATATCGGTTTAAAAGTTTAAAGTTCACACATCATAAACTGAGAAAGTGAAAAACATCAAAATGTTCAAGAAGGAGAGTTTTGTGTTGAGAGATTTAACCTTTCACCTGGTATGTAATTTATAATTCCTAAGAAAAAAAGAGTTATGATAATGAAATCACTTATAAAATCTAATACATTTTTATTTTTTATATTAAAGTCAGAATTATGACATTTATATCACGAGGGAGAGAAAATGTAGAAAAGAATTTCATAATCATAGCACTTTGGAATTCTAAAATTTGGAAACAAGTTTATAATCAAATCCCAACTTTTACTAAGAGTTCTGATTTCAATATCTGGGCATTTAAAAAGATGTAATGGAGAGCTCCAATAACACTTTTTCTGTGTCTCTCATCCTCTTAGACATATAAAAGATGCATCAGTGAATTTGAGGTTTTTCTTTTATTCCGAACATTGATAATTAAACCAGAGGAAAAAGGTTTCATCACTGAAGAAGAGTAACAGTCAGTCTTCATGGCTCAGTGAGGGAACACAAACACAGCTCTGCTTGATCCTGACAGATCCAGTCTGGGTTAAAGAAAGCTGGAGTTTGTTGTGGAGTCTCAGGTAGAATAAAGTAACTCACCTGTCATCAGTGAGAGCAGCAGCAGGAAAAAGCCTCTCATCTTTTCCTCCTTGGATGCTGAAATGCTCTTTCAAAGACTTGACTTTGTTCAGTCACTTCCTCTTTTTTCTGTGCTCTGGTTGGTCTGCAGCGTCTGCACAGCCCNAGTCCGTACATAACCTGCTTTTTGAGGTAAAGTTGTTTTTTTCACTTTGGATGAAGAATAATGAAAACATAATGATTTTTCTTTCAACAAAGGAAGTGCTGCAAATATCCCTGGTTTTGTTGGTGAAGATTTTCGCAACTTGTACTTTAATGTGGGTTTTTACAAAACCATAAAAAGTCCCTCTGAGATGTGGTGAACATGTGAATTGTAGTGTCTCTCTCATGATTATATACGCAATAAGAATGAACCACTTATCTGATTTGGTTTTAAATCCACTTTTAATTCACTGCTCCATAAATGAGGCCTAGTTTATAAATCACCTCTAACTCTGAGTTTGTTTAAAGACCTCAGTGAAATACTGATAATCATGGTGTGTTTATTCACTTCACATCTACAGTAACAGAGTTTACCCACAGATTTACATGTTGTAGTAAAGTATTTGACCACTAGACGTCACTGTTGGTGTTTACACCACAGACTGTTCAGCACTAACATGATGTGCAGTACTTCTGCTCATTGTCATTAAAGAGGAGTTACAGCAGTTTGTTCAAACTGCTTTTTATCTTTAACACTGGGAATAGTTTGGACTTAATTTTTGTTTTTACATGAAAGTACACTGAAGCTGTTTTCTCACGTTATTTGTGAGACAAGCTTCAGAGAGTCAGTCAGTTGTCTTTGTTAGTGCTGAAGTAAAAATAGCTGCTACTTCTAGCCTGTTCTTATCATCTGTTTATCAGCTTCATCTAGGTTTTAACCTCAGGATGAATGTCGAACATAAAGTGAATATAAGAGGTCCTACAACTGAGCTGTGTGGGACACCAACACAGATACCACAGTATGACCTCATGTCTTTAAGATGTACAACCACCTCCTGATTGTTGGGTTCAACTTAATCTGATTTTGTCATGAATAAGTTTGAAATAGACATTTGGACATAAGAATTATATGAGTTTGTCTCTGTCTGTCTGAGCTCGGTCCAGGATGAAACTGGAGGTGAGAGGAGAGTAATCAGTGAACAGAACACCATCCGGATGAGAAATAAAAAAAAAGAGAGAAATAAATAAAAGGTAAACAACAAAATTAAGATAACACATTTATTAGTTAACCATTAAACAATTCTAACTGCAATAAGATTGAATGAGTAAAATAAAACATAGCAGAATTTTTAAAAAACAAGGCTATTACAGAATGACGGCTTATTTACAAGCAAACATAATTTTAGTTGGAGTAACTGATCTGGATTTAGACGGTAAGTGTTGGCATTTGCTAGTGGCACTTCACCAACCCCCCCCCCCCCCCCCCCCCCCCCCTCTTTATCTTTACATGATTTGCAGATGAAAAAAATCTGTTTTCTTTTCGGGTGTTTTAGAAAACTCATTTCAGCCTTTGTCTGACACACTTCAGGTGCTGTCTCTTTAAGGTTCCCCCATCCATGACTCCCTTCCCTCTGATTGGACGGCTCCTGGGTGCCCGTGGAGTGAGGTGCTGTAGGTAGGCCTTGGTGTTTGAGGTTCGCCCCCTCCAACGTGTCATTAACCAGTATGGAGGTCCTTCTGTGATGACCTCAATCTTTTCAGCAAGTCACGTGAAAATCATGAAGATCTTGGAGAAATGTTTCTTTACATGGAAGTTAAGAGTTTGGGAAAGCAGAATACTAGCTATTTAGACTCTAACAGTTGGATTTTTCTAACATCCTGCTGACAAAGAAATAAAAAAAGCACAATCAAAGCTAGATTTTTTTCAGTAAAGGAGATACATTTTGTTTCATGAACTCCTGACAGAGTTAGTTTTTCCTCATTGTTTCTTCTTGACCTTGGAGTGAAGAGGATCCTCTGAAGCTCTGGATGGACGACTGTCCTCCGTGTCAGCTGGACTTTGTTGTTCAGAAGAATATTTTCAGGTGGAGGAGCTGGGTTTGAGGGTCGGTCACTTGAAGGAAAGTCAGCTGCAGCATGAACCGTTTTTATGGGTCTGAGTTCTGGTAAAGCTCCTGTATCTCCTCGTAGGCTCCATCCTGCAAGTGAAAAGATCATTTTTAACAACTTTTCTTTTACTCATGGTTAGTTTTTGGGTGAAGACATTTATTAACAACCAACTGTGTTTACTCTTTTAAATCATATTGACAACAGAAACTCTTTCAGAAATCCAGAGAGTCTAAAAAATAAGTGCTGTCATCATTTCATGTTTTTTTAATCTCCTCCTGGTGGATCACCTGTTCCTGCTGAGTCTCAGTTTCACTGTAAACACAAAGTTCCATGGGGGCTTCTCTCTGTCCTCCTTCAGGGCCATGAAGCTGAAACAACATCATGATTCAGATCAGTGAGAGGTCAAAGGTCAAACTTTGTCAGGTCTGTCATCAAGAGGAGAAGGAAAAAACTTTTATCATGACAAGAAAAAATGCTACGCTACTGCTAGCTTACATTTAAAGTTGACTTCATGATATGAATGAAGTGAAAAAATCCTAAGAATTATTCTGAACACAGACCTCTGCTGCTGCTGCTCCATTCCTTCTCTTTCTTGATCCTGAAAGTACTAGAAAAAGAAAACAGAACAGGGAAACAAACATTAATTGGCAACATGCTGCAAAATAACATGATTAAGACACATTTTTCTGAGGCTTGACATCTATTTTCACTGTGGTTTAGTTGGTACAGTGTGCACAGTTTTCATGTTCTTTTGGTTATAAATCTCTTACGTTTGTAGATAAAGACAGAAAGTGACAGGAAGATCAGCAGCACAGCAACACGAACAATCACAGAGATGACGAACTCAGAGCCAACTGTGGGGAAAAATCGACCGTTATTTGAACTCTGAATTTAATAAAAGCTCTAAAAACATCATCTTCCTGAAAGTTTCCTCACCTTCTCTCTCACCAGGACTTTCTGTAGGAGTCAGAGAAACAGAAGTATCTAAAAGTGATGAAAGGAAGTGAAGATATGTTGACATGAGAAACAGGTTCACAGCATTTAATCAGGCTTTAAATTCTGAGGAAAAAGAGACATTTCCTTCACAGCAGAATGAGTTCTTGCAGCTTTTAGTTTTCACGTCGACCTGCTCATGAGTTTTTGTCACATTTTTAGAAGTGTAGATGGATTTTGTTGTTAAAAACTCAACATGTTTTTCATCATTCAGGTTAAAAACAGTATTTTTTTTTCTAACCTCATTCTTCATTTTCCACTTCCTGTTTAATTTTCTTCACTTGTGTCTCTCTTCATTTTCAGTCAAGTTTCAGTCAAACTTCTCCCCCTCTGCTGAGAAAGGGGCAAATAAGTGTTGCTCTCCAACCAGGATGACACTTAAGTGTGTGTTTTGGTTCCCAAGGAGCCACTTTAGTGCATATTTATGCTCCAGAAAGCCTAGTTTATGGCCTATTCTTGCCCCCAAGAGGAATCTTTTGCTGGTTTTGGCTCCTAAGACGGCCCCATCAGCACATGCTCTGGATCCAAAATGACACCTTCACATGTGTTTTGGTGCCCAAGAGTGCACTTTAGGGTTTTGTGGCTCCCAAGAGGACACTTAAGCATTTGTTTTTGCCCCAAAGACAGCACTTTGGGGCACATTTTAACAGTTAGGCCTTTTCTTTTCATGTCCTGCTCCCCTGAAGGTGACAGAGATGAGCAGATGTGCTGGTGATCAGAGAGTCAGTGCTAAGTGCTGACAGAAAAAGTTACACAGTGAAGAAGTCACACATGAAGTCAATAAAAATAATGATGTAAAAAAAGATTTGACTGATGTGAAAGTGAGGGTTTGGTGTGAATAACTGACTACTTTGATCACAATTTTTCTGAATTCCCTGACAAGCTCATAAAGATAAGTGAATGAAACCATCACTGCAGCAGGACAGGTGTTAGAGAAAGTATCATGTTTTCCTCTGTTCTCTCACTGAAATGACCAAAACCACTTCCTTTGTTGATTCCCTCCCCTGTCACCATGGTTCTTTTCTCACTGTGGTTTATTTTATTAACCTCTGACAGACGTTTTGCTGCTCTGAGTCCTTCCTGAAACTCAGAAGAGCCTGTTACCTTAAATGAATCGTGTTCATCATTTGCTCTTATCTGTTCTGTCTCTCGTTCACTTCATAAATCATGTTGATGACCTGACTCTGAATAGAGGATGTCTCTTTGTCTGATTGGCCCAGTAAAATGGATTCAAGAGCAGTTTCGTTCCTTAATTAACTCCACATCACTAAAGATCTTCACACTCACCTACAGTCATGAAGAATCTGTGGTAGAACATGTCACTGTGACTCTTGTTGGTACTTTTTGCTCCACACCAGTACGTCCCACTGTCCTCTGCTCTTACATTTCTCACTGTGATGGTGATATTTCTCTCCTTTAGATTATCCTCCATGGAAAACCTTCCACTGGTCTTATTGTTGCTGCTGATTAGAGTCTGACATACAGATGGATCTTCCCCCTTACAGATGAATTTAGTTACAGGAGCACTTCTAAAGTATGTACACCAGGATGAAAAAGTCTCTCCAACAGTTGCATTTCTTTCAAAGTCCCTACGTTTATCTGTATGGAGACAGACAGAACTGAAAGTATTTTAAACATGTTAAAGAATCCCCTTTATTTTCAGAAGTGTCAGAGGAGTGCAGCTCACCTTCAACCTTTAGATTTATTTCTCTGACTCCAGCTCTAAATCTCTCAGATTTGAGTCCACACCAGTAGACGCCCTGATGCTGTGAGGACACTTCACTGATGGACACACTGAAGACTGAACCTCTGTCAGTTTCTCTGAGAGTGAATTTCCCACCTGATAAAACATCCTCACAGACAGACTCTGTCTGCTTTTGGAGCTTTGTGAGTTCTTTACACAAAAACACTGTATCTGGGTCAAATTCCACTCCTGGGTATTCACATGTGATGGTGGTTTTAGATGTGTTGTAAGCTGTTTGAATGAAAGGTCTCTTGCACAAAAATCCATCTGGAAAAAAAAGCAAAATACAGGAAACTTAACTGAGATGGATCAGCTGCGAAGAAAAAAAACTTTAAACAGCTTCAAAATCATACAGAGTCTCGTGGTGGCAAGATGAGAAATAAAAGAGAATCGGGAAGAGAAATAAGTTGAAGGGAGTTTAAAGAACAAATATTTCTCTATCATGACACCAAATTTAGGATATATAAAGACGTATAACATGTATTTTGTTTTTATCTTTTAAACAGAGAATAGATATTCACATCATTTCATTATGTTGTGTTTATTCTTGTTGAGACACTTGAAAAACGCTAGAAAAGAAAAAGTGTTTCTTACCTGAATACAGACTGAGTTTGATGGTGTCAGTGGGTGAATTATAATATCCACCAAATTTACACGTCCACTCCCCAGCATCCTGAGTCTGAAGCTGTTTGATGAACACTTTCGTGTTTCTCCCACTTTTATCATGGTACACGGAAACTCTGCCCTTTGTTACCCACTCTTCAGGTTTGGTTCCTTCGATAAAAGTTTGTTTTTTATTTTTCAGATAAATACTTGAATAGTATATCCCTGGGTGAGGGTGTTGGCAGGTGAATTGAACCCATCCTCCCAGACATCCCTTCACTTGAGTGGAGGCCTCACAGCCTGAGGATGAGAGAGAAAAGTTGTCGTCATGTCAGACACTGAGAGACTTGTTTGTCTTCACTGAGTTTCCTCACAGAGATCAGGTAGAGTCAGAGCAGCTGACAGTTTTTCTGAGTCCAGGACAGACTGAGCTGCTCCTCTAGAGGACACATGCTCTCCAAGGTGCTCACACACATTTAAGCTAGGATTAAAAAGGAAATCATCATTATTTGTATTTTTTTGCATTTGAGCGAAATAAAATGTTTTGTTTTTTTTACTGTCCAATAAAATTAGAAAAATAATGGACAAAATGTGAGACTCAAAAATTATACTTTAAAAAGAGAAATTAATTGTTAAAATTATTTGAGCAGATCCCCTTCTTAGAGAACCTTTGCAGTAACACATGAACATGTATGCAAAGACTGAATTTGACACTCTTTGATTTAAAGTTTCATCTCTAAGCTCTTCACTTTGTGGAGCTTTTAGCAGAGTTTCAGGAGCAGGAACACACCTCAACCTCATCCCTACTGGTACTTAAACCCCTTCCAACCCACCATGTCCTGTTTGTTCTTGCCTCGTACTTCGTCGTCTTTAAATAAGCGGGGTCTGTCGTGCCCAGGACCTACAGCAGACTCCTTCACACGGCTTCTCCAAAATGTCTGTGATTTCTCTAATCTCACATATATGCTCTTTAAAAAAAAAATCTTTGAGCCATATGTTACAACCTTGGTGTTTTTTTTTATTCCATCATGCAGGTTTGAAGCAATGCAAAAATCTTATTGCAGTAAAAAGCTTTTGTCTGTGTCACAGCAGTGTTAGTTTATTGGGTTGGGGTCATGACCTTTCACTGTATGTCTTCCCCAAAGCATTTCTCCACATTTCATGTCTCTCTACAGAGGTAAAAAGGAACAGGGATCCTCGATAATATCAGCCCTGAAAAACTATGAGCCAATACTGATTTATGAATATAACATAGGAAATTATCAGTATCACGTTTTCAATAACTAATGTCTGTTTTTCAGGCTTTAGCATTTTTGAGTCTGCATGAATGCAGCATGAGGTTTTTACAGACACAGGCTCTATGACGTATAACTGTTGTCACTGTTGTCCACCTCATTGATGAGAAGAGAAATCACAAATATTGTCACAATAGTCATGTTTGTTTTCATACAGAAAAATGTATCTCTCATATACGAGGACATGAAGAAAATGAATGAACCAGTCACATGAACCAATCAGCATCAATCTTCTTGGAGCTTTATTTAAAAAGATGTTTTGGAAACTTTTGTGCCTTTTTTGTTTTTCTTTGCAGTAATTTGTTACATATATGTATCAGCAGTGCCTTGATGGCACTTTTTGTTCCAAAACTTAACTTTAGTTTGTTCTCTTGTGTGTTGCATTTGGAAAACCACATTTATGCATTTATGTTTGCATCCAGTAGGAAATCTCAATGAAATTAGGCATGATGTTTTAATTGCACAATAGGCCATATGCTATGTTGTTATCGGGCAGTTTTGGTGCAAAAAGGCTGCATATATTGGTATCGAGGGATATAACATGTCAGTATTTCAGTTTCAGAAACTAGAAGTTTGATAATATTGTAACATCAGATATCAGCAGAATAGCCAATATCAGAAATCCCTAAAAAACACCAAAATAATAATTCCATGAGTGTGTGTATGCAAAGTTGATTCAGCTCGTGTTCTCTGTTACTTCTCTAACTCTTTAACCTCAGCACTTCAGAATTCTAGAATTTGGAAACAAGTTTAGAATCAAATCCTAACTTTTATTCAGAGTTCTGACTTGAATATCTGAGTAATTATAAAGATGTAATAAAAACATCAAATAACACTTTTTTGTGGTTCTAATCCTTTCAGACACATAATGATTACATTGGTGAATTTGAGGAGGTCTTTCTTTTATTCCTAAAATTGATAATTAAACTAGAGGAAAAAGGTTTCATCACTAAAGAAGAGTTACGGTCAGTCTTCATGGCTCAGTGAGGGAACACAAACACAGCTCTGCTTGATCCTGACAGATCCAGTCTGGGTTAAAGAAAGCTGGAGTTTGTTGTGGAGTCTCAGGTAGAATAAAGTAACTCACCTGTCATCAGTGAGAGCAGCAGCAGGAAAAAGCCTCTCATCTTTTCCTCCTTGGATGCTGAAATGCTCTTTCAAAGACTTGACTTTCTTCAGTCACTTCCTCTTTTTTCTTACAATCCTCTTTACTGAAGCTGAAATGAAGCTTCTGCTCAAACCTGCTGCTCTGTTTCACTGTCAGGGATTACACAGGCAGATCTGAATATAAAGACCAAAATTAACTTTATCTACAGCTTCAGTTTATCACAGGAAACAGAGAAACATTCGTGCAACACTTGTTTATCTCCAGTTCTGCTTTTAGGAAATGAAGTCACTACAAAGTGTTGGGGTTGTTTCCTTTCAAGAATAGATCATTGTGATGTAGTTATGTGTTTGATAAAACACAAAACACACAAAAAGATCATAATATATAACACATGCACTGTGTATGATCTGATGAATCTTTACAAAGGAAATCACTTACTTTTTCTTCACTTACATTTCAAAACAGAAAAACTGCATAGCTGTATCTGTCAGATTTTTGAATGTGAAGAACTTGCACAATATCATTTGTAACCAACTAAAACTAATGTGGAGTCCGTACATAACCTGCTTTTGGAGGTAAAGTTGTTTTTTTCACTTTGGATGAAGAATAATGACAACATATTGATTTTTCTTTCAACAAAGGAAGTGCTGCAAATATCCCTGGTTTTGTTGGTGAAGATTTTTGCAACTTGTACTTTAATGTGGGTTTTTACAAAACCATAAAAAGTCCCTCTGAGATGTGGTGAACATGTGAATTGTAGTGTCTCTCTCATGATTATATACGCAATAAGAATGAACCACTTATCTGATTTGGTTTTAAATCCACTTTTAATTCACTGCTCCATAAATGAGGCCTAGTTTACAAATCACCTCTAACTCTGAGTTTGTTTAAAGACCTCAGTGAAATACTGATAATCATGGTGTGTTTATTCACTTCACATCTACAGTAACAGAGTTTACCCACAGATTTACATGTTGTAGTAAACTATTTGACCACCAGACGTCACTGTTGGTGTTTACACCACAGACTGTTCAGCACTAACATGATGTGCAGTACTTCTGCTCATTGTCATTAAAGAGGAGTTACAGCAGTTTGTTCAAACTGCTTTTTATCTTTAACACTGGGAATAGTTTGGACTTCATTTTCGTTTTTACATGAAAGTACATTGAAGCTGTTTTCTCACATTATTTGTGAGACAAGCTTCAGAGAGTCAGTCAGTTGTCTTTGTTAGTGCTGAAGTAAAAATAGCTGCTACTTCTAGCCTTTTCTTATCATCTGTTTATCAGCTTTATCTAGGTTTTAACCTCAGGATGAATGTCAAACATAAAGTGAATATAAGAGGTCCTACAACTGAGCTGTGTGGGACACCAACACAGATACCACAGTATGACCTCATGTCTTTAAGATGTACAACCACCTCCTGATTGTTGGGTTCAACTCCATCTGTTTTTGTCATGAATAAGTTTGAAATAGACATTTGGACATAAGTATTATATGAGTTTGTCTCTGTCTGTCTGAGCTCGGTCCAGGATGAAACTGGAGGTGAGAGGAGAGTAATCAGTGAACAGAACACCATCCTGATGAGAAATAAAAAAAGAGAGAAATAAATAAAAGGTAAACAACAAAATAAAGATAACACATTTATTAGTTAACCATTAAACAATTCTAACTGCAATAAGATTGAATGAGTAAAATCAAACATAGCAGAATTTTTAAAAAACAAGGCTATTACAGAATGACGGCTTATTTACAAGCAAACATAATTTTAGTTGGAGTAACTGATCTGGATTTAGACGGTAAGTGTTGGCATTTGCTAGTGGCACTTCACCAACACCCCCCCTCAATATCTTTATATGATTTGCAGATAAAAAAAAAAATCTGTTTTCTTTTCGGGTGTTTTAGAAAACTCATTTCAGCCTTTGTCTGACACATTTCAGGTGCTGTCTCTTTAAGGTTCCCCCATCAATGACTCCCTTCCTTCTGATTGGACAGCTCCTGGATGCCTTGGTGTTTGAGGTTTGGCCCCTGCAATCTGTGTCATCTCCCAATATGGAGGTCCTTCTGTGATGACCTCATTATCATCAGAACACCATCCAAATGAGAAATGAAAAAAAAAGAAGAAGATAAATAATTCATAAAAAGTTAACCATAAAATAAAGATACTTTTATTTATTAGTTTATCATTTACCGATTCTTGCCACAATAAGATTGAACAAGTAAATTAAAAACATGGCAGCATTTTAAAAAACAAAGCTGCTACAGAATGATGGCCTATTTACAAGCCAATATTATTTTAGTTGGACCAACTGTTGGCACATGCGAATAGGACTCTCTTTATAATAGCTGCGAATAGCTGTCTCTTTAAGGTCTTTAAGGTTCCCATACATGACTCCCTTCCCTCTGATTGCTCCTGGATGCCCGTGGAGGTAGGTGCTGTAGGTAGGCCTTGGTGTTTGAGGTTCGCCCCCTCCAACGTGTCATTAACCAGTATGGAGGTCCTTCTGTGATGACCTCATCTTTTCAGCAAGTCACGTGAAAATCACGAAGATCTTGGAGAAATGTTTCTTTACTTGGAAGTTAAGAGTTTGGGAAAGCAGAATACTAGCTATTTAGACTCTAACAGTTGGATTTTTCTAACATCCTGCTGACAAAGAAATAAAAAAGCACAATCAAAGCTAGATTTTTTTCAGTAAAGGAGATACATTTTGTTTCATGAACTCCTGACAGAGTTAGTTTTTCCTCATTGTTTCTTCTTGACCTTGGAGTGAAGAGGATCCTCTGAAGCTCTGGATGGACGACTGTCCTCCGTGTCAGCTGGACTTTGTTGTTCAGAAGAATATTTTCAGGTGGAGGAGCTGGGTTTGAGGGTCGGTCACTTGAAGGAAAGTCAGCTGCAGCATGAACCGTTTTTATGGGTCTGAGTTCTGGTAAAGCTCCTGTATCTCCTCGTAGGCTCCATCCTGCAAGTGAAAAGATCATTTTTANTGACAACAGAAACTCTTTCAGAAATCCAGAGAGTCTAAAAAATAAGTGCTGTCATCATTTCATGTTTTTTTAATCTCCTCCTGGTGGATCACCTGTTCCTGCTGAGTCTCAGTTTCACTGTAAACACGAAGTTCCATGGGGGCTTCTCTCTGTCCTCCTTCAGGGCCATGAAGCTGAAATCTTCTGATTAACGTCTCTTCAGTTTGCTGAAACAACATCATGATTCAGATCAGTGAGAGGTCAAAGGTCAAACTTTGTCAGGTCTGTTATCAAGAGGAGAAGGAAAAAACTTTTATCAAGACAAGAGAAATTGCTACGCTACTGTTAGCTTACATTTGAAGTTGACTTCATGATATGAATGAAGTGAAAAAATCCTAAGAATTATTCTGAACACAGACCTCTGCTGCTGCTGCTCCATTTCTTCTCTTTCTTGATTCTGAAAGTCCTGGAAAAACAAAACAGAAAAGGAAAACAAACATCTCTTGGCTCTATAAAGAACAATAACACGATTAAGACACATTTGTCTGAGGCTTGACATCTATTTTCACTGTGGTTTAGTTGGTAAAGTGTGCACAGTTTTCATGTTCTTTTGGTTATAAATCTCTTACGTTTGTAGATAAAGACAGAAAGTGACAGGAGGATCAGCGGCACAGCAACACGAACAATCTTAGAGATGACGAACTCAGAGCCAACTGTAGGAAAAATCGACCGTTATTTGAACTCTGAATTTATTAAAAGCTCTAAAAACATCATCTTCCTGAAAGTTTCCTCACCTTCTCTCTCACCAGGACTTTCTGTAGGAGTCAGAGAAACAGAAGTATCTCAAAGTGATGAAAGAAAGTGAAGATATGTTGACATGAGAAACAGGTTTACAGAATTTAATCAGGCTTTAAATTCTGAGGACAAAGAGACATTTCCTTCACAGCAGAATGAGTTCTTGCAGCTTTTAGTTTTCACATCGACCTGCTCATGAGTTTTTGTCACATTTTAAGAAGTGTAGATGGATTTTGTTGTTAAAAACTCAACATGTTTGTCATCATTCAGGTTAAAAACTGTATTGTTTCTTTTTTTTTAACCTCATTCTTCATTTTCCACTTCCTATTTAATTTTCTTCACTTGTGTCTCTCTTCATTTTCAGTCAAGTTTCTGTCAAACTTCTCCCCCTCTGCTGAGAAAGGGGCAAATTAGTGTTGCTCTCCAACCAGGATGACACTTAAGTGTGTGTTTTGGTTCCCAAGGAGCCGCTTTAGTGCATATTTATGCTCCAGAAAGCCTAGTTTATGGCCTATTCTTGCCCCCAACAGGAATCTTTTGATGGTTTTGGCTCCTAAGACGGCCCCATCAGCACATGCTCTGGATCCAAAATGACACCTTCACATGTGTTTTGGTGCCCAAGAGTGCACTTCAGGGTTTTGTGGCTCCCAAGAGGACACTTAAGCATTTGTTTTTGCTCCAAAGACGGCACTTTGGGGCACATTTTAACAGTTAGGCCTTTTCTTTTCATGTCCTGCTCCCCTGAAGGTGACAGAGATGAGCAGATGTGCTGGTGATCAGAGAGTCAGTGCTAAGTGCTGACAGAAAAAGTTAGACAGTGAGGAAGTCACACATGAAGTCAATAAAAATAATGATGTAAAAAAAGATTTGAATGATGTGAAAGTGAGGGTTTGGTGTGAATAACTGACTACTTTGATCACAATTTTTCTGAATTCCCTGACAAGCTCATAAAGATAAGTGAATGAAACCGTCACTGCAGCTAGACAGGTGTTAGAGAAAGTATCATGTTTTCCTCTCTTCTCTCACTGAAATGACCAAAACCACTTCCTTTGTTGATTCCCTCCCCTGTCACCATGGTTCTTTTCTCACTGTGGTTTATTTTATTAACCTCTGACAGACATTTTGCTGCTCTGAGTCCTTCCTGAAACTCAGAAGAGCCTGTTACCTTAAATGAATCGTGTTCATCATTTGCTCTTATCTGTTCTGTCTCTCGTTCACTTCATAAATCATGTTGATGACCTGACTCTGAATAGAGGATGTCTCTTTGTCTGATTGGCCCAGTCAAATGGATTCAAGAGCAGTTTCGTTCCTTAATTAACTCCAAATCACTAAAGATCTTCACACTCACCTACAGTCATGAAGAATCTGTGGTAGAACATGTCACTGTGACTGTTGTTGGTACTTTTTGCTCCACACCAGTACGTCCCACTGTCCTCTGCTCTCACATTTCTCACTGTGATGGTGATATTTCTCCTCTTTGGATTATCCTCCATGGAAAACCTTCCATTGGTCTTATTGTTGCTGCTGATTAGAGTCTGACATACAGATGGATCCTCCCCCTTACAGATGAATTTAATTACAGGAGCACTTCTAAAGTATGTACACCAGTATGAAAAAGTCTCTCCAACAGTTGCACTTCTTCTACGTTTATCTGTAGGGAGACAGACAGAACTGAAGGTTTTTAAACATGTAAAAAAAAAAAATCCCCTTTATTTTCAGAAGTGTCAGAGGAGTGCAGCTCACCTTCAACCTTTAGATTTATTTCTCTGACTCCAGCTCTAAATCTCTCAGATTTGAGTCCACACCAGTAGACGCCCTGATGCTGTGAGGACACTTCACTGATGGACACACTGAAGACTGAACCTCTGTCAGTTTCTCTGAGAGTGAATTTCCCACCTGATAAAACATCCTCACAGACGGACTCTGTCTGCTTTTGGAGCTTTGTGAGTTCTTTACACAAAAACATTTTATCAGAGTCATATTTATGGTCTGGGTATTCACATGTAATGGTGGTTTTATTTTTTTTATACGCTGTTTGAATGAAAGGTCTCTTGCACAACAATCCATCTGGAAATAAGCAAAATACAGGAAAGTTCACTCAGCTGTGAAGAAAATAAATAAATAAATAAAACAGCTTCAAATTCATACAGAGTCTCGTGGTGGCAAGATGAGAAATAAAAGAGAAATGTGGAAGAGAAATAAGTTGAAGGGAGTTTAAAGAACAAATATTTCTCTATCATGACACCAAATTTAGGATATATAAAGACGTATAACATGTATTTTGTTTTTATCTTTTAAACAGAGAATAGATATTCACATCATTTCATTATGTTGTGTTTATTCTTGTTGAGACACTTGAAAAACGCTAGAAAAGAAAATGTGTTTCTTACCTGAATCCAGACTGAGTTTGATGGTGTCAGTGGGTGAATTATCATATCCACCAAATCTACAGCTCCACTCCCCAGCATCCTGAGTCTGAAGCTGTTTGATGGACACTGTCATGTTTCCTTCAGTTTTATCATGGTACACGGAAACTCTGCCCTTTGTTACCCACTCTTCAGGTTTGGTTACTTCGATAAAAGTTTGTTTTTTATTTTTCAGATAAATACTTGAATAGTATTTCTCTGGGTGAGGATGTTGGCAGGTGAATTGAACCCATCCTCCCAGACATCCCTTCACTTGAGTGGAGGCCTCACAGCCTGAGGATGAGAGAGAAAAGTTGTCGTCATGTCAGACACTGAGAGACTTGTTGGTCTTCACTGAGTTTCCTCACAGAGATCAGGTAGAGTCAGAGCAGCTGACAGTTTTTCTGAGTCCAGGACAGACTGAGCTGCTCCTCCAGAGGACACATGCTCTCCAAGGTGCTCACACACATTTAAGCTAAGAATTTTATTTCTTTTTTCTTTTATTGGCATACAAGTAAAGTAAAATCTTTTCAGAGGCTTTGTCAGATAGAATTAGAAAAATAAAGGATTAGCTGAATGTAAGACTATAGAATATGGTACATTCAAAAGGAAAATTGAAATATAAAAATTGTTTTAGCAGATCTTATTTTTTACAGGACCACCCCCAACCCAGTGCCCACAAATACTGACCCCTTGGTCACCTTTGCAGTTACACATGAACACGTCCGCAAAGACTGAATTCTGCACTCTTTGATTTAAAATGTAGTCTCTTTAGATAGAAGAAGTATAGTGCACACTTTTTACATCTTAAACTAGATCACTCAACTTAAACTCTGGATAGATGATCCTCTGATTGTTGATCAGTGCTGCTCTGAAGAGGTGTTATACCATGTTTAGGCTTAAAAACTCACCTTATTTTATTTTTCGAAGCTAGACTTACATCTCACATATATGCTCTTAATTTTTTTGTTATTTTAAAGCCTTGGTGTTTTTTTCATCATATCATGCAGGTCTTAAATAAAGTAATAATTTAACTGAAGTATAAAGCTATCACCCTTGTCACAGTGGTGAGTTTATGGGGTTAGGGTCATGACCCTTTGCTACATGTCCCCAGCTGTTCTATCGATAGAGGTAAAAAACTACAGGGATGCTTGATAATATCAGTCCTCAAAAATTATGGGCCAATATTGGCTGAAAATATAACATCAGAACTTATCAGTATCAGATTTTTCATAACTGATGTCTATTCTTTAGGCTTAGCATTTCTGAGTCTGCATGATATGTTTGCAGACACAGGCTTTACTGTCGTCACTGTTGCCCACCCCATTGATGAGAAGAGGAATCAAAAACATTGTCACAATGCTGATACTTTTTCATACAGAAAAATTTCTCTCTCACACATAAAGGCATTGAGAAACGGAATAAACCAGTCATGAACCAATCAGCATCTGTCTTCTTGGAGCTTTATTTTAACGGCTTGGTGCTTTTCTTCTCACTGGAATGTTATAGCAGGGCCTTGTTGGCACTTTTGCCAAAAACATAAGTCAAAGTTCTCTTATTTTGCACAGTGTGTACATTTGTAAAGCCATGTTGCATTTATATTTGCATTCAGGGCGGCATCACAACAAAATTACACATAATGTGTTAATTTCACAATAGGTCAGATGTTATACAGTTAACTAACAGTTCTGGAGTCTGCATGTATCGCTAATAGATAATATCAGTGTAAAAAATTAAAAGTTGGAATATCAGAATATCAGATATCAGCAGAAAAGCCAAAAACTGAGCATCCATAAAAAACAACAAAAGGTAATTCTCTGAGTGTGTTTTAAAGCTGATTCAGCCCGTGTTCTGTGTTACTTCTCTAACTTCTCACCAGCAGTAAAGTAACAATCACTGATGAATTCTGATTCACTGTCTGATAAAACAGCAAGAGTCTGCTAAAATCTTTCATTTCTGACTCTGATCAAACAGTCTGAACACTTTAACAGACGATGATTCTGCACCTGCTTTTTGATTTAAAAAAAAACAAAACTTTTTTTTCTCTCTTTTTTTTTAAAATAGACATGACGGACCTTCACTTCTGCTCCTTTCTCTCTGCTCTCAGACCTGACTCCAGGATAAAAACTCTGAATGGATGATAAATCTCTGTCAGGAGGACAAACCTGTGTTCATGTGTTTGTGAAGCTAAAATAAAAACTCTGAGACCAGAGAGCAGGACATGTTTGTCAGAAGTTTTCACTGACAGACGACAGATTTACTGAACTCAAGACGTCTGCTCTGATAAACAGCTTTTATCACATATGTGAGAGTTTGAGTCACTGCTGTTTGATCGGTTACTGAATGTGTTTCTAAAAAAAATAGATTAACAAAAACATATTAAAGGTAACAGTCTATATCGGTTTAAAAGTTTAAAGTTCACACATCATGCACTGAGAAAGTGAAAAACATCTAAATGTTCTAGAAGAAGAGTTTAGTGTTGAGAGATTTAATATTTCTCCTGGTATTTAATTTAGAATTCCTAAGAAAAAAAGAGAGTTATGATAATGAAATCACTGATAAAATCTAATACATTTTAAATTTTTATATCAAAGTCAGAATTATGACATTTATATCACGAGGGAGAGAAAATGTAGAAAAGAATTTCATAATCATAGCACTCTGGAATTCTAAAATTTGGAAACAAGTTTATAATCAAATCCCAACTTTTACTAAGAGTTCTGACTTCAATATCTGGGCATTTAAAAAGATGTAATAGGAAGCTCCAATAACACTTTTTCTGTGGCTCTCATCCTCTTAGACATATAAAAAATGCATCAGTGAATTTGAGGTTTTTCTTTTATTCCTAACATTGATAATTAAACTAGAGGAAAAAGGTTTCATCACTGAAGAAGAGTAACAGTCAGTCTTCATGGCTCAGTGAGGGAACACAAACACAGCTCTGCTTGATCCTGACAGATCCAATCTGGGTTAAAGAAAGCTGGAGTTTGTTGTGGAGTCTCAGGTAGAATAAAGTAACTCACCTGTCATCAGTGAGAGCAGCAGCAGGAAAAAGCCTCTCATCTTTTCCTCCTTGGATGCTGAAATGCTCTTTCAAAGACTTGACTTTGTTCAGTCGCTTCCTCTTTTTTCTGTGCTCTGGTTGGTCTGCAGCGTCTGCACAGCCCCGTTTCCTGAGATCATCTTCATGTTTGGATGAAGTTCAGCGCCTCCATCTCATCCTCCTGCTCCACTCTTTCTGCACTCAACCTGAATACTTTTAGTCTTTGACTCTTTCACACTCTGAACTCTCTTATAATCCTCTTTACTGAAGCTGAAATGAAGCTTTTGCTCAAGCCTGCTGCTCTGTTTCACTGTCAGTGATTACACAGGCAGATCTGAACAAAAAGACCAAAATAAACTTTATCTGCAGCTTCAGTTTATCACAGGAAACACAGCAATGCTTGTACAAACTGCCTGTAACATCAAAGACCACCTGTGTGACCTACATGTTACACCCATGTACAGCAGGCTCTCATGTCCGCTGTGTGCCCTCCTCACTCATGGTCACCAGGTGGTGAATAGTAACGTCTTGTAACTGTTTTTCATCAAGTAAAAAAGGCAACTCTGCTGCCCGTTGATTACTGTTTTTTCACACAGAAATCTGTTACAGTGTGTGTGCTGCCCCTGTCGTGGAGCATTTATTTACTTCATAACTGCACAATTACAGAGTTTACCCACAGCTTTATGTGTTGTAGTAAACTATTTGACCACTAGATGTCAATGTTGTCATTTACCCCATAGATTGATCAGCACTAACATGGTTTGACACATTTTTACATCCATCACTCGACTGTCTGTGAATAAACAGGAGTTACAGCACTTCTTTCAGACTTTCTTTCACCTTTAACACTAGGAACAGGCTGAAAATGATTTTCTTGTCATATAAAGAACTCTGCCGCCCGGATTATCACCAAAACTCCGTCCTCCCACCACATCACCCTCATCCTTCAACAACTTCACTGGCTCCCAATAAAACAAAGGATCACCTACAAAATCCTCCTGTACACCTTCAAATCCATCCATAACCTGGCTCCTCCATACCTGTCTGACCTCCTTCATGTCCACACCCCCTCTCGCTCCCTCAGATCTTCCTCCTCCCTCCACCTCACTGTACCCCCTGCCCGTCTCAGCTCTATGGGGAGCAGGGCCTTCAGCCGCTCTGCTCCCCAGCTCTTGAACTCACTGCCCCCGGATCTCCGTAACTCTGCCATCCTCCCCATCTTCAAATCAAAACTCAAAACTCATCTGTTTCATAATACCTACTGTTTTTAACTGCTCCATATTGTCCCTCACTCTATTGCTTTTATGTTGCTGTTTTTAACTCTATTTTGTTTTATGTGTTTTTACCCTTTGTAAAGCGACCTTGTGTGTCTTGAAAGGCGCTTTGAAATAAATTGTATTATTCTTATTATTATTATAAAAGATCATAGAAGCTGTTTTCTCACATTAAATGTGAGGCAAGTCACCTTGATCCTACACTCTTCTCTGACAGCTTTTTTCTTTCTCCTCTGCATCCTCTGTGTGTCCAGAGTTTTCATAACTCCAGGAAAATCACTGTTGTCGAGTTGTACCAGCTTCAGCGCAACCAGCTGGTCCAAACTGTAAACAAGCCAGAGTTGTAACTATAATTAACATTGACATGTGAGCAGTCTCTTCATATGGAACAATGAAAATAAAACAAATAATAATGATGATGGGTACTGAGGTTACCTTTAGTAGACATACAAACACGTTTGTGTTAACTTTTCTGTATTAATCAGACCAAAACCACCAGAGTTGTGTAAACTTCTTAACAGGGTCATAAGTCCTGATTTAATCCTGAAAATTTACAACCTTATTCTCATGGGACCATGTTCTTGAAGTCTCAGATATTTTCATCTTTACTGTGGCTCTGACCCTCTGCTGTGAGGATCATGGAGCTTTTCATGGTTTGCATTTTAAAGATTCATTTGTGGCTGCTTCCACAGAGTTTCATACAAATCATTTTCTCCACAAACTTCGACACACTGTTCATCATGATGAAAGGTGTTGATGATTTTTCTTGACGTCCCACAGAGTGAGTTACTTCTTGTTGACGGTTGAGTAGAGAGGCTCCTCTGAAGCTACAGGTTGATGGTTGGTGAGTGTGTCAGCTGGACTTAGTTTAACAGAAGAGTATTCACAGGTGGAGGAGCTGGGTTTGAGGGTCACTCCATCACCAGCAGCTTTGTCAGAGCTCTGTTTGAAGTCGATGGTGGAGTAAAGCAGTGAGGCAGAGGGGTTTCTGGGAAAGTCCACCGTGGCATAAACCGTCCTCTGGATCTGGATTGGGTCTGGATTCTGGATGCGCTCAGGTATCTCCTCATAGATATAATTCTATCAGAAAAATAAAGAGTAGACAACAGATCAAATTCAGCCTAAAGAACAAACTGAAAGTGAAGAATCTATAAACTGATGGGGATCTTTTGTTTTTACTTTAACACATGATTTATTTTTGGGTACTTTTGGCTTTATTTGCTGGGACAGTGAGAGACAGAAAAACACTTTGCTTCTCTCTTTTCTCCCCCTGACACTTTAGAGGTGAGTGATAGTTGAACTGAAATGAAACTTCCTGCTGTGGTCTTAATGTTTTCACAATGTATGTTACTGTACCTTTAAGAGAATTTTTTAGGGTTGTTTTAAAATCAGAATTGGCTCAACCATTTCTGTCCATTTACCTCTTTGTTGTGCTCTGCTCCTGCTCCTGCTTCTGTCCTGGAGCGTTTGGAGAAACCTGACACAAATGAAAACAACAGGGAAACTGAGACTCTATGAAATAAACAGATTCTAACACTTGAACATGTGCCTCACTTTAAAAAGAGCACATAATCAGATAAGAGCTTAGATACACGTGTTAGCTCATTTCTGTTTTTCCCTCAAAAGTACGTGACTGTCAGTGAGTATCACCACAGATCAACAAAGATAAACTTTCAGGCCTTTGATTCCACATTTAGTCTGCTCACAGGCCACACAGACGTCTGATTTGACGCCTTTATTTACTTTACAGGATGAAGATGTCCTCATTGTGGTTTTGTTGTGCATTGTGTGTGGATTTGTGAGCAGGTTTCGTGCTGTGTAGGTGATAAATCTCTTACGTTTGTAGATAAAGACTGAAAGTGTCAGGAGGATCAGCAGCACGATAACACACACGACCACGATGATGAGCTCAGAGCTGCCTGCAAGAAAAATCAAGATGTTGTCAAACAGGCATCTGGAGTTTTCTGTTCACTCTGGTTTCACTTGCTCTCTCACCAGGACTCTCTTTACTTGCAGTGGTTGACTGGGTAGTGGAAACAGAAGTAGATGATGGAGCAGGAGAAATAAAAGCACCTCCATTAAAAAAACAAAAAAACAAAGGAGTAGATGCATCACTGTGTGGCACGGCAGCTGCTCTGTGACAGAGAAGAAGGCTCTGCAGAGGGTAGTGAAAGCGGCACAGAGGACTGTGGGATGCAGTCTTTCAACTACCACGGACATATACTCCTCCAGATGCAGGAAACGGGCCTCCTGCATCATGAAAGACCCCACCCATCCCGCACATGCTCTGTTTGTCCCTCTCCCCTCAGGCAGGAGGCTGCGTAGCATCAAGAGCAGGACTACCAGACTGAGGAACAGCTTCTTTCCTGAAGCTGTGAGACTGTTGAACTCTGGTGGTCCCCTTTAAGGCCCCCACCCCACTCCCCACCATAGACTGAGTGGACGTAACGACGTTGGGCTCCAACTGAAGCCTCCAGCAGATGCCCCGCCCCCTGGTGTCTGGCTGCAGTATGGGTCATAAGCCCCGCCTCCCCATGTATTCTAGAGATGAGCCGGGAAAACTTAAAAAAATTACGATACCTCGTAGAAACGTTTCTCTCATCCTTACACTAAGGTAGTATGACGATGTCATTTGGCTGCATGGTGTTCAGGTGTTTTTTTTCCTGAGAAGTTAGTTTCATTTGCACAGTTTTTTTTTTTTTTTTACTCTATCTATTTATTACAAAGGCTGGTTGATTGTGTTCTTCTTTTATTCTCTTTATTATTCGCATATTTGTATATATTTATTCATTCCTTGAATCCTTGAATGTTAGTTATATACCCTTGACCTTGTTCGACCTTGTGCATTACAAAAGGTGGTTTTCTTGTGCCTAGTTTTAGGAAAGTTTAATGGGACAGAAAGACGACACTCAGCTCAGCTTGCACTGTTTCCTCTGATGACCCATCACTCTCTCTTTAAGTTTTCTCACCTGCTCGCTCACTGGGACTCTCTACAGTTGCAGGAGGTGATCGGGTAGTAGAAACAGGAGTAGATGATGGTGATGGAGCTGAAAGAAGCAAGAGCATGTTTATGAAAAATCACAAAAGATGATGAATGTAGGTAATTTCACCTTGACCTTGATAATAACAACAGGTGGTTAGATGAAGACTTGTACCTGTCAGGTTCAGGTGGAGTAACAGAGAGCAGAGCTGAGTGGGACAGATGAACAACATACAGATAAACTAAACTTCCTTTTTTACCCAGACATGTTCTTCTTTTTGGTGCTAAAATTATGTCTACAGAGATTTCAAAAAGTTCTCCAAAATGTTTTGGGTTTTTCTCAGCTTATTCTACAGACCATTGATATTCATAATAAAATAAAGCTGAACTGGGACACTGGTATTATTCTGATCTTTAGGAGGGAAAGTAAAATTTTTGAGATACAAATACAAAATTTTTAGATGAATAGTCATAATAATTGATAAAAGTCAAAATTTTGAGATACAGTTGAAGTTTTGCGATTGGAAGTCGAAATTTTGGGGAAGAAAATCTAAAATTATTTCGATAAAAAGTAGAATTTTTGGAGACAAAAGTCAAAATACTGAAATGAAAACGTGAAATAGAAAAGTCAACATTTTGAGACTTTAAAACAAAATTTGTCTTTTAATGTCAAAATGTTGACTTTATATGTTCAAAAATAAATAAATAATTAAAACACAACAAAGCCATTTCTTGATTATTCTTATGAATAACTGGCGGCAATGAGCTTCTTATTACATTTCCATAAAAAAAAGGAATTCACTTCAAATAGAAGATGAGTGTTCCATATAAGTGTTTGGTTTATAAAGCTACTTTGTCGTTTTTGAGTATCTTTGGGTAGTTTTGCAGGATCTTGGCCAGGCAGGGGCCCTCTCATCAGGGTTTTTAACAATACGGTCACCTTATCGTAAAAGAATAATTTACACATCAAGACTTAGAACTTTCCTGCCTTTAATATATAGAAGAGGACAGTGGATAGAGCAGGAAACAGGGTGGGAGTGGGGAGTGAAATGCAGAAAAGTAGCCTCTGGTTGGACTTGAACAGACACTTGCTTGAGGGCGAACCTCATGGAGTGTGACCTAATTCACGAGACCATTTGCGCTCCAAGAGTTAAAAATTTTGATGAATGTTCACAAACACACTTACATCTGAACTGATTTATAGAGGGGGGAACTAAACTTACTGGAACCAGAACAGTGGACCTGGTTGAGAGGGAATAATATAAGTTGAAGGCAGGACACAAAAAAAATATATTAAAAAACAGACAAAAAGACAAACAAACATCCATAGCAAATACGTGACAAAGATGTTTGACAGGGGGCTCTTCATTCTCCAGCTCCAGTCTAAAGTGCAGTTTGTGCTAAGTCCAAGGAAGTCAGTCTTTAGAGCCTGTGGTCTAAATCAGGCCTGAGAGACCAGGCAGAGAGGGAGCTGAAGGAGAAACTGACCTGGCTGTAAAATCCACACATGAATAAAGGTGAAAGGAGGAAGGGGAGGGGAGCTGAGGTTTTCATGAAACAACAAAGACCAACAATTTCTCTCACTTTCTCTCAAACCACTCTTACTGTTCGAAAATAAACTCATTTCTCTAAAGTTCCATGAAATGTCCTGTCAAAGGTTGTAAATATGTGAACTGAAACCTGTATGAGGGATATTTGAGGTGAATATTAACTCATCTTGTGCCACCCTAACAAACAAAAACCAAACCACTTCCTCTGTAAGATATCTTCCCTTATGTTACCATGGTTACAAACAAATGTTCTTCTTACTGTGGTTTCATTTTTTTTTTTTCGAACTCCAGCAGACTTTGCTGCTCTGAGTCCATTCTAAAAATTAAAATGAGCACATTAACTCGATGGATTGTGTTCATCATTTATTCTTGATCTGTTTTACTCTACTTAAAAAAAGATCTTCACACTCACCTACAGTCATGAAGAATCTGTGGTAGAACACGTCACTGTGTGTGTTGTCAGTACTTTTTGCTCCACACCAGTACGTCCCACTGTCCTCTGCTCTTACATTTCTCACTGTGATGGTGATATTTCTCTCCTTTGGATTATCCTCCATGGAAAACCTTCCATTGGTCTTATTGTTGCTGCTGATTAGAGTCTGACATACAGATGGATCCTCCCCCTTACAGATGAATTTAGTTCCAGGAGCACTTTCAAAGTATTCACACCAGTATGAAAAAGTCCTTCCAACAACTGGATTCCTGTCAAACCCTTTATATATATCTGTAGGGAGACAAACAGCGCTGATGGTATGTTATGACATTTCAAAAAAAATATTTTCAGAAGTGTCAGAGGAGTGCAGCTCACCTTCAACCTTTAGATTTATTTCTCTGACTCCAGCTCTAAATCTCTCAGATTTGAGTCCACACCAGTAGACGCCCTGATGCTGTGAGGACACTTCACTGATGGACACACTGAAGCCTGAACCTCTGTCAGTTTCTCTGCGAGTGAATTTCCCACCTGATAAAACATCCTCACAGACGGACTCTGTCTGCTTTTGGAGCTTTGTGAGTTCTTTACACAAAAACACTTTATCTGGGTCAAACTCTCCTGGGTATTCACATGTGATGGTGGTTGTAGATTTTTTGTACGCTGTTTGAATGAAAGGTCTCTTGCAAAAATTTTCATCTGCAAATAAAAATAGGAATAAAAAATGGGAATGCTGAAAAGTTACCTCAGATGGATCAGTTGTGAAGACAGAACAACACGTCAAACATGGTTACACTTTATCAAATTTCCATGTGAAAAAACAGAAATCAACTGGCAGAAGAGTTACCATTTTATTACTGTAAAATAAACAGTGTTTTACTGTAACAGAAATTAACAGTATTTTACTGTTCATCACCTTTTGACCATGAGTAAAGAGGGCACGCAGTGGACATGAGAGCCTGCTGTACATGGGTGTGTCATGTAGGTCACACGGGCTGTGTCCCTTTCAGGCAGTTTGGACCAGTTGTCAAGTGTAAAGACTGAATGTCAAGGATATAATTTAATAATGGTATCTTTAACTGTAGAACTCCAAATGAAAAGTCCTCTGAACACGTTTAATAAGCAGTACATTGGATTACTGTGTATGACTGTAATTTGTGGGTAATACTGCTATCTATGTGCAGCTCTGTCTCATGTCCACTGTGTGCCCTCTTCACTCTTGGTTACATTGCATGTAGCATCCAGCTCTAGAAAAACACCCACCCTTCCACATGACTGTATTTAAATGTGATTTAAAACATTAGTATACTGTTGTGGGTCTTCATGTTCTAGCTTCAAAATACCAGACCACAATGCATTGCTGAGTACAAAACTGTATTACATGAAAACAGTAGATTACTGCTGAAAATTGGCTGTAAACCAACAGCAATTGCTAAACGTGTCAACCACACAATCTCTCACAGTGACAAAACTGAGAAACAAAAAAGAAATGAGGAAGAGATACAAGGAGAGGAAAGTTTTATGAACAAACATTTTTCTGTCATGACACCAAACTCAGAATATATAAACAAATAGCATGTTTTTTTTTTTTTCTGGAAGAATGAATATAAACATTATATGATTTTTACGCTGTTTTGTTATGTTAGTCCTTGTTAAAAAGTTTGACTAGTTTTAGACACAGGGTTCCTGAAAAACAATGGAAAAGAAAGTGTATCTCACCTGAATCTACACTGAGATCGATGGTGTCAGTGGGAGCATCATTTTTACTGCCAAATTTACACGTCCACGCCCCGGCATCCTGAGTTTGAAGCTGTTTGATGAACACTCTCAGGTTTCTCTCACTTTTACCTTGGTACACAGAAACTCTGCCTTCTGTTTCCCACTCATCAGTTTTTGTACTTTTTGAGGATTTTTGTGTTCCATTTCTTAAATGAACTACTTGGTGCTTTGACGCTGTAACAGGACACCTGCAGGTGAATTGAACCCATCCTTCCAGACATCCCTTCACTTGAGTGGAGGCCTCACAGCCTGAGGATGAGAGAGAAAAGTTGCCGTCATGTCAGACACTGAGACACTTGTTGGTCTTCACTGAGTTTCCTCACAGAGATCAGGTGCACTGTAACAAATTTTCGTGAGGAAAAAACAGTAATCAACTGGCAGCAGGGTTGCCTTTTTATTACTGTAGAATAAACAGTTTTTTAATGTAACAGAAATTTATAGTAGTTTACTGTTCATCACCTTGTGACCATAAGTAGAGCCTGCTGAGCATGGGTGTATGTTCACTAGTGATGTGTCGTTTGTGAACGATTAGTTCAAATGTACAAATCATCTGGGTGAATGAACTGATCCGAATCACTTACTTGAAAAGATTCGTTCATTTATGAGCTGCAATTACACTTCCCTCTCCTGTCTCTTGTAGTGATGGGCTTGGCAGTTCTTTATGGTGAATCATATCATTAGAATTAGTTCGTTCAAAAGATTGATTCACCAAATCACTCAGCACTGTACCACAGCGGAACCTACCATGTCATACTTCGTTTGCTGACACATTGCTTGATATGATACTAACTGCTGACAAAACTCACTTTCCTCACGGTTGTCCTCCAGAAACATAACCCAAGTCACCACTTGGTCGACTTATACTGAAATATAACCCAAAGAATAAAAACTACTCAATAAAATGCAGAACCAGCTAGAACTAACAACAAACACATGTTGTACAAGAATATTCCCACAATCCCATGGGAATGGCCAGGATGCTACAATACGTTTACATTGCCAAAACAGGTGTGACATAAAAAAAAATATACACACAGTTAAACATCTAGTGAAATAAGCTAAACAGATGTGCAAAAAGAGCATACAGTGCAAAATATAAAATATAAATAAAATATTATTAAAATAGACTATATCTCTGTACATTAGACACATTACAACATTATAATAATCAACTTTAAAGTATAAAAATATTATCAAAAAGTGTACAGAGTGTTTTATATTTATACGTTATATACATTTTCAGGACCAGTCAAGGGCTTAAGTCCGTTCTGAGTCTCTCTCTGTCAGTTTGTGATTCATTCACGTACTGAATGTATGTGCCTTCCGTATGTTCAGTACAAATCACTGACACAGAGCTTCAGTTCGCGATTCGTTCACATCATTCAGTACGTGCAGTACGTTCAGTACGTCAGTATTTTTGTTGTTTCAAAAGTGAAATCTAACTTAAACAAATTATCTGAGTAGATCTTATTTTCTGTTGGAAGATCCACTGCTGCCGCCCCCCACCCCGTGCCAAGGAATCTCACCTTTGTAGCAACACATGAACTTGTATGCAAAGACTGAATGAACTCTTTGATTTCAAGTTTGTCTCTTTAGCTAGAAAAACTGAAGTAAACACTTTTTACATCTAAAACTAGATCACTCCACTAAAACTCTGGATAGACAACCCTCAGATTGCTGATCATTGGTGCCTCTATGAGCTGTGGAACCATGTATTAACCTAGAAACTTACCTCATTTTATTTCTCTAAATTGGACTCGAATCTCACATGCTCTGTTTTTTTTTTTTTTTTTTTATCTTTGAGGCATATGTTAAAACCTCATTGTTTTTTTTATCCCATTATGCAGGTTTGAAGAGATGCAAAAATCTTATTGCAGTAAAAAGCTTTTCTCTGTGTCACAGTGGTGTTAGTTTATTGGGTAAGGGTCATGACCTTTTGCTGCATGTCTTCACTCACCATTCCTCCACGTTTCCTGTCACTCTCTCTTCAGCTAATCCATCAAGAAGGTAAAAGCTGCAAGGATGCTGGATAATATCAGTCCTCAGAAATTATTGACTGCTTTTGGCTAAAAAATATCATACTGGGAATTATCAGGTTTTTCAGTAACTGATGACTGTTTTTTGGGCTTTATCATTTCTGAGTCTACATGAACACAGCATGAGATGTTTACAGACACAGGTAGTATAACTGTTGTCACTGTTGACCACCTCATTGATGAGAAGAGGAATCAAAAACATGGTCACAATCCTGATGCTTGTTTTCAAACAGAAAAAAATATCTCTCACACATGAGGACGTGGGCAAAAGGAATGCATTAGTCATGAACAAATCAGCATTTATCTTATGGTATGAAGAGAATTTTGCTTCAATATTATGAAATCAAAAAATTATAATAACTTGAGACCAAAAACAAAACAATAACCCCCCCAAAAAAATTGCAAACAAAATTGTGATTGCAAAAATCCAAATAATAGCAATGACAAAAAGAAAAATATTTGTGATTAATTTTTTTTTTCTTTAAATCCACGTTTTTTTTTTTTTCTCAGATCTAAGTTTTCATCTCACAAACCAAAGATTTGTTTGTGTTTCTAGGATTTGCATTTTTGGTTTTGTTTGTTATTTTTGTTCACAGATTTTGCTTTCACATTTGATGAAGTTGTATTTGTGTTTCTTCATGGCTTTCATGGGCGGGGTTTCCTCTGAAAGATGCAAGAAGCCTCCTGATTGGTCAGCGTCACTCAGAGAGACTGTGACAATTTCTGCCCCAACAAGCAGCACTGAGCCTTGTCTGGAGGAGGCAAACTCCACAGAGAAAATCTCAGTGACAACTTTTGCCACAACATATCCCACATTCCACTCCTATGCAACCAGAACAAAGATAAATTACGTCAAGATAGCAAGGATATCCCAGCTTAATCCATTATCCAAGTTTTCTGGCCACAGGAGACGAGTTGCATCTGTGCTGGATTTTGAAATCACAATTTTGTTTGCAAAATTATTTTGGGGTCTCAAATTCATTTTTTTGGATTGCATAATATTGACAAACATTTTTCTCGACAATATTGGAGCTTCTTTTCAACTTTTTTGAACATTTTGGTGCCTTTCTCATGCACTATTGTGTTACTTATACAATATATCTGGGCCTTGTTGGCATCTTTTTTCCAAAAATTAGGTTGAAGTTGTTCTCTTATTTTGCACAGTGTGTACGTTTGAAAAGCCATGTTGCATTTATGTCTGCATCCAGAGCGGCATCACAACAAAATTACGCATAATGTGTTAATTCCTCAATGGGCCACTGGTGATGTTGTTAACTAACAGTTCTGGTGTAAGAGCCTGCATACAATGGTATCAGGTGATATCAGTATAAGAAATTAGGAGTTGGACAATATCAGACTATCAGATATCAGCAGAAAAGCCAAAAACTGAGCATCCCTAAAAAACTACATCTACAAATCTTTACAGGTCGTTTCTGACTCTGATCAAACAGTGTGAACACTTTCACAGACGATGATTCTGCACCTGCTCTGTGAAAAAACTTTTTTCTCTTGTTTAAAATAGACGTGACTGACTTTCACTTCTGCTCCTTTCTCTCTGCTCTCAGACCTGACTCCAGGATAAAAACTCTGAATGGATGATAAATCTCTGTCAGGAGGACAAACCTGTGTTCATGTGTTTGTGAAGCTAAAATAAAATCTCTGAGACCAGAGAGCAGAATATGTTTGTCAGAAGTTTTCACTGACAGACGACAGATTTACTGAACTCAAGACGTCTGCTCTGATAAACAGCTTTTATCACATATTTGAGAGTTTGAATCAATGCTGTTTGATCAGTTACTAAATGTTTATCCCAACAAATAAAATAATAGAAACATATTAAACCCAACGGTCTGTATCAGTGTAAACGTTAAAAGTTCACACATCATGCACTGGGAGAGAAAAACATCAGAAATGCTTCCAGAAGAAGAGTTTAGTGCTGAGAAATGTAACTTTTCTCCTGGTATAAAATTTAGAGTTCTGAAGAAAAAAATAAACATTTGAAAGAAACTCATAATCAACTTCTATAAGAATTTTAGAATTTTAACTTTAGTGTTATAACAATAATAACAATAATTTTAAAATGAATAATAATAAAAAATAATAATAATAAAAAAATAATAATAATCACTTATAAAATCTGATACACCTTAATTCTGTTTTATTTTTATCAAAGTCAGAATTATGAAATTAACATCATAATGGAAGAGAAGACAAAATGTTTAAACTAGATCTTTATAAAAAAACTCTTCAGAATTCTAAAATTTGGAACCAAGTTTAGAATCAAATCCTAACTTTTACTCAGAGTTCTGACTTTAATATCCGAACATTTAAAAAGATGTAATAAAAACATCCAATAACACTTTTTTGTGGCTCTAATCCTCTCAGCTACATAATGATTACATTGGTTAATTTGAGGTGGTTTTTCTTTTATTCCTAACATTGAATAAACAAACAGCAGGAAATCATGACTGAAGAAGAGTAACAGTCAGTCTTCATGGCTCAGTGAGGGAACACAAACACAGCTCTGCTTGATCCTGACAGATCCAGTCTGGGTTAAAGAAAGCTGGAGTTTGTTGTGGAGTCTCAGGTAGAATAAAGTAACTCACCTGTCATCAGTGAGAGCAGCAGCAGGAAAAAGCCTCTCATCTTTTCCTCCTTGGATGCTGAAATGCTCTTTCAAAGACTTGACTTTCTTCAGTCACTTCCTCTTTTTTCTTATAATCCTCGTTACCGAAGCTGAAATGAAACTTTTGCTCAAACCTGCAGCTCTGTTTCACTGTCAGTGATTACTCAGGCAGATCCGAACATAAAGGACAAATAAACTTTACCTGCAGCTTCAGTTTGTCACAGGAAACAGAGCAACATTTGAGCAACACTTGTTTATCTCCATCTCTGGTTTTAGGGAAGTGACATCACCACAAAGTGTTGGGGTTGTTTTCTTTCTAGAATAGATAATTCTATAAAATGATCATCACAGAGAAAATTCAACCAAGTGGAAACTTCCAGTGTTGAAAAAGGAAATCAGAAAGTAACCATATGGAAGTGATAAACAGTTAGTTAAAATACTCTTTTTATATATGATGAATAATTGACAACTTACCTCTAACTCTGAGCATGTGTAAAGACCTCAGTAAAATACTGATAGTCATGGACGTTTATTTGCTTCATAACTGCACAGTAACAGAGTTTACACACAGCTTTATGTGTTGTAGTAAACTATTTGACCACTAGATGTCAATGTTGTCATTTACCCCATAGATTGATCAGCACTAACATGGTTTGACACATTTTTACATCCATCACTCGACTGTCTGTGAATAAACAGGAGTTACAGCACTTCTTTCAGACTTTCTTTCACCTTTAACACTAGGAACAGGCTGTAATTGATTTTCTTGTCATATGAAAGAACATAGAAGCTGTTTACTCACATTAAATGTGAGGCAAGTCATCTCGGTCCTACACTCTTCCCTGACAGCTTTTTTCTTTTGCATCCTCTGTGTTTCCAGAGTTTCCATAACTCTGCTGGGAAAATCATTGTTGTCAAGTAATAAACTGATGAAGATATAAAAAAAATTAAGTCATATGGCACAGACAAGTTGGCAGCCTGCTTGGTTGATGCATTCGCACAAGATCATTCTCTTAGGTTAGGACTTAAATCTTGTAAGTTTATGACTTTATTCTTGTAGTTTTATGACTTATATAATTGTAAGTTTAGCACTTGATTCCTGTAAGTTAACAACTTTTTTGCCTCATAAGTTTAGATTGATCTCATTTACTTTTTTTTTTTTTAAGCGTAGCCCTAAAATTGAGCAACAGGGGATGGAACGGAAAAATAAGTGTTGCATGTTCATATAATACATATCTTCTGATTTTGATTCTGCAGTTATAATAATTGTTGTGAAAATGATTGTTAGTAATGGGGAATAATTAACATTGACATGTGAGCAGTTTCTGAACATGGTACAATAATAACAACAAAAAAAGCAATAATAATAATAATAATAATAATAATAACTAGAAAAGCAATTTCTGAAGAAATTGCGCTGTGAATGCAGAAGCTGAAGCAGCTCACGCTGAACTGCTAATGCAGAATCCTGATTATGCTGAATGACTGAATTTATCTGAAAATAGTTGAATGAATCTTGAAAAAGCTTGCGCTGAACTGCTGAATGCAAAATGTTGAAGGAGAACTTTTGAACATGAACATGAAGACTTGACTGAAAGGATGTGAAATAATGTCCAAAATGAAAATATGAATGGGTGAATTGAAGAATAAATGGAAAAAAAGGAAATCGATGAATCACAATGAAATAATTTTTTATCCCTAGAAGTTGTGTGGGAATTATCAGAATTATCAGATGTTTGAGACAGTGAAGTGAGTGTGTGTGTGTGAGAGAGAGAGCTTGTGTGTGTGTGTGTGTTTGTATGTACATGGTTAATATGCTTGTGTGTGAGTGTGTATGCTTGTGTGTGTGTTTGTGTGTGTATATGGTTAATGTGCTGATGTGTGTTGTGTGTGTGTGTGTGTGTGTGTGTGTTTGTGCGTGTGTGTGCGTGTGTTTGGTGTGTTTGTGTGTGGGTATATGTTTGGTGTGCTGGGGCCTGTTGCACAAAACTAGGATAAGGGATTAAGCCGGGATATCTTGATTATCTGGCCTCAACTTATCCTTGATCCGGTTGCACAAAACTAGGATAGTGGGAAGTGGGATATGTTTTGACCTAAGTTACCATGGAGATTTATCCTGTGGAGCTAGCCTGCTCCAGACCAGGATAAGATCCAGGATATATCTAATCTCATCCCTCATCTCAGTCAGTAGCCACTACAAATCTAAGCCAATAGTTATTTCAATGTCCACTACACAACATTTTCACAATCTACTGGACCCACTGTCATCATCTAAACATTTATGATCAATAATTTATTTGCTTATTCACTTTATAAACAAATAAGTAAATATACACAGTGAAGTGTAACTTGATGTTCCTTTATTGAATAAGGATAAATCAAAGCAGGTAAACCATCATCTCTTTTCAAAACTGAACTCACAAAGTGAAACTACAAGACAGAAAGCACAAATTTAAAGCATATTACAGAATATAAGAATAATTACACATTCAAATAT
Organism: Thalassoma bifasciatum; assembly: GCA_008086565.1. Taxonomy (NCBI): domain Eukaryota; kingdom Metazoa; phylum Chordata; class Actinopteri; order Labriformes; family Labridae; genus Thalassoma; species Thalassoma bifasciatum. The sequence goes on along the minus strand of RPOG01000594.1, from coordinate 28,201 downwards.
CTCTATATAATACATCCACGTCTTCACATTGAAATAAATGCAGGACAAATCCACACACGAATGAACAGACAAATAAATAATGCTGTAACCTCCCTGCTTACACACAGTAAACAACAAACATCATGAGAGGCCAAATCAACTTAAATTGGATAAAATAAATAACTTCCTTTGGGGATGAAGGCCAAATTTAACTGAAATTAACAGCAACTGTCTCTGCCGCTGCACAACATATCTGACTAAATTCAAAAGATGCTTGGTAAGTAAAATAATGTAACACGTACTGGTCCCTGACCATCGACCCCTGTGGTCATCAGGGAGGAGACAGGATTGTCTCAGTCCATGTGTGATGGTGCTCTGGGGGCCCTCCCCTTCTTCAGGTCCACCACACTGAGTAGGACAGCACAGGCCACTGTGATGTGATGTCACAGTGATGTCATATGCCCTCACAGGACTGACCCCTAAGTTTTGAAGATGGTGAAAGCGTGCCTTCGGGGGTCAAAGGTCATTTCACCCTTGGCCCTCGTCCTGGCCTGATTGTAGGTCTGCTGTGATTCCTGGGGTCTGTGAAGGATGTCAGGAGAAATGACTGGCAGGTTTACATCTGCAAGTATAAGAGGAAGACTATTAATATCAGTTCACATCACAAACAGTGCACAGAGTTCATCAATATCAAAAAGTCATGTTTCCCTGAACATTAAGGTAAAAGTATTAAAAGGATTTTCTTTACAAAAAATCCTTCAGGGACACATGAGGGGGATTTTATCTATCTATCTATCTATCTATCTATCTATATATATATATATATATATATATAAAACGTGTCTGTGTGTTTCTGTGTGTCTGTGTGAGTGTGAGTGTGCGCGCATGTGTATGTGTGCGTGGCGCTAATTAAACAGCATTAGGAGCAAAGATACGATTTTACAGTCTGATGAAGCAGCATATTTCACTCATATCTGTTGTCAGTTCCACTCAAAATTTAAACTCATTCACAATCAGAGAAACAACTCAGTTTTTGGAGACGTTCAATTTATTTATTTTTTTTTAATTATTATTGTGAAACTTCGGAGAACCGAGTGCGTTTTTGCACACTACTTACGCATTAGGGCGGTTCTTTTCCACGCTTTCTGCCGTTGATTCATAGCCGTGGTGGTGTTGTCTTTCTTCTGTAATCGGTCCTTTTCCTCCTCATAAGCCTCCATGAGGATTTCTGCCCCTGACGCCGCTCTCGTTGCCATGGTGAATCGGTGAATCTGTGATCGACGGCGGGGTCTATTTAACAAATCCGGTGCGCGCACTGATCCAGGATTGGTTTCACCTGGCTTGATGAATCCGTGTCCGTTCATCCTGGCTTAGTCTTTGTGCAGCCGACTGAGCCTGGGTGCTCCTGTTTTGGATTCACTGAACCAGGCTCAAGCATTCATCCTGGATATCTTAATCCTACTTTTGTGCAACGGACCCCTGGTGTGCTGTGTGTTGGTCAGTGATGCAGAGAAACAATCACTTGAGTATCTTTCTTCATCATTGTTTTGATCTGTAGGTATAAACAGGTGTGTCAGATCACAGGTCTCCATGGTAACCTGCTCGTTAGGCTGTTTGAAGCTGCAGCTGTTTGATTTAACTGACACACAGTTGATGAGCTGGATTTGAGCCAGGGACAAGGGTGCGAATATCCATAGGCTGCGCAAAATCCTTAAGGGCTAGCAGAAAACCAAAACCACCGTTAGATTCACAAGGCTCAGAAGTATCTATTGATGTAAATTTCATGTCTGTTGAGCCACAGATTTTACCAGAAATGTGAGTTAAAAAAGTGTTACTTTTTCTTTATCTCTCAGAAAGTCCCCTGAAAATTAACATTAGAGCAGATGGGGACAGATGATGACTTTCTGTGACAGTTGGCCACCTGCAGGCTTTGTTCTTTGTCATTTTGGTGTCAAGGGTCATTACTCAGAAGCAAAACAAGATTACCTACGTTTTGAGCCCAAATTTGAGTATGTGGAGTGAAATTTGTGGCCCCTAGGCCTGTTTATCCAAAAAGTTTCCAGGTCATTTCTCTCCTGGTCCACACTCTAAAATTCAAATCCTCACTCTACAGTTTGAACATTCCACCACATACACACCAATGTTAAACTGCTGCAAGGGCTGANCTTAAGGGCTAGCAGAAAACCAAAACCACCGTTAGATTCACAAGGCCCAGAAGTATCTATTGATGTAAATTTCATGTCTATTGAGCCACAGGTTTTACCAGAAATGTGAGTTAAAAAAGTGTAACTTTTTCTTTATCTCTCAGAAAGTCCCCTGAAAATTAACATTAGAGCAGATGGGGACAGATGATGACTTTCTGTGACAGTTGGCCACCTGCAGGCTTTGTTCTTTGTCATTTTGGTGTCAAGGGTCATTACTCAGAAGCAAAACAAGATTACCTACGTTTTGAGCCCAAATTTGAGTATGTGGTCACTTTAAACACCGGGGATCCGGACAAATAGGTTTTTCAAAGGTCCAGTAAAGAGAGGACCAGGTGTGAGATTTTAAGTTTAGGAGTGAGATGTCAAACTTGTAAGGTGGTGTATGTGTGGTTACAATTTGACGACGTTCCCGACTTAAACTTCATGACCTTTGAAGGAGTTTTGTGAAGAAACTATAAATGCTAGAAATAAGCTGAAATATACTGAAGAAAGTCAAACCATGGCTGAACATTTTGCAGGTTGAATGAAGTTTCTGGGTGAAAGTATGACTGAATGAGAAGGGTCTGAATGAGGCTGAAGTAATTCCCTGAAATCTTCAGAATCTGAAGCTCTCCCAGTCATTCCAGATGGAAGAAAAATTGTGAAAAAATTGAAATATCTCTGAAAGTATAAGTGAAACTGGTCTGAAAAGTCACAGCGCACCAGTCCTCAACGAGCCGGTCGTTTTGAAGTTTGAACGGTGAAAATCGATTGAAATTTGTGGGAGAAGAAGCGATCCAAAAAAGTGGGTGGAAGAAGAAGAAGAAGAAGAAGAAGAAGAAGAAGAAGGAGAATCTTAAACTTTTTTGACACAGAAGAACATAAGCTGTGAATGCCTTGCTGCATTCACAGCAATAATAATATATTTATATATATACACACATAAATGCATATATGCATACATATAAGGTTTAATCCAATAACTGTCTTAACTTGACAACTTTATCATCCTATTCATGATTTCAATCTTGTTATTTTTTTATGTTTTATGTTTTTCTCTCAAATTTACAGATTGTATCCACCTTTAATCTCATAAATTCACAAGTTTCTTCCCCTGAATTTTACATCTATTTTCTCTCAGAAGTCCTGATTCTCATAGGCCCTTCTTCAACCCAAACCCTACACCTTCCCCAGCGTCACGGAGTGCACTCCTTCAGAAGTCACACTCACAGCTGAATGAAATCCCCTTCATCAAGTTGTAGGGTTTAATTACAGTGGCAGCTTCCCCTCTGTCAGGCGGAAACAGGAATTGTATGTTGTCATGGTTTCAAAGTGGAGTCTTGCGGGAGTGAGAAACTGCTGTGCACCTGCGAATGATGCACTTTTTTTTTTCCTCTTTTGTGCTAAATAAAGTTTTGTTAGTTTAAACTGATAAATTATCATTCAATAAACAACTCAATGCTTAGTAAATTAATTGTAATTTCATGTAAAATTATAATGATTACTATGCCACAAATATCATATTTTCAAATGTCAGCAGCAAAATGCTTCATTTTTATCTTAACAGAAGTTTGAGTTGAAATTTCACTAATACATCAAAAACGATATTAAATGAGCTAAAATTCCATAAAATTAACAAAGAAACTATCTACAACATGACTTTGATTAGCCTTTATCACATAAGTGCTGAAATTAGCCTTAATGTGTCTAAGTTTATTAAATTACTTTTATTTTTTATCCTTAGAGGGCAGAGGACATTTTCTCAATGAAACACAGCCCCCACCCAACCCAACCTCCCCAATCATGATTCTGTAGAACGATCCATAAACCAGTCTGAAGCATAGACGGATCAGGACCATAGACTGTATAAAACAGGACCCATACAGGACACAATTAGTGATACACGTGTTCAGCTGAGTCAGCAACAGAGCAGACTCACTGGTGGAGGGTTTTATCGCCACTACCACTACCTGCTGATTGGTTTGAGACTGGCTAAATATGGTGAACCCTATCTGGGACGCGCAAACAGAGGGGTAGTGGGTAGGGGGAGTGTGTAGTGGGTGGTTTGAAAAAGGGTCATGTTTTTGAAATCTTCATATGGAACAACAAAAATAACAAAAATAATAATGATGATGGGTAATGAGGTTACCTTTAGTAGACATACAAACACGTTTGTGTTAACTTTTCTGCATTAATCAGACCAAAACCACCAGAGTTGTGTAAACTTCTTAACGGGGTCATAAGTCCTGATTTAATCCTGAAAATTTACAACCTTATTCTCATAGGACCATGTTCTTGAAATCTCATATATTTTCATCTTTACTGTGGCTCTGACCCTCTACTGGGAGGATCAGGGAAGTGTTCGTGGTTTGATTACATCTATGGCCGCTTCCTCAGAGTTTCATAAAAATCATTTTCTCTACAAACTTAGAGACACTTTTCATGATGAAAGGTGATGAGGATTTTTCATCAAGTCTCACAGAGTGAGTTACTTCTTGTTGACGGTTGAGTAGAGAGGCTCCTCTGAAACTACAGGTTGATGGTTGGTGAGTGTGTCAGCTGGACTTAGTTTAACAGGAGAGTATTCACAGGTGGAGGAGCTGGGTTTGAGGGTCACTCCATCACCAGCAGCTTTGTCAGAGCTCTGTTTGAACTCAACGGTGCAGTAAAGCAGTGAGGCAGAGGGGTTTCTGGGAAAATCCACCGTGGCATAAACCGTCCTCTGGATCTGGATTGGGTCTGGATTCTGGATGCGCTCAGGTATCTCCTCATAGATATAATTCTATCAGAAAAATAAAGAGTAGACAACAGATCAAATTCAGCCTAAAGAACAAGCTGAAAGTGAAGAATCTATAAACTGATGGGGATCTTTTGTTTTTACTTTAACACATGATTTATTTTTGGTACTTTTAGTTTTATTTGCTGGGACAGTGAGAGACAGAAAAACACTTTGCTCCTCTCTTTCCTCCCCCTGACACTTTAGAGGTGAGTGACAGTTGAACTGAAATGAAACTTCCTGCTGTGGTCTTAACGTTCTCACAATGTATGTTACTGCACCTTTAAGAGATTTTTAGGGCGGCCCACACATTTCTGTCCATTTACCTCTTTGTTGTGCTGTGCTCCTGCTCCTGCTCCTGCTCCTGCTCCTGCTCCTGCTCCTGCTCCTGCTTCTGTCCCACTCCTGGAGCGTTTGGAGAAACCTGACACAAATGAAAACAACAAGGAAACTGAGACGCTATGAAATACACAGAACATGTACCTCGCTTTGAAAAGAGCACATAATCAGATAAGAGCTTAGATAGGTGTTGCAGCTCATTTCCGTTTTCTCATAAGTACGTGACTGTCAGTGAGTATCACTAAAAATCATCAAAGATAAACTTGCAGATGTTTAATACCACATTTAGTCTGCTCACAGGCCACACAGACGTCTGATTTGACGCCTTTATTTACTTCACAGGATGAAGATGTCCTCATTGTGGTTTAGTTTGTGCATTGTGTGTAGATTTGTGAGCAGGTTTCGTGCTGTGTAGGTGATAAATCTCTTACGTTTGTAGATAAAGACTGAAAGTGACAGGAGGATCAGCAGCACGATAACACACACAACCACGATGATGAGCTCAGAGCTGCCTGCAGGAAATACAGTAGGTGATGGAGCTGCAAGAATCAGAAACACATCCATTAAAAAAAGTCAAAAGAGTTGATGAATGTTGATGAATGTTGATGAATTGTTTGTAACCATGGTAAATCATGTTACGCTGGTTACAAACAATGTTCTTCTATAACTGTAGTTTCATCTTTTTTTAACTCAAGCAGACTTTCTGCTGTTCTGAGTCTCTTCTAAAAATTAAAAAGGGCACAATGACTCAAGATGAATTGTGTTCATCATTTGCTCTTGATCTGTTTTACTCTACTTAACTAAAGATCTTCACACTCACCTACAGTCATGAAGAATCTGTGGTAGAACACGTCACTGTTAGTGTTGTCGGTACTTTTTGCTCCACACCAGTACGTCCCACTGTCCTCTGCTGTTACATTTCTCACTGTGATGGTGATATTTCTCTCCTTTGGATTAACCTCCATGGAAAACCTTCCATTGGTCTTATTGTTGCTGCTGATTAGAGTCTGACATACAGATGGATGCTCCCCCTTACAGATGAATTTAATTACAGGATCACTTCTAAAGTATGTACACCAGTATGAAAAAGTCATTCCAACAGTTGCACTTCTTCTACGTTTATCTGTAGGGAGACAGACAGAACTGAAGGTTTTTAAACATGTAAAAAAAAAAATATCCCCTTTATTTTTAGAAGTGTCAGAGGAGTGCAGCTCACCTTCAACCTTTAGATTTATTTCTCTGACTCCAGCTCTAAATCTCTCAGATTTGAGTCCACACCAGTAGACGCCCTGATGCTGTGAGGACACTTCACTGATGGACACACTGAAGACTGAACCTCTGTCAGTTTCTCTGAGAGTGAATTTCCCACCTGATAAAACATCCTCACAGACAGACTCTGTCTGCTTTTGGAGCTTTGTGAGCTCTTTACACAAAAACACTTTATCAGAGTCATATTTATGGTCTGGGTATTCACATGTGATGGTGGTTTTATTTTTTTTATACGCTGTTTGAATGAAAGGTCTCTTGCACCAAACTTCACCTGAAACTGAAAACAAATAACAAATGCAAAATGCAGGAAAGTTAACTCAGATGGATCAGCTGAAGACAAAACAACACGTTAAACATGACTAAAAACTCATACAATGTTTCATGGTGACAAGACTGAGAAATAGAAATGTGAAAGAGAAATAAGGAGAGGGAAGAGAAGTTTAAAGGATATATATTTTTGTGTGTGTGTGTGTGTGTGTGTGTGTGTGTGTGTGTGTGTGTGCGTGTGTGTGTGTGTGTGTGTAAGGCTCTGAAGAATCACTGCCTTAGACCAGTACTGTCCAAAAGTTTTGACACACTTTCTCATTCAATGCGTTTTCTTTATTTTCATGACTATTTACATTGTAGATTCTCCCTGAAGGCATCAAAACTATGAATGAACACATGTGGAGTTATGTACTTAACAAAAAAAGGTGAAATAACTGAAAACATGTTTTATATTCTAGTTTCTTCAAAACAGCCGCCTTCTGCTCTGATTACTGTGATGCTTGGCATTCTCTGGATGAGCTTCAAGAGGTCGTCACCTGAAATGGTTTTCTCCTCACAGCTGTGTCTTATCAGGGTTAATTAGAGGAATTTCTTGCTTCATCAATGGGGTTGGGACCATCAGTTGTGTTGTGCAGAAGTCAGGTTAATACACAGCTGACGGCCCTATTGGACAACTGTTGGTCATGAAATGGTCATGAAAATAAGGAAAACACATCGAATGAGAAGGTGTCACCAAACTTTTGGCCTGTACTATTTTTGTTCCAGTCTTCAGACTCAAGAACAGATGTAAACAATACTTCAGTTTTATATTATCTGTAAAGAAGTTTGACCAGTTTTAGCCACAGGGTTCCTGGAAAACACTGGGGGAAAAAAGTGTTTCTTACCTGAATCCAGATTGAGATTGATGGTGTCAGTAGGTGAATCATTGTAATGGCCAAATTTACACTCCCACTGTCCAACATCCTGAGTCTGAAGCTGTTTGATGAACACTTTCATGTTTCCTCCACTTTTATCCTTGTACACGGAAACTCTGCCCTTTGTTACCCACTCTTCAGGTTTGGTTCCTTTGATAAAAATTTGTGTTTTATTTTTCAGATAAATACTTGAATAGTATTTCCCTGGGTGAGGATGTTGGCAGGTGAATTGAACCCATCCTCCCAGACATCCCTTCACCTGAGTGGAGGCCTCACAGCCTGAGGATGAGAGAGAAAAGTTGTGGTCATGTCAGACACTGAGAGACTTGTTTGTCTTCACTGAGTTTCCTCACAGAGATCAGGTAGAGTCAGAGCAGCTGACAGTTTTTCTGAGTCCAGGACAGACTGAGCTGCTCCTCTAGAGGACACATGCTCTCCAAGGTGCTCACACACATTTAAGCTAGGAGTAAAAAAATAAATAAATAAAAATAATAATGACAATAATAATAGCAATAAAATACATTTATATATATCACGACAGAGTATTAGGGCCACATTAAGAATATTTTCTTTTTGCTTCATATTTTAAACAAGATTAAAGTTGAATTGAAGCATTTTACTACGAGATTTAAGTCGAAGTAAAGTCCTATCGAAAGTAGGAAAGGAAGAATAAGAAGAATGAAATGAGGATAAGAGTGCTGATGTACTAAAAGTTGAAGTATCTCCTTGTTTGTAGAACTCAAGATAAGGTAAAATTTGACAAAATGCTCCGTGGTCCTCATTTCCTCCTCCTCGTGGACTGTCCTCGATTATATTTTGACTTTATACTCATAGTAAATTACATCATAATTTTCGACTTTAATCTCGTACTAAAATAATTAATTTCAACTTAAATCTCAAAGTAAAATATGAAGTGAAAAAATAATTCTAAATGTGGCCCTAATACGCCGTCGCAACATCTCTCTCTCTCTCTCTCTCTCTCTCTCTCTCTCCATATATATATATACATACATACATATATGGGTCAATGACGTGACGTCCCTTTTTTTGTGTGCGAGTGCAATATTTCCTTCCATCATGAATTGAGTATTTCATCACATGTATTTCTTTATTCTATGAAACCTGTGTTATTTGAACACATCTTTAAACTATTAAAATATAACATGTTTTTTTGTGTTTTGGTTCCTCAAACCCCCAAAATGTCAGGTGGTGCAACCGTCCTGACAAGTATCCACAGTAATTAAACTCTAAAAATTGAATGTCAGTTATTGTAAATGGAAATTAAAAATACAGTTGCATTATTTTATGCTTGAACCTTTTTAAATAAAACATTCTTTGTAAATAAAAAGAATTTCAAAGCTGTTGAGAAATTTAAAAAACTTTTGTCCCGTAATTTTCACCTTGTCAAATGTCAGGGTNAGTTTGTTGTGGAGTCTCAGGTAGAATAAAGTAACTCACCTGTCATCAGTGAGAGCAGCAGCAGGAAAAAGCCTCTCATCTTTTCCTCCTTGGATGCTGAAATGCTCTTTCAAAGACTTGACTTTGTTCAGTCACTTCCTCTTTTTTCTGTGCTCTGGTTGGTCTGCAGCGTCTGCACAGCCCCGTTTCCTGAGATCATCTTCATGTTTGGATGAAGTTCAGCGCCTCCATCTCATCCTCCTGCTCCACTCTTTCTGCACTCAACCTGAATACTTTTAGTCTTTGACTCTTTCACACTCTGAACTCTCTTATAATCCTCGTTACTGAAGCTGAAATGAAGCTTTTGCTCAAACCTGCTGCTCTGTTTCACTATCAGTGATTACACAGGCAGATCTGAACATTAAGACCAAAACAAACTTTATCTGCAGCTTCAGTTTATCACAGGAAACACAGCAACACTTGAGCAACACTTGTTTATCTCCAGCTCTGCTTTTAGAGAAGTAAAGTCATCATGAAGTGTGGGGTTATTTTCCTTGAGAATAGACCATTCTGATGTTGCTTTGTGTACAAAAAATTAAGAAAAAAGAGCATAAAATACTGCACATGCACTGTGTATTATTGGATGAATCATATCAGACTAATCAGAACAGAGAAAGTTCAAACAAGTGGGAACTTCCTCTGTTCTGATGCCTGGTCTGGTTTCTCCTCTTTGCTCTGAAACTGTGCTGAGAAACAACAAACCTTCTTGCCACATGTCACATTGATCTGCTATCTTGGATGAGCTGCACAACTTCTGTTGGTTGTAGACACCACCTCATGGTACTTCTGGGTCTGAAAACAACAACAAAATTCAAAAGTGACTAAAACATCAGTCAGAATGGAGGAGAACAGAGTGATAGTTTGTGGTGCAGATCCACTCCTTTATCGGGGTTTTCTTGCTAATTGCCTCTTATTTCCACCTGTTGTCTGTTTCATTTGCACAACAACAGGTTAAATTGATTCACAATTATTGTTGCTTCCTAACTGGACAGGTTGATTTCACATGAGTGTGATATATTTGGAGTGACATCATGTTGTTCAAGCGTTCCCTTTATTTTTTTCACTAGTGTTCGACCTGGTGCAACATGAATATGGTAAAAGTTTGTCGTGAATAAGAAACATTTCACAAAAAATTCAACCCTAAATTTGGCTTTTTTATTAGTTATTGGATGTTAAAAACCTTGCTATAAGTTTTGTTTTACGATGGTTGACAGCTGCTGTTCGTGACTAGTTTTTATCTGGGATATAAGAAACTTTGGGAAAGAGAGCCAGAAAGAGACTGCACTTTTTAAAGAAGAAGAAATGAATATTCTTATTTCTTTTTTTTGACTCGGTTCCACCAGAAATGCTCTACCCTGCAGACTCTGGCTGCACAATAGCAGCTGAATCTGGCTCCAGTAAAGTGTTTTTTGGTACAATCATAGAACAGTGACAGGCAGAGCCACACTGTCCATTCTATATACAGACTATGGTTGATGCAAGGCAGGATGGATCCATGCTTTCATGTTGTTTAGGCCAAATTCTGACCCTACCATCTGAATGTGGCAGCAGAAATCCAGACTCATCAGACCAGGCAACGTGTTTCCAATCTTCAACTGTCCAGTTTTGTTGAGCCTGTGTGAATTGTAGCCTCAGTTTCCTGTTCCTAGCTGACAGGAGTAGCCCCTGCTGTGATCTTCTGCTGCTGTAGCTGATCAGCCTCAAGGTTCCACGTGTCGTGTGTTCAGAGATGCTCTTCTGCAGACTTCGGTTGTAACGAGTGGTTATGTGAGTTACTGTTGCCTTTCTATCAGCTCCAACCAGTCTGACCATTCTCCTCTGACCTCCGGCATTAACAAGGTATTTTTTCCTCACAGAACTGCCGCTCACTTAATGTTTTCTCTTTTTGGGACCATTCTCTGTAAACTCTAGAGATGGTTGTGTGTGAAAATCCCAGTAGTTCAGCAGTTTCTGAAATACTCGGACCAGCCCGTCTGGCACCAACAACCATGTCACGTTCAAAATCACTTAAATCATCTTTCTTCCTCATTCTGATGCTCGGTTTGAACTGCAGCAGATCATCTTGACCATGTCTACATTCCTACATCATCGAGTTGCTGCCATGTGATTGGCTGATGAGAAATCTGCATTAACAAGCAGTTCCACAGCTGTGCCTAATAAAGTGGCTGGTGAGTGTACACATCACAGCAAAGTCACAGGCTGTTTTCCAAACCGCCTACTACACTAGCGATGCCTTCTACTTTGGCTTAAATTTAGTATGTAGTAGGCAGTATGTGAAAACTTGGGAGATCTGTAGTAAACTTCAAGTTCCCGGATGTTTCTACTGATACGGGACAATTTCTCAGTCTGCCACGGACCAGTCTACCTGGCGTACTGTTTCCCACTAATGCCGTTTGTCAATTTGGGGGCGCTCAGGTTGAGGTGAATTACTGACACCTACTGGAATAAATCAACTCAACTACAACACAACAACAAAAATGTGAAACGGTCCCAGAGATAAAAGTGAAGTGACAGGAAAGAAACAGCGGTAAATCTGCTCACTTCATCATGAAAGAGCTGTTTACTTTTACCAAATTCATAAAAGCCCGTGAATCATTTATCACTTTTTATTTTCAACTAACAGCCTACGTGGGTAATGAGGACGCAGTTTTTCCACCAGCTGTAAAAATAAAAAGTCAGTTGGTTTCAGATTTATTTTCAATACATGATAACTTTTGGTGCAAGATAAAGAATCAAATATGGCGATTTTGCTGTAATAAACTTCTATACCTTTACAAATTTGATCAAATCAGGACTCTAATCTCTCCCTGAATTTGTTGTTTTTCTAAATGAATTAAAAATTGTTCCTTGAACCACTAAAAATAATGAAAATACTAAAAAAAATAAAAAAATAACCTTTCAAAAATATTTACCACTACTATTCCCCTCACATGCTTAATTTCATTTATTTATTTTCCTTTGTATCTCATTGATATTTAATTTAACTTATCTACTTTTATTGCTCCCATAACTTCACCACTGATTGATGTGGTGAATTAATGACTGAAATGTCAAATGTACTCATGGTTTACTTATGATAAAGTCAAACATTAGAAAAAAACCCATCAGCTCCACTTCCTGAAACAGAAATCCAGAGTAGTATACTACTAAAGAGGTCCAACAAAACAGTCATACTACATACTACATGAGAAAGTAGTAGGTAGTAGACAGTGCCTACTACCTACTACTTTCACATGTAGTATGTAGCAGGTGGTTTGGAAAACTTCCACCCTCTTTAGCACAGCTATTATAGGGTTGATTTGCACAACAGTGACACCTAGTGGCTGATGTGGCTACTATATTACATCAGAAACATGGAAGTTGAGAAACTTCTGGTCATTCATTCCATAACCTCAATAAGTCTGTGGGGCTAAAAACAAATATGGATACACTCCTTGCACTTTAAAATGCTCTTGAAACTTTGTCATAAGAATCAGTTCTCTCCTGGTTTCATTTTGTTTCATCAGCACAGATTTAACGCCCTCAATAGCTGAGTGCTCCTCTCCTGGATGTGTTCCCTTTTTCTAAACCAGTGAAGACACTTTCAGACTGAAACAGAGAATGAAAAACAAACTGAAACCCCTCAGAACCTGCTGCTGCTGTGGGTTACCCACAGTGGAAAAAGAGGATCTTAAACCTGCAAACTGAGTTTACAGGGACGGGGAATCAGACTAATGTCAGCAGGCAGTCGCATCTCAAAAGCAAGCAGAGCACTTTTTAGGAGTTGGGAGTGGGAAGAAACTAAATTTAACACCAAGTTAAGATGAGTGCTGATAAATGGAAAAAAGACAGTTAAAGGTGTAGAAGAGGGACCTACTCAGGTTAACATACTGCAAAATGTCTCACTTGGTGTGAAACATCACAGGCAGGAGGGTCAATGACGTGACGTCCCTTTTTTGTGTCCGAGTGCAATATTTCCTTCCATCATGAATTGAGTATTTCATCACATGTATTTCTTTATCTTATGAAACCTGTGTTATTTGAACACATCTTTAAACTATTAAAATATAACATGTTTTTTTGTGTTTTGGTTCCTCAAACCCCCAAAATGTCAGGTGGTGCAACCATCCTGACAAGTATCCACAGTAATTAAACTCTAAAAATTGAATATCAGTTATTGTCAATGGAAATTAAAAATACAGTGGCATTATTTTATGCTTGAACCTTTTTAAATAAAACATTCTTTGCAAATAAAAAGAATTTTAAAGCTGTTAAGAAATTTAAAAAACTTTTGTCCCGTAATTTTCACCTTGTCAAATGTCAGGGTGGTGCAACCGTAACATTAGACTTTTATTTTAAAGTGAAGAGAATAAAACAGGAAACAGGAAACTGCATCAGCCAGAGGACCCCAAATGACATTTGTGACCAAGTGGAAAAGTTTGTAGATTTCTCTGAAATACTGATAAAAAAGGTTTTTTCACTTCATTGGTGACTGGAACAATTTCCATGTCAGGTGGAACAACCAATGTAATAATGTGAAATGTTATTTTAACATCAAATTATTTATCTTATTCACAAATAAAAGAAATGAAACACACAAAATGAAAATGTATGAGTCACTACAGACACTTGAGAGATACTTGCCAATAATTTCACACAGAAAAAATAACAGGAACATATAAATATATTTTCATATATTTGGTTGCACCACCTGACATTTTTGGGTGCTCAAATTAAAAATACTAAAAAAATTATGAACCTCAAAACTTTGAAATGTTGGTCAACTACTGAAATCTGTTAGAAAACATAATTCTTCACTCAGAAATATGTTTTTTATCCACTTTCAAAGAACTTTTTAAAAATACGTTTTTAGACCCTCTTTTTGTCATTGACCCAGGAACTGTAAGAGTCAGAGAACGCCACCAAACTCAGGGTGACCAAACATTCTCTTTTGCCTGGACATGTCCTCTTTTTTGGTGGTAAAATGATGTCCAAATTTTGTAATATTCTCCAAAATGTCCAGGTTTGCTCTGACTGCTTGTGCTCCACTCTCAGACAGAAAATGCTGAAGTGGAAATGCATTTATTTAAGACAAACCTCAGATAAATGGTAGTACCCCTCTTTTTTTTGAGGCTGTGACTGGTGATGAGAGTTTTTTTGGCCCATATTAAGTTGATATTTGAGATAAACTTTCAAAAGGAATGAGACAATTTGAAATTCTGAGATAAAGTCAAGTTAGTACATGAAAAGTCAATATTTTGAGATACCCACATCAAAATTTGAGATAAAAATTTGCAATTTCAAGATAGTTCATCTATGGGAGAAAAATCCAAATTTTCTTAGCTTAGTCTTCTTAGCTTGAAAATTTGACCTTATATGTGGAAAAAAGAAAAAAGAGATCTCAACAGAGCCAGTTCTTCATCTTCCATACTTTTAACTGGCAGAAATGGGCTTCTACACATTATTTATGTTTACATCATAGAAAAATTTCACTTCAAACAGAAAAGGAGTGTTTCAAATAAATGTATGGATTATGAAGCTACTTTGTCATCCTTGAGTATCTCTGGGTATTCTCTCCAACAGGCCAGTTAGGGGGTCCTCTTTTGGGGTTTTTAGAATTTGGCCACAATAACCGAACTTGAACTGCCTCAAAATTCAACAGAATATCTGCTCGCCACCACTGACTGTATAATTATGAATGTGTAACGAACTCTGTATCTCACAGAGTAAACTCTCTGAAGCTGTTCCTTTCAGTCAGTGTTTCTCAAAAGGTGGGTCACGACCATAGGCTGTATAATGAGTGGACGTAACGACGTTCGGCTCAAACTGAAGCCTCCAGCAGATGCCCCGCCCCCTGGTGTCTGGCTGCAGTATAGGTCATAAGCCCCGCCTCCCCATGTATTCCAGATATGAGCTGGGAAAACTTAAAAAAATTACGACACCTCGTAGAAACGTTTCTCTCATCCTTACACTAAGGTGGTATGATGATGTCATTTGGCTGCATAGTGTTCAGGTGTTTTTTTCTGAGAAGTTAGTTTCTCATTAGTTATTGGACGTTAAAAACCGCGATATAAGTTTCGATAGTTGACAGCTGCCGTTCGTGAGTAGTTTTTACCGGGGATATAAGAAACTTCAGGAAAGAGCCAAAAGGAGACTAAACCTTCTGAAGAAGGAGAAATAAATATTTTTTTTTTTTTTTTTTACTTGGCTATACCGGAAATTCTCTACTGCACAGACTCTGGCTGCACAATGGCGGCTAGAGAAACGGGGTTTTTTGGCTTCAAAATCGTAGAACAGTGACAGGCGGAGCCACGCTGTCCATTCTATATACAGTCATTGGTCACGACCTGAAAGTGGACTCAGTGTTAGCAAACCAAAACAAAAAAGAACTATTTTAAAAGGTCCATTGAAATTCAGTGAGGAACATTCAGCCAGGTTACACCAAAACATGAGACAAATAAGGAACTAGAGGAAAACTCTGAAGACTGGCTATTGATAGACAACAGACCTTCAACTTTGATCAATCAGATGATGTTGACGTAAATATTGATTAAATGTAGTGGCGTATGTAAACATCAGATCAGGATAGACCACGTTACAAACAATCTCTCTGACCTCACCCAATGGAAATTTTGAACTTTACCTTTGTTTGAGTTTGGATGATTTCAGGAGGCGGGCCTTAAGTTTCTATGCTAACAGCTAGTGCCCCTTTAAGCCAAGTCTGTCAGGACTTTTTCGGAGAAAAACTAATACATTTAAAACTTTCAAAATAGAAAACTATAGGGACTAACTGACACAAAAATGGCGCTTTTCCACTATACAATTCCAGCCCTACTCGGCTCGGCTCGGCTCTACTCTACCCGGCTCTACACGGTTTGGTTAGCTTTTCCTCTAGCCCGACTACAGACTCACAGTGGGCGTGGATCTTATAACACAGCTGCGCTAAAGTGCGGTGCCGAGGTGCGTGAATGTCATCTATAACGCGACACAAACATAATTTTGTACTAACATCTGTGCCACCGTGGTCTTTAAAGGAAAAAAAAAAGATTTCAAAAGATTTCATTAAAGTAATACAGTGGCTCATATTGGGCGGTATGACAACGGAGGTAAACAACAGTCTTGTGCTGCTGCACGCGGAGGAAAACAAAGGAGCTGCTTCCTGACATCAACTCTTCACTAGATCGCTTTAATTTTTGATTTTTGAGCCTGGTATAATGGAGATTTTTTGTTGATCAATAATTCTTCTTTGAACTTGTTTTCCTTTTTGGATCCCTGTGGATTAATGGACTGATTGGTGCTTAAAGACTCTCGTGGCAGACAGATCGCTCCTGCGCCGATGAACTTTGATTTAATCAAAACGACTCTTTAAACCAAACTATCTTTGCTGTTAACTTCTTTTTAGTTTAAAAAGGACCTTAATCTTATTTAGGAATCATGAAGGTGTATTTTAGGGCTGTATTTTCTCTTCATTCAGTCTGGTTCTGTGCTGTCGGGTTTAAATGACGTTAAAAACCCGTCGCTGACTTATTCGTTTGCCTCTTGTAAGTGATTCGTACAGAGTCAGAAGCTTCGGTGAGGACATTCTCTGACCAATGAGTGACCGGCAGTCCGTCGACGTCACCTTTTAGAATCGGCTTTACTCGCTTGGAACCAGAGCAGAGCAGGTCCTTATAACTGGCGTAGTACCGCGCTAATGGAAATGAAACACAAACCAGGTAGAGGCGAACAGAGCCGAGTAGAGTAGGGCCAAGACGGGTCAGTGGAAAAGGGCCAAAAGAGAGTGAAACCTTAAACCTTTGTTGTCTCTGGGTCATCGTTCTCTGACCTGTATTAACTGGTGAGTTCTCCAACATGACATAGATACTGGCACGGTTTGGGTACAGTGTGTGTTTGTGTGTTACGGGATAGTGGCAAGTGTGAACATGCCTCTCATTCCAGCAGTGGCTGCTCTCAGATGTCTTCCCGCCATCGTGCCCAACTCTCTTACACTGCCCATCTGGAGAGCGGAAACCAGAGCACTGAGTTCACTATTTAGTCGACCCACCTTCCCAGTTCTCATTCAGTCTTCAGCTCCACACAGGCGGCTCATGCTTTCGGTTTGCAGTTTACAGCTTAGCTTGCCACCTGTAAACTCTTGAACAGTGCTTTATTACACAGATATTGTAGATTTTAGGGCAGTTTTTTTTATCAGTGCCTGTTGGAGACATGGACCTCTCTAAGGTGCAGATTTTGCTGATATGGATTCTCACTGCAAAAAGACCATTAATAAAGACACAAACACAAAATTGGAAGAGCCCACACAAAACACGAAAAAACAAAACGACGTCGTCGCGTCGAGACCTTTATTAGAGTCACATTTTTGGGTACTCCATAACAACGGACTCTTATTGCAAACACTTTGTTACGGTCTTTGACTCCTTTGTCCTTCACTACGTAGGTTCGAGTTTGATACTTAGTCCTTTGTTTCTACAGGACCATTTTATTATTATCTGAGCTAAGATGTTCAAAGAAATTGATTAAAGCCTTTTTGTGTTCAGTTTAAGGACTGCAGTTACTTTCCATTTATACATACTAAACACATGATATCAATGGATGGTGGTGATCATTTCAAACACTGTTGCTGTGACTATGTCTGAAAATTTCAATTAAGTCAATTGAAACAACTAATCAATCAAAGTCATTTAACTGAGAAATGTAGGACATTAACTAACTGCTTTGGAAAATAACTCACATTACAAAATGATTCTTCTCCAAACATCTTTCATTAGAACAGAGTTAATTTTCCTGCTGTCCAGCCCACCTAAGCAAAATGTTAACACTTCGTAAATGCGAGCGAGCTTTTTCTGTGTCTACATTTGAATATGCAAATGAGGCTGAGCTCTCTCCGCCTCTTTCAGGAAGTGCTTCTGTCGACTAGACTCAGAGCAAGTCTCATACCCTGCTCTTTCTACCGATGTTTTGTGTGGAAAAACACGGGCAAAGTGAAGCATGCACAGAGCTGATCTACTAAAAGAGTGAAAACGTGGATTGTGTCTGTCATATGAGCAAAACAGCACGATCCATATAGTCTCCCTTTCCCTCTTTCTCTGCGCATCAGACACACAGAGGGGGGAATCTAAGAATGAGTTCATCTTTGTAGAGCTGACAGACTGAGCACATCATGATAATGTCAACAGCAAAATAGAAGGTGAACTAACACACAGAATTAAAGTAAGATCACGGCTCTTTTGTTACTTCACAGATGTATCCGTGTTGAATTTTCTGAGACAATGTAATAGTGATGGTGCACAATCAAAGCAGTTATATCTGCACGATTAAGTCCAAGATCAAAGTGAATCTCAACTGAGTCTTGACTCCTGAAGTGTCATTTTTATCACAAGAACACAGAAGACTGGCTGATTTCTGCTGTGCAGCTGATACCTAGTGCACATGAGGAGGTTTATCTGAAACTGACATTGACTGTGTAGTTCCTCAGAGGAAGCTACAGGAGGAGGAGGAAGAGGCGGGGGGACTGGGTACATCAAAACCGGCTTGATTTCAAAACAGTTGCTTAAAGAGAGATTTTCGGGAAAAAGGAGCTAGTGAAGAGAGGAGAAGATGGATTTTTTCAATATTAGGGGGTGTTGAAGACACGCCTGGGGACTCATATTTTCATTGGTAACCATATAAAAGTGGATTTTGCGTAATATGGCACCTTTAACTGTTAAGTCAGTTTAGTTTGTGCGACTGGATTTTGTTAAACAGCTTTTCAGTGTTTCAGCATTGAGTATTGGTAGCCTTAATAAATAAGACAGTTATGGGTCAATGACAAAAAGAGGGTCTAAAAACATATTTTTAAAAAGTTCTTTGAAAATGGATAAAAACATATTTCTGAGTGAAGAATTATGTTTTCTAACAGATTTCAGTAGTTGACCAACATTTCAAAGTCTTTAGGTTCATTATTTTTTCGTATTTTTAATTTGAGCACCCAAAAATGTCAGGTGGCGCAACCAAATATATGAAAATATATTTATATGTTCCTGTTATTTTTCTGTGTGAAATTATTGGCAAGTATCTCTCAAGTGATACACTCATACATTTTCATTTTGTGTTTCATTTCTTTTATTTGTGAATAAGATGAACAATTTGATGTTAAAATAACATTTCACATTATTACATTGGTTGTACCACCTGACATGGAAATTGTTCCAGTCACCAATGAAGTGAAAAAACCTTTTTTATCAGTATTTCAGAGAAATCTACAAACTTTTCCACTTGGTCACAAATGTCATTTGGGCTCCTCTGGCTGATGCAGTTTCCTGTTTCCTGTTTTATTCTCTTCACTTTAAAATAAAAGTCTAATGTTATGGTTGCACCACCCTGACATTTGACAAGGTGAAAATTACGGGACAAAAGNTTTTTTAATTTCTCAACAACTTTAAAATTCTTTTTATTTGCAAAGAATGTTTTATTTAAAAAGGTTCAAGCATAAAATAATGCCACTGTATTTTTAATTTCCATTTACAATAACTGACATTCAATTTTTAGAGTTTAATTACTGTGGATACTTGTCAGGACGGTTGCACCACCTGACATTTTGGGGGTTTGAGGAACCAAAACACAAAAAACCATGTTATATTTTAATAGTTTAAAGATGTGTTCAAATAACACAAGTTTCATAAAATAAAGAAATACATGTGATGAAATACTCAATTCATGATGGAAGGAAATATTGCACTCGGACACAAAAAAAGGGACGTCACGTCATTGACCCTTATACAAAAAGCAAGTCTTTTTTCATGATGAAATACAATAAGGCACAAAGAAAAGCAAATTAATAGTTCATATAAGGCATCAGAGCCTCTCGTACGTCTCTGCCCTTCTCCTCCAAAGGCTGAACTATTGTTGCAGATGCATCCCACTCAGTGTCATAAGTCTCTCCATGACTTTCTCACAAGTTACGCACGGCAAAGCAAGTCACAACTCCATGGATTTCACAAGTTTCGGATCTGAGTCATTCTTTCAGGAGGCAACACCATTAGCATTTTCAATGACTACCCGTGCTTTTTTGTTCAACACCTGCTGTTCTGCAGGAAGTCGTCCAGTATCATGACATGGCTTTAAAAGCCAGTTCTGTAAAGGATAGGCTGAGTCTTCTAAGATGTAGTAGCATAGTAGTATGTTCCTTGTGTGAGCTGGGAAGTGGTTTCCTCTGCTGGCTAACTCTCAGTGTGGATAGTCTCAAAACTCTGGCATCATGTAGGCTCTCTGGTAGTCCAGCAAACACATTCCAGAACAGCCTCTTTCCATCAACAACACCTTGAAGAATGATGGAGTGCCAGCCTTTCTGGTTAAAATAATCAGTGTGATAATCTTGTGGTGCTATGATAGATACGTGGATCCATCAACAGCACCAACACAGCTTGGAAGTCCCCACCTGTTCTCTGTGAGGGCAGACAACTCTCTGAGCTTTACCTCATCAGGAAAACAAATTAATTCTGGTCAACAACATCGCTGCTGCTGCACAAAAGAAAAGTCCTGCACACACCAACACACCATTGTAATGCTAACTCCAAAAAGATGCCCAATACTCTGAGCTAGTAGAAAGCTTACACACAGCCATAGCCACCTCTTCTTCAGGGACACCCATCCACAGGAAGTAGTGTCTTGCCGCTCCATAATTAAGTGTAGTCTATTGGAGAGGAACTTAAAGAGCATATTGCAGGTTAAACACAACTTTGACTTTTTAGTATCCTTTCTACGGGTTTTTATTACAAGGTTTCCTTAAAAACTTTAATCACTTGGTGTCTCAAACGACCTCTGCAAAATCAAGCGAAAAAAAATTGAAGGCGTAATTTTTGGTCGTAACCCGACAATGCAGTAGGTCCCCTCTTTGACGACTTTTGAGGAGTCAAATTGCACTTGTACCTAGTCTGACTGTGAGCTGTTAATGAAGAGGAGAAAATCTGCATTCCTATACATATGAGGCTCCTCAGGATTAAAATGATGGGACTTTAAGACACGATGAAGAGCAGGAACAGGGCAGAATTAGGAGGAATTATGGGTAAAGGAGGGCAGGGAGCTGAAGAGTGAGGAGGACCAGAGGAGAAGAGAGAGTCCTGGTGAGTGACGGCGTTAGCTACAGACATGGAGCCTGATGCTGTTCACATCAGCGTATTTAAAGTTTGAACTCAGAAACATTAACTTAAAAAGTCCGTAGTTTGTTTGGTGCCGATCACAAATCAGTCCGTTGGAAGGCAAAACTTGTAAAAATGGCAAATTTGAACTACGGTTTTCCGCGAGTGTGAGAATAGAGACGCAGCAACAGCTTCGGCGATATCGTGTATTCAACAAACACTTTTTCTACCCGTTAAAATTCATATATCCACTAATCCAGGGTCGTAAAATAAATACATCAAGACTTACAGTGCTCAGATGATGTTTCTGTCGGGATGAACCTCTGATAAATCCTTGTTTACATTGAAACCTGGAGCCGGGCTGTGACTGCTGCTGAACCTGTCGCTGTCTGCGGCTTCACCTCCATCATCTCACCTGGTCCTGGCTCCAGTATCTGATCCTGAACTCCATCATAAAACCAGGAACATAGTCTCCCTGTCCCAACAAACGATCGCTTTTTCAGTGACCGATGTAGAGATAAAGTCCCGTTTCTTCAGCTGCACAAAACGAACCTGAGCATGGAAGCTAACTCTTTCTTCCTTTTGGGGTAAAGATCGACTCGATTTCCTGCTAAGTCGCTATTTTTGTATCCAGAGTAAGAAGGCATCATTTAACCATCCCAATGAACGATCAAATCAAATAAAAAACTTGTAGAAACACGACTCGAAATCCCCGCTCTCACTCACTATCTCCTATCAAACACAGTGGATCAGAGCGGAGGTGGAGAACGCTCGTCCCCTGGATGACGTCAAATGACGCGGCGAAGGATGAAGCAGCTTTTTGAACAGGGACACTAAAAATAGCTACTTCATCCTCTAAATTTGTGCCTTTTTGTCACGAATAAGAAAAAAAAAGTGATTGTCTTATTCTACTACTACTTTCAGACCATATTAAGTGTTTATCCAAAAAAAATGTAACCTGCAATATGCTCCTTAACATTTCTTTGGACATCCTGGAGTTTTTGACCCACTGTGCATCCATGAAGCCAGGAACATTGTCACCCCACCACTCGGATGCTCGGTTGAACAGACAGACCAACAGTTTGTGACTACAACTTTGCAAGAGAACCATCTGAAACACAACGGCGTAGTTTTATACAATAAATTGCAGCCATCAAAATGCTGAACACGGGACTTTGTAACAAGCTAGTAATAGCTACCATTAGCTTACCATCATACGTCGTCTCTTTGCAGCTCAATTGCTCTCGTCCTCAAATTCATACTGTTGTATTGCTGCCAAAACTTGTCGGTACTTCTCACGTGTATTTCTGTTGCTGCCTGAAGCCTTCTTTTGCTTTCCTCCCATTCAGCCTACGACTAAAAGCCACAGATTGAGCAGCAGGTACAGCATTACCTCCATTGTTTATCGTAGTGTTTGTGTCACGCAACACTGCAGCACTTGAGCTAATATGAAAAAGGTAACCAAACTGGGTACAGTCAGGTCGAGCAGAGCCAAGTCGAGCTGAGTAGGGCTGGAACTTTATCATGGAAAAGGGCCAATAGTCAGCAGATTAGGGAATACAGAGAGAATTGTTACAACTCTACCAACTTTTTGGCTTCTGTTAAGTTGTTTTGGATTGACACAGCCTTCCAGCACCCCGCCATTGTTTAAGATAAATATTGAGAGGAGTGGTTGCAGCGATCATACGTCATACATTTTGCATCATGTACCTGCATGCTTATGTATGAATCCGGCCGCCCTTTGGTACACCTCTTTCAAGCGTGCCTAAGATGGGGAAGTGGGCCGCCCCTAAGCACGGTTCACTCGTGATCACACTGGCCAAACAAGCTGGACCTTACGTCTGAAGTGTGCCCAAAGAAGGAAGGAAAAATTGCATCCCTGAGCACACAGCATTCTACTTGAATAAACAGAAAGTTTTGGGATGCATCAAGCAGAGAAAACATCTAAGGAGATTGCAGAAACCATTCAAATTGGGTTAAACACTGTCCAACGCATTCTTGAAAAATGGAAGGATGGAGGGGAACCACGGTCAGAAAAATAATCCTGAATCATCGTGATCGACAATCACTTAAACGTTTGGCCAAATCAAATCAAATCAAAGAAAACCAACAGTAGAACTCAGGACTATGTTTAATCATGAAAGTAAGAGCAATTTGACACACAATGCGAAGGGAACTTCAGGGATTGAACAGCTGTGTAGCCTTAAGAAAACCAGTAATCAGTTAGGCTAACCAGAAAAAAAGGCTTCAGTTTATTGAGGAGCATAAATATTAGACTCCGAGGGAATAGAAGAAGGTCATGTGGTCTGATGAGTCCAGATTTACCCTTTACCAAAAACATGCAACACTGAATGGAAATAAATCTTGTCACATTGCAGAAGCTTATCAAAACAATGCAAAGTGAATGTGTGCTGTAATCAAAGCTCAAGACAGTCCACTGAAACATTAGAGTGTGTTCCCTCTATTTTGGTGGCGACCTTTTTTTTTGGCCAGGAAGTGAATATCTGACTCGTCTCAGTCTAATGCAGAAATTGGAGTTGAGAGTATGCGATGAGTGATGGCTCCAGGTGGCCTCTGTGTCCGGCTGCCAATCTATTTCTGTATGTGGTCAGATCAAAGCCAGCTAGCTGGACAAAGGACAGAGAGCAGTCAGCCAGTGACAGAGTGGCAGTCAGCCAGGGAAATCAACATCAACACTCCACACAAAAAAACACATTCCCCCTTCCACCATCTTTGAGATTGTGAAAGAAGGCCTCCCTGAAGGAAACTAAGAACAAACTGTCAGAGTCTGTGTCTGTCTGGTGGACGTGCGTATATTAAGGTGTCATCTGCTCTTGCTTGCTGAATGAAACAAGATCCTGGCTGCTGGGTTCGGGTTGAGTGTGTATTGCCAGCAGATACCAGGAGCAACATGCAAAGGATGTAACTTGGGTCACAACCTGACAGAACTATGCAAATGTGCCAGGTCATACTATAACAAGGGGTGGGTGCCAAAGAAGGTACTTTCACAGGCGCCGACTGAATTCCCCCAGTAGTACTGAGTATCAGTCACGGGTAATCAAACAGTACCATGTTGCAATACAAAAACTCATCCATGTGACTGTGAGAGAGTGGAGGAGAAGGTGGTTTTCTATGCCATAGAGGAGGTAGAGCTGGGCTATCATTTGTTGCACTGTAATTAAAATCACTGTGTCATTGAGGCTAATTGCTGTGAATGCAGCAAGGCATTCACAGCTTATGTTCTTCTGTGTCAAAAAAGTTTAAGATTCTTCTTCTTCTTCTTCTTCTTATTCTCTCTTCCGCCCACTTTTTTGGATCGCTTCTTCTCCCACAAATTTCAACCGATTTTCACCGTTCAAACTTCAAAACGACCGGCTCGTTCAGGACTGGTGCGCTATGACTTTTCAGACCGGTTTCACTTATACTTTCAGAGATATTTCACTTTTTTTACAATTTTTCTTCCATCTGGAAAGCATGGGAGAGCTTCAGATGCTGAAGATTTCAGGGAATTACTTCAGCCTCTTTCAGACCCTTCTCATTCAGTCATACTTTCAGCCAGAAACTTCATTCTACCTGCAAAATGTTCAACCATCGTTTGGCTTTCTTCAGTATATTTCAGCTTCTTTCTAGCATTTATAGTTTCTTCAAAAAACTCCTTCAAGGGTCATGAAGTTTCTCAGCCCTTGCAGCAGTTTAACATTGGTGTGTATGTGGTGGAATGTTCAAACTGTAGAGTGAGGATTTGAATTTTAGAGTGTGGACCAGGAGAGAAATCACCTGCAAACTTTTTGGATAAACAGGCCTAGGGGCCACCAATTTCACTCCACATACTCAAATTTGGGCTCAAAACGTAGGTAATCTTGTTCTGCCTCTGATTAATGACCCTTGACACCAAAAGGACAAAGAACAAAGCTTGCAGGTGGCTAACTGTCACAGAAAGTCATCATCTGCCCCCATCTGCTCTAATGTTAATTTTCAGGGGACTTTCTGAGAGATAAAGAAAAAGTAACCCTTTTTTAACTCACATTTCTGGTAAAACCTGTGGCTCAACAGACATGAAATTTACATCAATAGATACTTCTGGGCCTTGGGAATCTAACGGTGGTTTTGGTTTTCTGCTAGCCCTTAAGGATTTTGTGCAGCCTATGGATATTCGCACCCTTGTCCCTGGCTCAAATCCAGCTCCTCATCAACTGTCTGTCAGTTAAATCAAACAGCTGCAGCTTCAAACAGCCTAACGAGCAGGTTACCATGGAGACCTGTGATCTGACACACCTGTTTATACCTACAGATCAAAACACTGATGAAGAAAGATACTCAAGTGATTGTTTCTCTGCATCACTGACCAACACACAGCACACCAGCACACCAAACATAAACCCACACACAAACACACCAAACACACACACACAAGCACACACACACACACACACAAAACACACATCAGCACATAACCATATACACACACAAACACACACACACAAGCACACACACTCACACACCACAAACACAAGCATATTAACCATGTACACACAAACACACACACACACACACACACACACACACACACACACAAGCTCTCTCTCTCTCTCTCTCACACACACACACACACACACACACACACACACACACACTTCACTGTCTCAAACATCTGATAAATCTGATAATTCTCACACAACTTCTAGGGATAAAAAATTCTTTCATTGTGATTCATTGATTTCCTTTCTTTGCCATTTATTCTTCAATTCACCCATTCATATTTTCATTTTGGACATTATTTCACATCCTTTCAGCCAAGTCCTCATGTTCATGTTCAAGAGTTCTCCTTCAACATTTTGCATTCAGCAGTTCAGCGCAAGCTTTTTCAACATTCATTCAACCATTTTCAGATAAATTCAGTCATTCAGCATATTCAGGATTCTGCATTAGCAGTTCAGCGTGAGCTGCTTCAGCTTCTGCATTCACAGCGCAATTTCTTCAGAAATTGCTTTTCTAGTTTATTAAAAGGAACCCTGACTGTAAGGACAGATAGGCATGAATATGCTTAAATGTTTGTCTCAAACTAGAATTTGTTGTTAAAGACATAACAAATTGGTTTTTCTTTAAAAAAAAAACAGTTTAAAACACAGTTTCTATCCTTTGGGTGCAGCCATGGTTCTACTGCCGCAATGCATTCTGGGTTGATGACGTAGATTGGTTGCTTGGTGCCGAGCATCTGGATTTGGCCGTTTACTCACTACTAGTCACCGTAAGTCACTAGGTTTCAGGAGGGAAAAAAACATAATAATGCCACATGTGGCTGCTTTTGGGTGCACTTTTCAGTCCAAAGGAAACAAGGAGACTGATGTTAGTCTGCACAGCTTCCCAAAAGACAAGAAAAGAAGGAAGTTGTGGGAAATCGCTTGTGGGCGTAAACAACTTCCGATGGACCCGCGGCTATGTTCTGGCCACTTCTCCCCAGAAGCATTTGCTGCATTTAGCCGGCCCATGCTGATGAAAGAGCTGACAGGTGTGGGTCATTATAAACGGAGACTAAAGCCAAATGCTGTGCCGACTATTTTCCAACACAAACCCACAAAACTTCCTCGGGAAACGACTGAAGTCCGCTCCAGGACTTATATGATCCTGTATGAGATGGAGCCCTGTGCAACCATATGACGTCACTACCCAGACGTCATTGCGGCGTAAACAACAATGGCGGCCTACAGGTGAAAATATTTTTTCAAATTTTATACAAACTAAGGTTCTTTTTTTAAAGTTATTTTTTTGGCCTTTGTGCCTTTATTGGATAGAGGACAGTGGATAGCGTCGGAAAGGGGAGAGAGAGTGGGGAGTGACATGCGGGAAATGGGCCACAGGTCGGACTCGAACCCGGGCCGCCCGCTTGAGGGCAAACCTCATGGTGCGCAGCCATATCCACTAGGCCATCCGCGCCCCAAACTAAGATATTTTGAGAGACTTTATTATCGTTGTTATGTAGCTGGTAAAAACACTGATCATTTAGGACAATGACGTTCTGGTAGCCAGGGTTCCTTTTAAAGGGTGAGTTATACTTTCTACGTGAACGAGACACGCAGAAAAATCTTCCCCGAGATCCGCATGAGAGAACACGCGAGGCTTTAACGCATTTTTTTCTGTCTGCGTGCCGTCTGTTTGCTTCCATTCCCAAACTGCAGGGGGCAGTGGTCACTAAAACACTTTTAATAGATCATTTAACTGGAGTAGAAGAAGTCTGCCTTTGTTTACACAGTTTACAATATTATTTTTTCGCCTTTTCCTCTTCTCTGTGGAGTGTGAACACAAGGAACAGTCATCACAAAGTTATCACAGTGATCTCTGTGTGATGAATCAAATAAATGCCTGTATTTTTGCAATTTTGACACTCAAAGCTTCGGGTCGGCTGCCATGTTGACCGCTTGTCTCCGCACAGCAGTTAGAAATTTTCAGAGGTGCGGTATGCGGGAACTTTCTGCGCGAGGGGGCGTGGGTGCAAACATTACCTCATTCGCCCGTGTTGGGAAAGCATGAACCAGGCTTCAGTTGTAGTTAACGATAGTCAAGGGTTTTCAAGTTGAAGAAAATTGTGAAACAAGTGCAACATGACAGTACAAACAGTTGAAAGTTGGTTTGAAATAACTGTGAAAGTTTATATAGTGAGTCAAAATTGTATCGTAAAATAGTGCATTAAGTACTCAAATTTGAAATGTTGAGTAGTGGTACTACACTGTAAAACCTAACAGTGTATCTTAATAAACGAAGTAAGTTAAAATAACTTAATTCCCTGAAAAAGTGGCAAGCACTCATTTGGATGAAGTTGGTCTAACTCAAAAATGAACAACTGTAGTAGTAACTCAGTAGATTTAAGTACATGCATTTTTCTTTCATCGTTTAAGTATTTTTCAATCATTTTAAGCTTGTTCA
>RPOG01000593.1:256751-278555 GCA_008086565.1 Thalassoma bifasciatum | reverse complement strand
CCTGCACCTACACCCACATCTTCTGAACTCACCTGACCTGTGACCTCTAACACTCAGCAGTACAAACATGCTCAGTCCTCCTCCAGTCGTCTTCCTCGCCAATTTTGTCCTCGGACCAAAGCCTTTACGACCAAAGTTGTAAAAGTGGTCCTTCACCAGCCTTGTCCTATCAGGAGAATTCACCAGCCGACTGCTGATCTAGCCTCCACCTGCAGACAGCAGGAAACTGGGAAAATTCTCCATCCCCAATTTTGACAACTGACCAGACCCTCCATTAGCCGCCGCTGATCCAGCCCTCACATGACGGTGAAGGCTGGATCAGGCAGCAGCTACAAGGGACTGGTCCTTTACCGATTATGACCACCAACCAAAGCTTCTACCAGCTGTCTGCTGATCCAGTCTCCAACTGCAGGTGTAGGCTGGGTCAGCCAGTAGCTACAAGAAACTGGTTCTTCACCAAATATGACCACCAACCAAAGCTTCCACCAGCTGTCTGCTGATCTGGCCTCCAACTGCAGGTGGAGGCCAGATCAGCAGGTGGCTAAAAATACCGATCTTACACCAGCCTTGTCCTCCAACCAGAGCATCCTTCAAGCTGCCTGCTGGTCTAGCCTCCACCTGCAGACAGCAGAAAGCTTGAAAGATGCTCCATCACCAGACTTGTCTTGAAAATAACCTGCCTCGTTACCAGTCTTGTCCTTCAAAACAGCCTCCAAAAAAGCCTCCATCAGCCACTGCTGATCCAGCTTCCATCTGTGGACAGCAGAAAGCTAAAATAAATATCCATCAACAATCAAAAGCTAAGCCTCAGCCCTGTCATCAGCCCACTGCCAGTCCAGCTTCCATCTGTGGACAGCAGAAAGCAAAATAAAGCTCCAAAGCAACAGCCAAGACCACAGCCTCAGTCTCAGCCTCACTTTCTCCACCAGCTGCCTGCTGATCCATCCTCCACCTGTGGACAGCAGATAGCTGGAAATCCCTCAAATAACATCTTAGCCTCCGACCATAGCCTCCACTAGCCTCCAAATCTCCTGATAAACTATACAATTCAGTATTTCTTCATGCTCCACCTCCATTTCCTGAAAGCATCATCTGCCGCCTGTAGCCTCCTCCACCTAAAGACTCTGCCTCCACTTGCCTGTCATGTGTTTAGCCACATCCCCAAGCCTCAACTCTTTGCCTCACTTTCAGCTCCATCCTCCATCTGGAGGATCTAACCTAAAGCATACACCATCCTTGATCTTTGACCAAAGCCTCCAAGAACCTTCACCTCCAACCAAATGCCTTTGTCAGCCTTGAAATCTTGCCAAAGCCTCCACCAGATTTCACAAGACTTGATTTCCAGCCAAAGCCTCAACCAACAAAGTAGTCTTGCCGAAGCCTCCACCAGCCTTCACCTTTGACTAAAGGGTTTAACAGCCTTAGCTCAAACCTAAATTTTAACCAGCGCTCACCTCCAACCAAAACCTCTGCCAACTAAGACATTTCACCAGCCTGCAAGTTTGACTAAAGCCTCCACCAGCCTTCACGTTTGCCTAAAGCCTCCACCAGCCTTAGCTCAAACCTAAATTTTCACCAGCCCTCACCTCCAACCAAAACCTCTGCCAACTAAGACATTTCACCAGCCTTCAAGTTTGACTAAAGCCTCCACCAGTCTTCACGTTTGCCTAAAGCCTCCACCAGCCTTAAACTCAAACCTAAATTTTCACCAGCCCTCACCTTCAACCAAAACCTCTGCAAGCTAAGACATCTTGCCAAAGCTTTCACCAGCCTTCACATCAAGCAAAATTCTACACAAGCCTTTGCCCCCAACCAAAGCCTCCATCAGCCTTACTTCAAACCAAAGCCTCCACCACACTTTTACTTTGCCAAAACCACCTCCACAAAACCACTGAGTCCTCAACTGCTAATTCACAAAAGAAGTGGATGGCAAACACCCCACGCAGGCCTGTGTTTGAACCCACCCGCAAAATTCCTACTTCACACCTCCAATTGTTTGGAGCTCCATCAAAATTCATTTTAAGCTTTCTTTACATGCAAAGTCTGACAAACCACCAAAGATGTAGACTCTCACAGACCAGAATTAGCTGAAGAGAAGATCAAGCTGGCTGCAGATTCACCTGACCAGGAGGTCAAGTGAACCTGCAGCCAGAAAGGTAAGTCCCAACCTCCACATAAAATATTTACCGTTGGCACAGATCAGCAGCAGTTTGATTCTTGTTTTCTTAATATTTCCTGAGTCCTTTTAATAAGTAACTTTTGAGTAAATTTTTAATGTGCTCAATAGATTCTCGGGTTAAACGGACGACTGATGCAATGTTTTCTCTTTCTATTCCAGGGGTCTTTGCCATCATGGTGTGACATCAACCTACAGCCTCCACTAAAAACAGATGCTCTGTCACCAACCAGCAGTTTTCAGTGCCCTCCATTCCAGGTTTTGGTTAAGAAATCCAGTCATAAAGTCGACCAACAACAGAGAACAAGCTGGCTGCAGGTTCACCTGATCAGGAGGTCAAGTGAACCTGCAGCCAGAAAGGTAAGTTCCAACCTCCACTTCAAATTTTTACCTTTAGCACAGATCAGCAGCAGTTTGATTCTTGTTTTCTTAATATTTCCTCAGTCCTTTTTAATTAGTAACCTTTGGGTAACTTTTTAATGTGTTCAAGAAATTTTCTGGTTAAACAGACAACTGATGCAAGTGTTTTCTCTTTCTATTCCAGGGTCTCTGCCACCATGTTGTGACATCAACCTATAGCCTCCACCAACAACAGATGCCACTCATAAACATCCACCCACAACCTCTAACTGGACCTGCAGCTTCCAACAGAGTCTCCACTGTGATGGAGGCTTCCACAAGCATCCTCAAAATCCTCCCAAGAATCCCCTTAGAGTCCACAACATATGCCATCGAGAGTCCTTCACAAGAATCCTGGTGGAGGTTTGAGCCAATGGAAACTTTGCTAAGAGGTAAGGCTGTTGGGGGCTTTGGCAAGAGGCTTGGTAAAAGGATTAGGCTTCAGGCAGTCAGAGAGGTCAGATCTCTAAGACTTACAGGGGGGTGTTTGACTGACTGGCTTGAATGTTTAATACTGCTGAGTCAGCCGAGGGTCAGCTTTTTTTGGCTTCCACAAGAATCCTCAAGAGTCCTCCTCAAGAATCCACAGAAGTTCTGCCAAAAATACTAAAAAGAGTCCTTAGTAAACATCCTAAAAGTTTTGGAGGCTTTGGTTTGGGGTGAAGGCTGGTGGAGTCTTTGGTTTGAGGTGAAGGCTGGTGGAGGCTTTGGTTTGAGGTGAAGGCTGGTGGAGGCTTTGGTTTGAGGTGAAGGCTGGTGGAGGACTCCTGAGGATTCTTGTGAAGGGCTCTTGGAAATTTTTGTGGAAGATTCATAAGTATATTAGTGGAGGACTCTTGAGGATGCTTGTCGAGGAAACTGCTGCACGTCTTGAGAAGACCCTTAAAAATGTCTGTGGATGAATCACACCAGAATTGTTGTAGCAAAAGTTCAGGTTAAACCTATAAAAGAAGCCTCTTCCAGCTGTTTCTCTGACCAAACCTTGCCTAGTTTTATACAACGTAAAGCCTTTTCATTGCCTTCACCTACAGTAAAGACCTTTCTCCAGCAATCATACAAGCTTAGACCAACCTAAAACCAGGATTCTTGGTGCTTCAAATGGCCTTCACGTCAAACCAGTCACCATCAGCCTTTACCACGAACGTAAGCCTCCACCACTTGCTCCTTAAACTTCAGCCTCCACCAGCCTGTACCTTAGAAGAGGCCCCCAGCCCTAACCTCAAATTAAAGCCTCCACCAGCCTTTACCTAAATCTAAAGCATACACCATCCTTGACATTTGACCAACGCATCCAAGAACCTTCACCTTCAACCAAAGCCTTTGTCAGCCTTGAAATTTTGCCAAAGCCTCCACCAGCCTTGACCAAAAGACTCTACCAGCCTTCACCTTTGACTAAAGCATCCAACAGCCTTAGCTCAAACTTAAATTTTCACCAGCCCTCACCTCCAACTAAAACCTCTGACAGCTTAGACATTTTGCCAAAGCTTTCGCCAGCCTTCAAATCAAGTTAAATTCTACACAAGCCTTTACCCCCAACCAAAGCCTCCACCAGCCTTCACCTCAAACCAAAGCCTCCACCAGCCTTAACCGCAAATCAAAGCCTCCACCAGCCTTAACCTCAAACCAAAGCCTCCACCAGCGTTAACCTAAAACCAAAGCCTCCACCAGCCTTTGCCTCAAATCAAAGCCTCCACCAGCCCTCACCTCACACCAAAGCCTCCACCAGCCTTAACCTCAAACCAAAGCCTCCACCAGCCTTNGTTGTATAAAACTAGGCAAGGTTTGGTCAGAGAAACAGCTGGAAGAGGCTTCTTTTATAGGTTTAACCTGAACTTTTGCTACAACAATTCTGGTGTGATTCATCCACAGACATTTTCAAGGGTCTTCTCAAGACGTGCAGCAGTTTCCTCGACAAGCATCCTCAACTGTCCTCCATGAATATACTTATGAATCTTCCACAAAAATTTCCAAGAGCCCTTCACAAGAATCCTCTGGAGTCCTCCACCAGCCTTCACCTGAAACCAAAGCCTCCACCAGCCTTCACCTCAAACCAAAGCCTCCACCAGCCTTCACCTCAAACCAAAGCCTCCACCAGGCCTTAACCTCAAACCAAAGTCTCCACCAGCCTTACTTCAAACCAAAGCCTCCACCAGCCTTAACCTCAAACCAAAGCCTCCACCAGCCTCAACCTCAAACCAAAGCCTCCACCAGCCTTAACCTCAAACCAAAGCCTCCACCAGCCTTCACCTTTAACCAAATTCTTCACCAGCCGTTCCGCTAGATGAATGTCTTAACCATCTTCACCCTTCACCAAACCCTCCTTCACACTTTTCCTTTGCCAAAGCCACCTCCACAAACCTACAAAGTCCTCAACTGCTAATTCACTCAAAGATATACATGGCAACCACCCCACGCAGGCTGAAGAGACCTGTGTTTGAACTTACTGCTAACTTCCTCCTTCAGACCTTCCTGTAGCCAGGAGACTCATCACACCTCCAATTGTTTGAAACTCCATCAAAAGCCATTTTAAGCCCTCTTTACATGCAAAGTCTGACAAACCACCAAAGATGTAGACATTCACAGACCAGAATTAGCTGAAGAGAAGATCAAGCTGGCTGCAGATTCACCTGACCAGGAGGTCAAGTGAACCTGCAGCCAGAAAGGTAAGTCCCAACCTCCACATAAAATATTTACCTTTGGCACAGATCAGCAGCAGTTTGATTCTTGTTTTCTTAATATTTCCTGAGTCCTTTTTAATAAGTAACTTTTGAGTAAATTTTTAATGTGCTCAAGAGATTCTCGGGTTAAACGGACGACTGATGTTATGTTTTCTCTTTCTATTCCAGGGGTCTTTGCCATCATGGTGTGACATCAACCTTCAGCCTCCACTAAAAACAGATGCTCTGTCACCAACCAGCAGTTTTCAGTGCCCTCCATTCCAGGTTTTGGTTAAGAAGTCCAGTCATAAAGTCGACCAACAACAGAGAACAAGCTGGCTGCAGGTTCACCTGATCAGGAGGTGAAGTGAACCTGCAGCCAGAAAGGTAAGTTCCAACCTCCACTTCAAATTTTTACCTTTAGCACAGATCAGCAGCAGTTTGATTCTTGTTTTCTTAATATTTCCTCAGTCCTTTTTAATNAACGTAAGCCTCCACCACTTGCTCCTTAAACTTCAGCCTCCACCAGCCTGTACCTTAGAAGAGGCCTCCAGCCCTAACCTCAAATTAAAGCCTCCACCAGCCTTTACCTAAATCTAAAGCATACACCATCCTTGACATTTGAACAACGCATCCAAGAACCTTCACCTTCAACCAAAGCCTTTGTCAGACTTGAAATTTTGCCAAAGCCTCCACCAGCCTTGACTAAAAGACTCTACCAGCCTTCACCTTTGACTAAAGCATCCAACAGCCTTAGCTCAAACTTAAATTTTCACCAGCCCTCACCTCCAACTAAAACCTCTGACAGCTAAGACATTTTGCCAAAGCTTTCACCAGCCTTCACATCAAGCAAAATTATACACAAGCCTTTACCCCCAACCAAAGCCTCCACCAGCCTTTGCCTCAAACCAAAGCCTCCACCAGCTTTACCCTCAAACCAAAGCCTCCACAAGCCATAACCTCAAACAAAGCCTCCACCAGCCTTAACCTCAAACCACAGCCTCCACCAGCCTTAACCTCAAACCAAAGCCTCCACCAGCCTTAACCTCAAACCAAAGCCTCCACCAGCCTTAACCTCAAACCAAAGCCTCCACCAGCCATAACCTCAAACCAAAGCCTCCACTAGCCATAACCTCAAACAAAGCCTCCACCAGCCTTTGCCTCAAACCAAAGCCTCCACCAGCCTTTGCCTCAAACCAAAGCCTCCACCAGCTTTAACCTCAAACCATCTTTGCCATCATGGTGTGACATCAACCTACAGCCTCCACCAAAAACAGATGCGCTGTCACCAACCAGCAGTTTTCAGTGCCCTCACTTCCAGGTTTTGGTTAAGAAGTCCAGTCATAAAGTCAACCAACAACAGAGAACAAGCTGGCTGCAGGTTCACCTGATCAGGAGGTGAAGTGAACCTGCAGCCAGTAACAGGTAAATGTCAACCTCTACTCCAAGTTTTTATCTTCAGCACAGATCAGCAGCATGTTGATTATTGTTTTCTAAATATTTTTGAGTCCTTTTTAATAAGTAATGTTTGAGTAACATTTCGGTGTGTTCAAGAAATTCTTGGGTTTAACAGACAACTAAAGCAAATGTTTTCTCTTTCTATTCCAGGGTCTTTGCAGTCATGATGTGACATCAACCTACAGCCTCCACCACCAACAGATGCGCCTCCTTAACATCCACCCACAACCTCCTACTGGACCTGCAGCTTCCAACAGAGTCTCAACTGTGATGATGACGATGAAGAAAGATGATCTACCTCCAACCACAAGCTTCTTTGTGAGCCTGAGCTTTCTCCATCGAGACACATAAAGATCCTGAAACACTTGAAATATCTACTCAAGCCTTCACCAGAAAACTTCAATCATGACCTCCAGCTGCAGATTCTTCCAAATGGGTTCGGTGAAATGTCTGCTAAAATTTCTTCAGCTTCCTCCACCAGCTGCCTGAAGCCTTTGAAATGAAAAGGCCTCCTTTCACAGATACTGGACATTAAAGCTTCACCTCTTCTATCTGCAAGAAACCTGCTTCATCCTCCACTTCATCACTCTACATAGATTTGACAGCTCAGCCTCCACCTTTTGCACCAGCCAGCAGTTTTCAGTCACCATTAAGATCAGGAAAAGAAGTCCAGCCATAAAGTCAACCAACAAAGCGCATCCGAAAACCACAGTCTCTGCAGATTTTTGTGTTCACCTTCAACTCCATCTTCTCAAAACAACCTGCATCACTGGCTCCACCTTGATATCTGAGCAGACACTGAAGGAGAAGTCATAAAGAGAGTACTGTGGCAGACAACCCAGCTCAGAGCTCATACAAGAGTTTCTTAAAGCACCAACCTGACCAAACACAACAAGAACACGATCAACTCAAAGAAAAAAAACTACAACAGCAGAAGTGAGGATGGCATGGGTGAACCAGAAAAGCCAATCACAGATGGTTTGTTGTGAGAGAGAGTTTCAGAGAGGAGGGGCATCATGGTTGAAGGCTTGGGACCATATTGAAGAACAGCAGGAAGAAATTGTAGTGAGAAATATGAAGGAGGAATATTGGAGAGTCCTGGAGGGTGTGCAGGTGTGAGGGAGGTCAGAAAGGTATTGAGGTGTAGGGAAGCTGAGTTCTGGACCAGTTGGAATTTATGGAGGAGTTTGAGAGGTTGATCCAGAAAGAAGGAGATTACAAAAGTCTTTACAGGAGGTGAATTGGGCTTTGACCAGGATGGAGATACTGTTGAGTGAGAGAGACAGGTGGAGATGGTTGACGATGAGCAGGTGGAGGTATGCTGACTGAGTGATGTTATTGATGTGAGCTCTAAAGAACAGACACCCAGGCTTTTTACTTTGGGGGAGAGAGGGACTGTGGAGAATTTCAGTTTCATTGCTATTGAGTTTCACAGAGGTTGGAGTGGAAGGATGGAGTTAGGCTGGGAGGAGAGAGAGGGCTGGTNAAGTGAACCTGCAGCCAGAAAGGTAAGTTCCAACCTCCACTTCAAATTTTTACCTTTAGCACAGATCAGCAGCAGTTTGATTCTTGTTTTCTTAATATTTCCTCAGTCCTTTTTAATAAGTAACCTTCGGGTAACTTTTTAATGTGTTCAAGAAATTTTCTGGTTAAACAGACAACTGATGCAAATGTTTTCTCTTTCTATTCCAGGGTCTCTGCCACCATGTTGTGACATCAACCTATAGCCTCCACCAACAACAGATGCCACTCATAAACATCCACCCACAACCTCTAACTGGACCTGCAGCTTCCAACAGAGTCTCCACTGTGATGCAGGCTTCCACAAGCATCCTCAAAATCCTCCCAAGAATCCCCTTAGAGTCCACAACATGTGTCATCGAGAGTCCTTCACAAGAATCCTGGTGGAGGTTTGAGCCAATGGAA
The DNA here is from genome assembly GCA_008086565.1 of Thalassoma bifasciatum. Taxonomy (NCBI): domain Eukaryota; kingdom Metazoa; phylum Chordata; class Actinopteri; order Labriformes; family Labridae; genus Thalassoma; species Thalassoma bifasciatum. Next base: position 269,939 of record RPOG01000593.1, on the reverse strand, counting down.
ACTTTGCTAAAAGGTAAGGCTGTTGGGGGCTTTGGCAAGAGGCTTGGTGAAAGGATTAGGCTTCAGGCAGTCAGAGAGGTCAGATCTCTAAGACTTACAGGGGGGTGTTTGACTGACTGGCTTGAATGTTTAATACTGCTGAGTCAGCAGAGGGTCAGCTTTTTTTGGCCTCCACAAGAATCCTCAAGAGTTCTCCTGAAGAATCCACAGAAGTTCTGCCAAAAATACTCAAGAGTCCTTAGTAAACATCCTAAAAAGTTTTTGAGGCTTTGGTTTGGGGTGAAGGCTGGTGAAGACTTTGGTTTGGGGTGAAGGCTGGTGGAGGCTTTGGTTTGGGGTGAAGGCTGGTGGAGGCTTTGGTTTGAGGTGAAGGCTGGTGGAGGCTTTGGTTTGAGGTGAAGGCTGGTGGAGGCTTTGGTTTGAGGTGAAGGCTGGTGGAGGCTTTGGTTTGAGGTGAAGGCTGGTGGAGGACTCCTGAGGATTCTTGTGAAGGGCTCTTGGAAATTTTTGTGGAAGATTCATAAGTATATTAGTGGAGGACTCTTGAGGATGCTTGTCGAGGAAACTGCTGCACGTCTTGAGAAGACCCTTAAAAATGTCTGTGGATGAATCACACCAGAATTGTTGTAGCAAAAGTTCAGGTTAAACCTATAAAAGAAGCCTCTTCCAGCTGTTTCTCTGACCAAACCTTGCCTAGTTTTATACAACGTAAAGCCTTTTAATGCCTTCACCTACAGTAAAGACCTTTCTCCAGCAATCATACAAGCTTAGACCAACCTTAAACCAGGATTCTTGGTGCTTCAAATGGCCTTCACGTCAAACCAGTCACCATCAGCCTTTACCACGAACGTAAGCCTCCACCACTTGCTCCTTAAACTTCAGCCTCCACCAGCCTGTACCTTAGAAGAGGCCCCCAGCCCTAACCTCAAATTAAAGCCTCTACCAGCCTTTACCTAAATCTAAAGCATACACCATCCTTGACATTTGACCAACGCATCCAAGAACCTTCACCTTCAACCAAAGCCTTTGTCAGCCTTGAAATTTTGCCAAAGCCTCAACCAGCCTTGACCAAAAGACTCTACCAGCCTTCACCTTTGACTAAAGCATCCAACAGCCTTAGCTCAAACTTAAATTTTCACCAGCCCTCACCTCCAACTAAAACCTCTGACAGCTAAGACATTTTGCCAAAGCTTTCACCAGCCTTCAAATCAAGTTAAATTCTACACAAGCCTTTACCCCCAACCAAAGCCTCCACCAGCCTTTGCCTCAAACCAAAGCCTCCACCAGCTTTACCCTCAAACCAAAGCCTCCACCAGCCTTAACCTCAAACCAAAGCCTCCACCAGCCTTAACCTCAAACCAAAGCCTCCACCAGCCTTAACCTCAAACCAAAGCCTCCACCAGCCTTAACCTCAAACCAAAGCCTCCACCAGCCTTAACCTCAAANAGTAAAGACCTTTCTCCAGCAATCATACAAGCTTAGACCAACCTTAAACCAGGATTCTTGGTGCTTCAAATGACCTTAACGTCAAACCAGTCGCCATCAGCCTTTACCACGAACCTAAGCCTCCACAAGCTTCAACCTCTAACGGAAGCCTCCACCAGCCTTAACCTCAAACCAAAGCCTCCACCAGCCTTAACCTCAAACCAAAGCCTCCACCAGCCTTAACCTCAAACCAAAGCCTCCACCAGCCTTAACCTCAAACCAAAGCCTCCACCAGCCTTAACCTCAAACCAAAGCCTCCACCAGCCTAAACCTCAAACCAAAGCCTCCACCAGCCATAACCTCAAACCAAAGCCTCCACCAGCCTTAACCTCAAACCAAAGCCTCCACCAGCCTTAACCTCAAACCAAAGCCTCCACCAGCCTTAACCTCAAACCATCTTTGCCATCATGGTGTGACATCAACCTACAGCCTCCACCAAAAACAGATACTCTGTCACCAACCAGCAGTTTTCAGTGCCCTCACTTCCAGGTTTTGGTTAAGAAATCCAGTCATAAAGTCAACCAACAACAAAGAACAAGCTGGCTGCAGATTCACCTGATCAGGAGGTGAAGTGAACCTGCAGCCAGTAACAGGTAAATGTCAACCTCTACTCCAAGTTTCTATCTTCAGCACAGATCAGCAGCATGTTGATTATTGTTTTCTAAATATTTCCTGAGTCCTTTTTAATAAGTAATGTTTGAGTAACATTTCGGTGTGTTCAAGAAATTCTTGGGTTTAACAGACAACTAAAGCAAATGTTTTCTCTTTCTATTCCAGGGTCTTTGCAGTCATGATTTGACATCAACCTACAGCCTCCACCACCAACAGATGCGCCTCCTTAACATCCACCCACAACCTCCTACTGGACCTGCAGCTTCCAACAGAGTCTCAACTGTGATGATGACGATGAAGAAAGATGATCTACCTCCAACCACAAGCTTCTTTGTGAGCCTGAGCTTTCTCCATCGAGACACATAAAGATCCTGAATCACTTGAAATATCTACTCAAGGCTTCACCAGAAAACTTCAACCATGACTTCCAGCTGCAGATTCTTCCAAATGGGTTCGGTGAAATGTCTGCTAAAATTTCTCCAGCTTCCTCCACCAGCTGCCTGAAGCCTTTGAAATGAAAATGCCTCCTTTCACAGATACTGGACATTAAAGCTTCACCTCTTCTATCTGCAAGAAACCTGCTTTATCCTCCACTTCATCACTCTACATAGATTTGACAGCTCAGCCTCCACCTTTTGCACCAGCCAGCAGTTTTCAGTTAAGATTTGGAAAAGAAGTCCAGCCATAAAGTCAACCAACAAAGTGCATCAGAAAACCACAGTCTCTGCAGATTTTTGTGTTCACCTTCAACTCCATCTTCTCAAAACAACCTGCATCACTGGCTCCACCTTGATATCTGAGCAGACACTGAAGGAGAAGTCATAAAGAGAGTACTGTGGCAGACAACCCAGCTCAGAGCTCAAACAAGAGTTTCTTAAAGCACCAACCTGACCAAACACAACAAGAACACAATCAACTCAAAGAAAAAAATCTACAACAGCAGAAGTGAGGATGGCATGGGTGAACCAGAAAAGCCAATCACAGATGGTTTGTTGTGAGAGAGAGTTTCAGAGAGGAGGGGCATCATGGTTGAAGGCTTGGGACCATATTGAAGAACAGCAGGAAGAAATTGTAGTGAGAAATATGAAGGAGGAATATTGGAGAGTCCTGGAGGGTGTGCAGGTGTGAGGGAGGTCAGAAAGGTACTGAGGTGTAGGGAAGCTGAGTTCTGGACCAGTTGGAATTTATGGAGGAGTTTGAGAGGTTGATCCAGAAAGAAGGAGATTACAAAAGTCTTTACAGGAGGTGAATTGGGCTTTGACCAGGATGGAGATACTGTTGAGTGAGAGAGACAGGTGGAGATGGTTGACGATGAGCAGGTGGAGGTATGCTGACTGAGTGATGTTATTGATGTGAGCTCTAAAGAACAGACACCCAGGCTTTTTACTTTGGGGGAGAGAGGGACTGTGGAGAATTTCAGTTTCATTGCTATTGAGTTTCACAGAGGTTGGAGTGGAAGGATGGAGTTAGGCTGGGAGGAGAGAGAGGGCTGGTTGTCATCTTTGTAACGATAAAAGTAAATTCAAAACTTCTGGAAAACTTGACTGAGGGATAGGAGGGAGATAATAAAGAAGAAGAGTCTCAGGACAGAGCCTGGGAGTCTTTATTAATAAACTTGACCTCATACCAAAGCCTCAGTGAACCTCCTGCAGACAGAAAACAGCTACAAACAAACTCCTCACCTTCCACCACTAAGTCTCTCTTCATCTTCAAGCTCCAAGTCGTATATCCACCTTCATCAACAAGTTAACTCCTTTAAACCTCCACCTAACGCCTCCCATATAAACCTGCTGAGTCCTTGTCCTGCTGACTCATGAAAAATGTGACTGTCAAACCTCCACCTGTGGACTGAAGATGACCTGTGTTTGAACTCCACAGCTAACTACCTCCTTCAGACCTTCCTGCAGCACAAGCCAGAAACCTCAACAGCACCTCCATTTGTTGATAGCTCCATCAAAAACCATCTGCAGCCTCCTACACCTGCACCAGCAAAAGTAAAAAAAAAACAAACAAACAAACAAAAAAAAACTCAAGAGCCCTTAAAAAGTTTACAACGTAGAGGTGCTTTCAAACCTTTCAAATCTCCTTCACCAGAAACAGTCTACAAACCTCAACTTTGTGTTGCTTGAAATAAACTGCAGCTAATAACTCCACATTTTCTATCTCCACCTGTGGATCTCGAAAGACAGAAAATAATCTGAACCTCAACCTCCCATCTCTGAGCAACCTGAAACTTTACGTTAAACTGGATATTCTTAATCTGTAAAAAAAAGAAAAAAGAAAACCTCCAGCATTTCCAATTACCATGAGTCTCCAGCTTCAGCCTCCAACCTCCAACAGCCTCCTGCTCACAACCCTAGTTCCAGAGAATATGAAGCTGGCTGCAGGTTCACCTGACCAGGAGGTGAAGTGAACCTGCAGCCAGAAACGGGTAAGTGTCAACCTCCACTCCAAGTTTTTATCTTCAGCTCAGATCAGCAGCAGGTTGATCATAGTTTTCTAGATGTTTCCTCAGTCCTTTTCTTTTCCCCCTTCCTCTGAAACCACACCTTCTTCTTCTTAATTAGTTTTTAAAAATGTTTTCTAAAATTTCTTAACCTGACAGTTAATGTTCAAATCGTCTTCTATTTGGAGTGAAAAAGCTCTTCTGAAGCCTCCACCTTTACCTCCATCTGTGAAAAACTGCCTGTAAGAGCCAGCTGGAGTCAGATGTTTTCAGCAGGAACTTACTTCTCAAAAACCAAAGGGGGTCACTTTATAAGTCAATCTTTGCAAAATCATCAACTTCTTAATGTGTTTAAGAAACACTTAGGTCAAACAGAAAACTGAAGCAAATGTTATCTTCTTCTATTCCAGGGTCTTCACCATCATGATACAACATTAGCCTGCAGCCTCCTCCTCCAACAACAGATGCTCCTTCTCCTTCACATCAAAACTAAATTCTCCACCAGTCTTCCCCTTAAAACAAAGGCCTACACCATGCTTCATCTTTAACCAAAGCCTTCACCATCCTAAAATTTTATGAAAGCCACCTACTCAGTTCTTGTCCTGCTGACTCATGAACAATGTGCAGGTCAAACCTCCAGCTGTGGACTAGAATTGACTCTTTTTAAAACTCCACAGCTAGCTTCCTTCTTCAGAGCTTCCTGTAACTTAAGCCAACAGCCTCAACAGCACCCCCTATCTGTGTAAAGCACCATCTTGCACCACCATGAACCTCCTCTACCAGACCCTGGCCAGGGAAATTAGCAAGCAACAGAAGAATTCCTGATACATCTGAATCTCCATCGTGTCGCTATAAAATTTTTAGGACCACTGCAGTTCCAAATCTCTGTTTGAGAGATAAAGTTTTAGGTGGTGAATGGACGCTACTGCTGGATCTAACCGGGCGACTGCATTCAAGGTGGAAAATGGAACTTGTTCAAAAAAATGTATTGCTGTCGCTGAGAAGTAGAAATGAAATGTTAACTGGAAATTTAAGCAAATCCTGCTCTACCATGCCTTCTTTTCTTTTCTTTCTTTAAAAAAGAAGAAATAAATTAATAAAACAAAAAAAAACATATTCTTGTCTGTGGCATTAAAATTGTGAAATTGCATTCAAACTCACATGACACTCCTCAAATTGACCTTTTCTTGGAGAAAAATGAAAAAACAGTAAAACAGAAATTTAAAAAGACAGAAAAAGCACCACAGATAAATTAATTTGGAGTTATTTTCATGTCACGTTAATTGTACTTCTTGTAAAGTCAGTATATTCACAGAGTCTTCCACAAACAAGATTTCCCCTCAGCAGTGACATGTTGAAAACTTCTCTGCTTGTAATGATCTTGCTCCATGTTCCACATCTTCTCCTGGGGTTATCAAATTTAGCTTTTTCCCCTTAGGACAAACTTTTTGACAAAACCTCATCCCAGCTGAAATGATCAATCTGAACATCAGCCTGCAACCAATAAACACACAATCAATGTGAGTGGATATTGCCCAAACCTCCTCAAATTGGGACCTGATTTCCCCAGAGACACAGCCCAAGACGCAATAAGGAAGAGAGTTAGGTGTAAAATTACCAGCAGGGGATGTAATTTCACAGAGATTGAGGAGACAGCACCATGACTGACCTCTGCTGGGACGAACAGCTTATAGGTCTCCACTAAAGACTGAAATCACCTGGTTTTGAGCTGGTTTTGCAGGGTTAGATGTAAGATGTAACTTTTCAATTTTTTTAACATCTATAACCTTTTATAAAGCATTTTAGGGGATATCTGTCCTATCAAAAAAAGAAACATTGTAGTCTGTGTCCTGGTTTATGTTTTAATTGTACAGAAAATATGAGCCTCTGTAAAAAGAATTTAAAAAAAATAAAAAAACAGAAAGAAAAAAAAAAACAACAATTAATCTTTTTGCTGGTAAAAGAGACATTTCAGGCTGCAACTAGCACAAAATACTCTTTAGTACAACCAAAACCTGAAAGATGCACTAAGTTATGTATTGTAATCACAGTATCAAACAGGAGTTTGAATCTGACTTCTAAAGCTCTGCCTCATCCCGAAGGCATCCACCACAGGCTTCACCTGCAGGCTAACAAAGCATTTCTACCCACATTCGTACTCTTTGAACACCATTAAATCCCCCTCCAACACCAGACTGACATGGACACGTTAATTTCCTCTAACTCCTGCAATTTATTCATCCATTCAGTGTTTCAGGCACGCAGTTACTCTGATCCCTGTGTGAGCCACCTATTTAAGCTTACAGGTACTGTTAATGCAAAGCCACACTGGTGTCAGTCACAGCTCTATCTAATACTGCTGTTTCTTACTCCTTTAAGTGGTTTGATATGATGTTTAAAATCCCACCTGTTTCTTAACTCTGTAATTACTGTAGGCTGTAATCATGTAATCTTTGCAGCATTATGTTTCTGCTGCATAAATACTCTCTCAAACAAGCACTCTGATGTCATACTGCACTAAAGATGGCATAACTAAACAAGCACAAAGCTTTTAAGAGAAGGGAAAAGCTGCAGGCTAAAAATTGACGAGTACAGATCAGATCCAGTATGAAGAGGCTCCATCGGAGCTTCCAGCTGGCACCATGATTTTTGCAGCTTCAAGCAAAGTCGTTTTCCCAGCAGCCCCATGGAGTGAGACCATATGATTGCTGTAAGTGCCTGAGGGGAAGAAGATTTGCTAATGTAAAGAAGGCAATTCCTTCTCCCTGCAGAGAGAGAGAGATAACAAAGATGCACAAGCTAGAGTGAAGCAGGTCTTTTGGAATTACAATAAGTTTTTATTTTACACTTTTCATCATTTTTTTTACATTAAATGTGATAACAATGCAAATATACAAAAAAACTGATCAATATTGATTTCAATCTCAAGCATCAACCCTTTTCACGCTAACCTCCTAATATTTAAGAGCACTTTACCAGGTTTCCATTTACAGCGCTGGTGGATTGATTTTGCAGATTTGTCTGTTTGGTAATGGTTTGTTTTATGCCTTTGCTGAAGAGGACAGCTGAAGAAAGACAAATGTGAAAGGTTAAGCACAGTATCTGTCAAAGACAGCCTGGAACTGCCCAAACTATCTTGTTTATAGCCCCAAATGGAGCAGATACAGACAAACACAGAGACCTCTTTCCTGCATGCCATTCCAGTTGTGTCCAATTTTCTTATTAAAAAAAAATACCTGTTTGAAGTTCATTGACTGTCACTAAAAAGGAACAAAAACCCTTTAAAAATATATAAATACAATGAATTTCTCCAAAAACAATGAGCTTCACAGCTTCACCAACAAAAGCTGGATGAAGCAAGGTGTGTGAGAGGCCTTATACTTAATAATAAAAGCATTTCATCTGTATGTGAACTGTGTTGAAAAAATTGCTGATTTGAATTGCAAGCCCCTAGTTGGAAATATTTCTGTTTAGCCAGGATCAATAAAGACCTTTGGTTTGTACAGCTAGGTTTTCCTCCTGTGTGTGTAATTTGGTTGTCCTGCCACTAGATGGAGACAGTGAGACAAAAGCTGGATGCATTCAGTACATGATGTGCATGTTCTGTGGTGATCTAGATTTACGTGCAACACTGGGCAAAAAGCAACATTAAAGCACTGGCTTCACTGGCTTATCACTACAAAGAGCTCATTTCCTGATCCATCAGCAAAGGCTGCACTGGCTTGTTTGGAAAAGGCATTTCTTAATTTAAAAAAAAAAAAAAAGGTTTTGACAGTTGAAATAAATGCCCCAAAGTAATTATATAACTCACCAAAAGTCAGTTTTATTTCTTGAAGAGTGTAAAGGATCTTTCTGGAAACATGCAGGTGATCCCTGTTAAAATGTATTCTCCTTTTCATTGTTCTCCCTGGAGCTCTCAGTCATCTTAGCTTATGCTTGCTGCTATTCATTAACTTACTATGTGAAAGATAAGCTGGGCCTTTTGTCTCTCTCTCTAAAAGGTTATGGCCATAACCTTTTAGAGAGAGAGAGAGAGAGAGAGAGAGAGAGAGAGAGAGAGAGAGAGAGAGAGAATGGGAGGCACTTTGAACATAAATATGCATGCGAGAAATATTCAGTATTAATTGAGTTTTATGCGAATACTGTAAAGCTGACAACTATGGGTTTTGTGTTTTCTTGTAGACACGATTCGAGACCGATTTCCAAGCAAGGTTGTTTTTATTTTTTCTGTGCTTTTGGACTCTTCTTTATTTAGATGTCCCCACGAGAATTAGAGTTGGGATAATCAAGCAAATACAAATGGAAATCATTGATAACAAAAAAAGACAAATCTGTAAAATCAATCCGCAAGAGCTGATGGAAACCTGATCTCTTAAATATGTGGAGGAAGTTGCGTGAAAAGGGTTGATGCTTGAGAATGAATTGATTTTGAAAAGTGTTTTGTTGTGTGATGCTTGCATTGTTGTCAATTACGATGTACTCCGAGGTGAAAATGATACCACTGAAACTTAAATCTGCACTGGCATCCTCCTCCTGCTTGTCCCGCCTATGTTTCTTCAATCTCTCACTCTATTGGTTCAAAGTCAGGCGAAAACTCTCTGAACCGTTATTTGATTGGCTGAATCTGGTGCCAATCACTCTCCTCGCGGTCGGTCTATGCAGACGGACGAATAGATGCGGAACAGGGAGCAGAGGAAGAGCATAGCGGGCATTCATAGGTAGAGGGGGCGGACGAGCGGTGCCCTTCATCACTCCAGCACAATTTTATACAGTTTAAGGCCTTGTTGTATAGTTTGAACGTATTGGACGGGGAGTTATACTTGAAACGCTGTGAAAATGGCGCAGCCTGACAGTAAGAAGATCTTCTTTGAGAACCTGTCCGGAGCGGGGAAAGCCATCGCGGTGCTGACGAGCGGAGGAGATGCTCAAGGTAAACAGTGACAGCTCCATGATATGTTATCACTGAGGCCCATAGAGGGCGAAAATACCCCTCTTCAACCGTCAGAATTTTTTGACCCACTGACGGAATGACTGATATCGTTACCGAATTAATGAGCAGCTGCTAAATGTTTCTGTGAAATTGAAAGGTGATGACAGTTCGTCCAGGAAGCCCGCCAGCTAGCATGCTAACTGATGCTAACATGCCGTGNGGCATTCATAGGTAGAGGGGGCGGACGAGCGGTGCCCTTCATCACTCCAGCACAATTTTATACAGTTTAAGGCCTTGTTGTATAGTTTGAACGTATTGGACGGGGAGTTATACTTGAAACGCTGTGAAAATGGCGCAGCCTGACAGTAAGAAGATCTTCTTTGAGAACCTGTCCGGAGCGGGGAAAGCCATCGCGGTGCTGACGAGCGGAGGAGATGCTCAAGGTAAACAGTGACAGCTCCATGATATGTTATCACTGAGGCCCATAGAGGGCGAAAATACCCCTCTTCAACCGTCAGAATTTTTTAACCCACAGACGGAATGACTGATATCGTTACCGAATTAATGAGCAGCTGCTAAATGTTTCTGTGAAATTGAAAGGTGATGACAGTTCGTTCAGGAAGCCCGCCAGCTAGCATGCTAACTGATGCTAACATGCCGTGTCTTGCTAACCTGCTAGCGGCAGCATCCTCAAGCGAACTCCGAAGCGAACTGACGCGCGACTACATTCGCTCCCATTCATTGTGTGTTGCAAGCAGCAGGTTCGCGGGTCAGAGAGAGAGCAGCGCGAACAAAGCCGGCGTCGCTTCTTATCAGCTGTTTTTCTCCTCTATTGTGTCAAAAATCATACATTTTAAGAAAAAAGATGTAATTTTGTGAAATCAAAACCCCTCTTTTGGATAAACGAGAGTCATGCATTTATGCAAAACTGCTCACAAGGTTGAGGGAGCATGGTTTGAGGAGAGAGGCAGCTCCGCATCGCAAGTGTCACTCATCTGATGGCATTTTTGTTTTGTCTGCGCACTTTGCCAGCTCTGAATGAGGCTAAGGTCAACCCATGTTATCGTTTCAAGTCGAATACTAGGATAAGTTCGCTGTTTGATTTGACGAACGAACAGTTTTAGATATGAGGTAAAGTCTTTCAGCCTTTAGAGCGCTGTAACTGCATTGCGGTGGTTGACGTGCAGGCTGACCCGCTGTCAAGAAGAGGAAAATGTGCGACGCAGCATCTTCTCGTGTTGAGTGTGGAGGTTGTGGTCAGCAGTCATAGAGCAGGGGTCTGAATGTGGATGCTGTATCCTGTGTACGTGATGAACTGCATTCATCTCTGCGCTCGGTCTCTTCCCGGCGGTCATGCGTCACAGAGGAAACCCTGGTCACGTGCTCGTCTGCACGTCTCTCCATTTGACTGAAACACTCACGCCCACTACAACTATGTAAAAGTCATCTTTTCAATATTATTAAGTGCTTTGAGATATTCAGAGATGTTCAATGTGAACGGAGGAGCTTATGCAACTAAGTGAAAATAGATAGTTGTCCATTAAAGCCTAAATATATTCAATCTCATGAATGTTAGATGAGGCAGGAAATAGTGGCAGAGGTATTTGTGACAACTCGATATTGAAACAGTAACACCAGCTATGGTGACAAATTTGCTCTAACATCAAACACTGAGCCACTTTTATCATTAGCTGATAAAAAATGTGAGGAACCAAGTCAAGAAGTATCGCCCTGCTACTTAATAACTATATTCATGCAACATCTGTTGTAATAAACTGCACAATATGATGTGACATACAGCAGAGGCAAGATACTGAATAAACCTTACACCGAACTGTACCCATCTTACAAAAGTGCTGCACAAAGACCTTCATGGAAGAAAAAAGGATGATGAATGATGGCAATATGTGGGAACGGGATTTTTATATGAGAAACGTAAAAATGAAATCAGTGCTGTATATCACTGTGATGAGATCAAAGAAACACATTACAAGAAATCATAATAAAAAGTAAGTTAAAACGAAATGAAATAAATGTTTGCATGTTGAAATGGTCTTAAAAACATGATAAAATGTTGCGGTAAGATCCAAACACTGGTACATTTTCCCGCAACACCCACCCTAATGGAGATCTTCCTTGAGAAGAAACAGACTTTTTTGGTATTAAACTGGCTCATAACATTACAATAAAAACTAGGTATAGCTGATATGGATTTTTTTAGGGCTGATGCTGATTTTTTTTTCACCAACCTTAGCAAATGACTGATACATCTGCTCCCTCAATCATAAAAATGAGATAATGATAACTAATGTTTTGGGTATAAATATTAAAATGAGGAACATTTATTGAACCATGTTTAATACAAAACAAGATGGAAAAAATAGTTAGATTATGTTGTAAAGTAGGAACAGCTTTATCTCACAGATTTTGATACGGTTTTGAAGTTGCTTCACTTTACAGTCTGCAGGAGGTGGAGGAACAATGCATGATCTGAACGTGGACTGTATTATCTCCTGGCAACACAGAGCTGCCTGTGGATGCTTGTCTGAAAATGATGCCGGGAAAAGAAATATTGTCAAACCCACCTGGCCGATGCTGATACAAGCGTAAAACACAAAAATATTGGCCAGTGGATATATTGGTCTATCCTTAATGAAACTGATGACTTATTGCTTGATATCAAGAGATACCTGTGCTTATAATAGCAGCACAACTACGCTTAATATCTGCTCCCATCAAATAACTGTTTTATAACTGTTATATAAATGTATTTTTAAGTAAAAGAAGTGACCGTGCACATACAGAATCCCCTGTTTTTGTCAGTATGATGTGCAGTTATTCATTGGTAATTCATAGAACCAAAGTAGCACAGGAAGTGAGATGAGATATTAAAAAGCAGATGCGTCATTAATTGTTTTGACTGATATCTAGTTCTTTTGAAGTGGTCTGCAGCGCTGAGACAGTGACTCAGCATGAGCAACACAATTTGAAGCAGCTAATGCAACTCAGCCAACATTAAACTTAATATTAACATCTGTGCTTTCACTAGTTTTTATTAGCTTTTATTAGCATATTAGCTTTTCCTATATGACACACTATGACATGCTTTTCCCATTTGACACATGTTGACATGTAATTCCTGCAGGAGGTCAAGCAGGAGGAATATTTAATACTTCACTTACACTCTTAACCCTCTGCCTGTCCAACATGGAGCCTGGATGCAATGTTAGCATGTTTCTGCCAGCACAGTTTTACACACCATGCATGTGTAACGCATGGGAAATCGATTAAAGTTGGACAGGTTCATTGTTGGTGCACACATGACCACACTCGTACAAGGAAACACAAACACATGTGAAATTGGCCCCAGAGCAAACCAATGAGGCTGCGACATGCATGACAGGAGCTGAATGTCTGTGTCAGGGGGCATTGTGTAGACTTGGCTTAGTCTTTTCACTACCTCTGCATGAGAAAGTATCAGTCCTAGAGTAAGAGGGACAAACTTCGACTTAAAGCTATTTAGTAAATAGTGAAACTAAAGGATGCATTTCGTTTATAATCTAAGTTTAGCTCTATCATTCGCCTTTTCTCAGTCTCTAAATGTCTCTTGTGGCACCAGACAGTGATAAACTAGTCCTTTCAAAACAGTGTAGTTATGTAACAAGACAACATGTTTGTATGGTCATTTTGTAAGAGCCTTTACATGTAAAAAAAA